>ML682037.1:9058063-9441347 GCA_007922195.1 Podocnemis expansa | reverse complement strand
CGACCTCATAGGTGCTGATGCCCGCCCACAAGAGGGGTCATTCCCCAGGGGTTTAGCTGCTTTACCCCCATCACCAGCTCCTTTTTAATGATTACACATCAGGAAATCCAACTTCCTGAGCTACCCCTTCTCAGCACAGCACCAAGCCAGGTAAATGGCTGGTCTGATTTCTCCTGGAGATAGTGATTGGACCCTGCTCCAGATTTAAGCTACTGTTTGGGTTAGAGCGTGAATCAAGACCTACTTTGTTCTGCTACTCTGCCAAGCTTTGGTCCCGAAATAGCTGATGATTTGCGAGTCCTCCCCCTTTTGACTGAGGAGTCATCTCCAGCTCAGCTCATCCGGAACCAAAATAAGCGCCTGCCTCTAAGCAACGCTGTAGGATAGCTGATGCTGGAAAGGGAGGAGGGGCTGGCTACCACAGTCAGACTTGGCCAGTCTTGGTGTCAGCCTAAGACACTTTCATATTCCTTTTTCACCCTTATCAGTGCTTTTCATCCCTAGATTACCAAGCTCTTTACAAAGAAGGCCAGAATCATTTTCCCCAGCTGTAAACTGAGGAGATATGGACACACCCAGGGGGACATGCTTCACCCAAGTTCACCCATGAAACCAGGGGTAAAGACAGGAACTGAACCCAGGTGTCCAAGTCCTCGGCAGTGCCCTACCTAGCAGGCCACACAGTTTACGGCCAGCAGGGATCAGATCATCTAGTCTGACCTCCTGTATAAGAAAGGCCACTAATACCTGTCGGTGCACACTAAATCTGGCAACCAAGATTAGACCAAAGCATTGCATCCCTCCACAGACTAGACCTCTGTGTGTCATGGGCGGAGGATAGGATGGACTGAGGGGCACAGGGCCCAAGGGAGATAAACTCAGATAATCTGAGCCAGTGACCCATACCCACAGGCTGCAGAGGAAGACACAAACAAAAAAGGTCACCACCCAAGGTCAACTGGCAATCTGACCTGGTGGAAAATTCCTTCCCCTCCTCATCTTTGGCCATCGGTGGGACCCTGTGCAGGGGGGCAAGAGCCAGCCAAAAGGAAGGCTCAGTGCCCCCTCAAAACTCTCACCCACCCCATCCATCCCATCTCCAGCTGTGGCCATGCCTGGCACTTCACAGGAAGGAAAGAAAATCCCCCGGGCACTGCCTGCCTTTGCAAAGGAGCTGAGAGCCTACTAGCTCAGGGCTATATGGAGGAAGGAAGGAAAGGGAATGGGGAAGAGGCGAACAAATATCTTCCCCTTTCTGGCCCTGCTACATCAAAGAGCAAAGCAAGGGTCAAACCCAACGAAGACCCTGGTGGAAGGGTCCATGTTCTAACCACTGAAACAACAGATGAACTCGGTTGATCCCAGCGGCGTTCCCAGGAGGGGCATCCATAATTTATGAATCATTACGATAATGCGGAAAAATCGAAGGCACCATATGGCATGTGAACCTGTCCCCCCTTCCTGCCCCACCCAACTGCAGCCTCCGGCAGGTCATTCCTAGTACATTCACACACAGCCTACGGCGTCCCACTGTTTCACAGAGCTGTCGGAAACATATCTGTACTGAAATCCCACAAACTGATCCACAAGGCAGGCCTTGGATCCCACACGTGGTACCACTGACATCAGTGGGGCTCCGACTGCTCCCAGGAATCGGCCCATGATGGTCTGCTTTACGGGATCAAGGCCCTCACAAATAGACGAGGGGGTGGATTATTCTGACATCTGCTGGGTACGCTTTTTCGGACAGCACCTACCATAACGGAGTCCTGCTCCCTGGCAGGCCCCAAATGCACCTAAGAAATAACACACAACCACCGAGCACAATGACTGGATAGTTTCTAAGCAGAATTCAAACCCAGTCACCCAACTGCAAAGAGCACAACTTTACCACTTGAGTAGAAGGGATAACTGTGGATTACCATCTGTAGTAAGTAGGTCTTTATCCTCTGTACTATACAGCAGTGGTTTTCAAACTTTTTTTCTTGGGACTCGTTTGGAAAAAATCATTTATATCTGCAACCCAACAACTGCATCTTTGAACAATGCCTTTAGTCTTTTGGCAGTGGCAGCAGGAGGTGCCACAACCCACTACTGGGTCCCAAGCCTACGTTTGAAAATCACTGCTGTACAGCATGGCACACTTGCTATTCATTTTCTGTCTGTCAGGCACCATTTTTAAAGTTCTGGTCATCCAGTCAAGGAGCAAGAGCGATTGTGTGACTTGGGCAACCACTCAGCAACTGAGCAGTAGTAAACAGCCAAATAGTAAGTCTGAAAACCGCCCAGATGCTAACTAAGGAGCGTCTGCTGGAAATGTTTGCCCTGAAGCCAGACCCCAGCACCTGAGCCTACATCTGCTGCAGTGAGGAAGGAAGAGGCTTGATCTCTCCTCCATAGGCTCTCTCCCCATGGATCTGAGGTTCTTGCCATAGGTTCACTCCCCATAGGATCTGAACGCCTTCCAGTCATGCACCAACAATACAATTAATATCTGTCCCTCGTGTGCCAAGCTCCCTCCCCCAGAAAAGAAGCCTGCAGGGCAGGGCAGGGCTCAGCAGGCTTTTGTTTTTAAAAGGTCTGCACAGCTGCATGTTCCCATTTGGGCAAACAAGTCAGATCAGCGCCCTTGGCCACTGCAGCAGGTGGTCTGGGGGATGCCACCCAGCCACTCTCCAGAAAACCAAGCCATTTCTTCTTCCCGCAGAGAAGCAGCAAGGAAGATCTACAACCCGGCCACTTTTCCACTTGAAGCAGTTTCACCTGGCGGCTCCACCTTGCAGAGAAACTGCCATGCCATGCCCTTTACAGGAAACGCCAACGTGCTCTTCCAGGAATGCTCCAGGGTGGCAGAGAGTACACAGCCCCCGATCTTCCATTTGCCTTGCACCTTGTGTTAGTCTTGTACAGCTGGTCCCCTGGACAGGGTGTGAGCCTGCACCTTAGAAGACAGATTCAAGTCCCACCTTGGCCACAGGCTTCTTAGGTGACCTTGAACAGGTCATTCAGCTGCTCCGTGCTTCAGTTTTCCCATTTGTACAAGTAATGGGGGTACCCACCCCTTTGTGAGGCAGACCTGGGTTACAAGGTGCTCCAATACTGTGGTAACAGGGGCCATTTCCATGCCTAGATTAGGCATGTGAAGTCAGTGTAGATCACAGCTGGGTCTGAACGCATCAGGAGTTGGGACATAGCCCTTTGTGTTCCACCCTGGTCATTCATCCTTGAAAGGGTGCACCTGCATAGCTGATGCTGTGGGCACCAAAGAGTGTTTTTGCCAGGACAGCTGCCCCCAGGAGCTAAGCTGTGCCCACATTTTGATGCCCATTCACCTGTGTCTACACTAGGGCTTTTCACAAGCTCATTTTTTTTATTACTGTATCAGCACAAGCATCTGCGATTGATCTCACCAGAGGCCTGATGCATCAGAAAATGCCCTAGGAATACACTGCCTGACTTTGCAGAGAAGCAGAAGTCCTTCTAGAACAGGGCCACGTGGAGGGAGAAGGAAAGAGACCAGGAATAAAAGCCGCATGGTTACAGCAAGAGTCAACCAGCGGGAACAGAGGGCCGGAATCACAAACCAGCTACCAAGGGTCAGAGCAAAGTTACCCAGAGTGGGGCAAGGCTGCATCCAGACAGCTACAACCATAATTTCTTCCAACATCTCTAACCCACTGCTGAGTCTAAGAGGCTGTGTAGCCAATTAGCAGCCAACTCCAGACCAGCAGTGTTCGTTAGGCTGCCCAGAGACAGCTCTACTGGGCCCTGATTCCTGACAGCCCTCCCCTAAGACACATCCACAGCACAATCAGGAGTGTAGTTCTGCACAAGAGGCATCTCCAAGCAAGCTTTGATTTGACCTCTTTTGCTGCAGCCTCTTTGCACTGTTGAAGCTGTCTCCATTTCACAAGCATTTTTTATTTGAATTATTTGCACTTTTTTTTACACATTGTGCCCACCGGCAGAGCAGGGTGGATAGTGCGGGATGTTCTTCATGCCAACGACTGGGTTCAGCACGTTGGGCCTTTTTATTTGTGCTTCCTCGCTCTTAATTTTCCCTGGTGCAAAACCATTCAAAGTGCAAAAAAGTGAGAAGAGAACATCAACTGCCCTTGAGTGACCAACTCGGGGCATTCTCTCCACCCACAACAGCTGGCACAGGGCCTGGAGGCAGAGGCAGGGTCCTCGGAGGGCAGGAGAGGATATATTTCAAGGGAAGATGGTGAGAACAGGGGAGTAAACTTTTACTCGGCCTCTGCAGCCCGTAAATCAACTGCCAAAGCTGCACAGATAAGATCTACTCTATTCCACTTCTTGTCCCAGCTTAGCTGATCAGTGAAGGTGCATCTCTTAAAGCACTGAAGTAGCAGCAGCTCTTTTAACAGGTGAGATGACATCTGAAGAAACAGGAAACCAATTTTCCATTCCTGACTTTATTTTTCTCAATCAAGCTTCCCCAGGAAGGATGAATGGGAGGAAGTGCCAATGCTTACAAGCTGCCAAATTTGCCCAGTCGTGCGTTCAGCCCACCTGGAGCAGAAGAGGGAGATGGACGCGTTAGCTGAGTGCATTCAGGATTTGCATCCAAAGTTGCATCCCAAAAGCAACTGATCAGGGCAGTACTAAGACATGTAAGGAGGACAGAACAGGACAGGACCAGGAAACAGACCCACCATCCCAGACCACAGGCTGGGATAGTGACTGTCTGGAGGATGATTTAGCTGAGGTTGATGCTGCTTTGAGCAAGGGGTTGGATTAGATACCTCCTGAGGCCCCTTCACACTTTAATCTTCTATGTTCGTATGATAAGTAGTCTCTGTATTACCCCCAGCTTACTGGTTACACAAGCAGGGCTCACAAAGTAGCAGTCTGATCTCTGCTACAGACTCCACTCCGCTTAGATGAAACACGTGTTTGTGAGAAATCTTTTCTTTTTATAATTTTTTTTCCAGAATTTTGTCTGGAACATTGAGGGTTTTCCATTTAAAAAAAAAAAAAAAAAATCCAAACCACGGAACTATTTGCTCTTTCTAATGCCATACTTGGGCCCAAATTTTCAGTTTTCTAAACCAACCATATAAAGGGAAACCAAAAAAATGTGTTTTTTAAACACTAAACTCCAAAAACTTGACCCAAAATTTTCGGTTTCTAAAATGCTGAACATTTCAACCACTGTGGAATTTTTCTGTGGAAAATTTACAACTTGGTTGAAGAGCTGTGCTTTGTCAGAAAAAATGTAGCAAGCTTCCCAGCTCTGTGAATATGGACAACACCTCAGAGCCCTTCTAGATAAGCAGAGAACAAGGTGTTCACATCAACCAGGCCACGTCTTTGGTTATATCCTGCTATCTCAGCTGATGCAGTGGCCTGGGTGAAACTGAAGGCAGCTGGTATACCTTCGTGATTAACCTGATTGTCCTGGGAATGAGTGTTTAAGTGAACACAAGGCCAGCAAAGGTCAGAATCTAGCCAGTGGTCCAAGCATTGGATGCAATTGTGGACAGCGGGGAACATTTTGACCATGGATTCTGCTCTGCAGCTCTCACAGGATCAGGACCTTAGTGAATCACACGTCACTTTGTGAATCACTTAGTGAATCTCTCCTCTCAGCCCCATGTGATGGAAGCTGGGTCTAATGTTCTGTTCTCCCTACACATCCCAAACTCCCACTGGCTAGCAAAATCCTATCTCGCTACATGTGGGGTTTTGCCCTGGCTCTCTGGACTGCCCACCTCCCCCCTGTTCCCCCAACCAAATATATTTACTCGAATAGCCGGCTGTCTTGGTCTGGATGCTCAGGTTTTGCACACTGGATTCCAGCCTGCCAAGCAGAAAAAAGTGACAAAACTCAGTGCACAAACTGGCTGGTCTGTGTCATCCATCATGCCGTGCAGGCGCAGAGAGGGACATAACTGGTGGTGCATCGAGCCTCTGTCGGTGCAGAATCAGAGCACTTCATCTATATGTCAAAAGCCCCATATTGCTTACAACAAACAGAAATTCTCCTTTGGCTCAGTTGATAAGGGCCTGTATTGTGACGCAGAAGGAGAAGGGCTCTATCCAAGAAGTTTGCATGGAGAACTAGCCACAACAGTGAAGTTGCAGGTGCAAAATAATTCTTACAGGATGTTATCTGTATGTTACTAATGAGAGCTTACACAACCTGCTGAAGGCCTGCAGTGAGCCGAACTCAGGAGTTCCTAGCTACCAGTCCCCTTCTGTACATACTAAGTGACTAAACCATGCAGCCATGCCCATCTTCATACACTGCATGAGGCTGTCTTGAAAAGGATAAAGATTGCTGGGAACTGAGCTTAAATCCCAGCCCTTGGGCACCTCATTGACTCCATGACTCACTCCCCCAAAGGCTTTTCACCTCTGCTGAGCACAGCCCAGACAGCGACTGCATAAGGCAAAGCGCGAGACAGTGGTGAATCACACTCAGTTGGGAAGTGGCTGCCACGCGTCTGCCCACACAAACCAAGATCTCTGAAATCACACACCCCAGAACACGGTTGAGCACCTGCAGTTAAAGGGCCAGCAGCCCAGCCGAAATAATTATGGGTTAAGTACGGTGGGAGCCGCCCTGAAACAGAGCCATAATATCTATGGGCCGACCAAAGCTGAACGCTGCCAGTGGCTCCTCCATATTTCAGACACACGAGAGCCACTTTGTCCCACCCTGCTCCATTCATTTCCAATCCACTTGTCTCTGCAACATCACTCCCATTTTCAGCCAGAGTTAAGGAGGAAGCTGTGAACATCAGGGGCATGGGTGTCCCGTGAGATCCTAGGAGAGGGAGGTTCTTGTGGTGCAGCACGGACAGGAGTTTTCTTTGCCTGGCTTTGTCACAAGCCCATCTCCTCCAATGATGTGCCAACCTTGGTAAAAATGAACCTGGCACTGGACTGGCCTGTAAGGACCAGCAGTGCATTCGCGCTGGGCTCACCTGGTCTCTCTGAGTGGCCTGCCTGCTAGCGGAAAGCATCTAACCATATCACAAACCCTCCCCAAAGTCACCCAAGCTTTTTTTCGAGACAGGCTAGCACTTGAAGGGTCAGTCCACATTGCTCAAAGACTGCCAGGTGAGAGCACCACATTGGAGCTAATGAGGGTGACCAGAGAGCAAGCATGAGAAATTGGGACGGGGAGGGATGTAATAGGCACCCATATAAGAAAAAACCCTGTGTATTGGTCCTGTCCCTAGAAGGTCAGGCCATCTGGTCACCCGAAAGCCAACTTTCTAGCACAGGGGCTGGCCTGCTGTACTCAGGTCTCTCATTGGTTCTCCCATTGTCAGGGATGGGACAGAGCCAGCCGATCACGACACTCGCCATCCCCTCCCACCTGAGCTCTTCTCCTTCCAGCAGCTTCCTGTATGTCGCGATCTCGATATCCAAAGCCAGTTTGATGTTCAGCAGCTCCTGATACTTCTGCAGATGGTCCACCATGTCCTGCCTGGCTTTTTGCAGCGCTTGCTCCATCTGCTGCAGGTTCTCTGTAGCATCTGCCGCAGCGAGCTTGCCTTGCTCCTCAGCCTTGGCAATGGCTGCCTCCAGTTTGGCGTTCTACAAAAGAGATCGGGACAACTTTCTGTTAAGACCTAGGGCTGTCTTCAGAGCTGTCTCTAACACCAGCTCTCCCATCATGCAGGTATCTCCAAAGAGAGCCAGTTACTGGGTAAGTGGAAATTTCTCAGGAAGAAAAGAAATAAGAAAGAGAAAAGAGTTTGGGTTTTTTATGCAGTCTCTACTTGTTAGAAATGAAAAGGACATGAGAGTCAGATGAAAGTTTTCACCCAAAATTTATTTTTCACTGAAAGATGCAAATTCAGATCAGCTGAAATATCTTGCAACTTTGGGATGAACCCACTTTCCATGCTACACAACCGAACCATGCTTTGTAACTGGTTCCCCCAGCCTGACTGTCATTAGAGAGAAAGGGGGACACATGGCAAGAATCCTAAAGGACAGTCCCTTCCCCTGGCTGCAGGACATCATGGTCTCTCTGGAAGAACAGATGGAGAAAATGACGAGGAGGTGCTGGTTTTCAAGTGCTCAGCACTTGCAATAAGAGCTAAGCTTTCAGAAGAGCCCAGCAACCGGCACAGACAAGAAGACATCAACTTAATCTGCAGCAAGGGAGAAATGAGATTAGATTTTAGAGAGTTTTCTAAGAGGAAGGATATTTAAGCATTAGAACAGGTTCCCCAGGGAGGTAATAGGATAGATTAGACAAACTCCTATCAGGGGTGCTCCAGATAGTCTATTTGATGCTTCCTCAGCACAGGACTGGACTAGATAACCTCATGAAATCCTTTCCAGTCCTATGTTTCTAGGATTCTCTGCATCCAGTGCACTGAGCACTTGGAAATCCCGGCCTTGCTGACATCAAATGACTTCAGCAGAGCTCTCCCCAGGACTGAATCCCTAGCCGTTTCCTCCCTGACCTGTTCTTTCAGAGACACAATCTGTGAGTGGAGCCAATTGACCATCTTGGTGAGTTCGTTCAGCTCAGCCTTGGCAGCACGGATCTCTTCCCTGTGCCTGTCAGCTTTCTCCTGGATCTGCTTGTACTGTATGGAGATAAAAGAAAGAGACGCTGAATCACTGACCAGGATGGAGAGGGACATGGCACAGGCTCAGTAAAGACTCCCAGGATAACTATGTCTTGTCATTTCATTGCCATCAAGGATGCGGTGGTGGGCATGATACAGAATTAAGTTGGACCTCAGAATTATTGTTTATATGCAGCCACTATCCTCTTTGGGCCCAGCTGAGGAGGAAACAGTTGCATCTTCCAACACTGTTCCTTGTCCGGCTAAGGATGGTGGGGAAACAGCTTCTCCCATGGAGCAAAACTAAGTCCCCCTTTTTGCCCTAGACCTACTGCAGACTCAGAAGGGTCTCCTGGATGGCTTAGAAGAACCCAGCACAGCCCTTCAACTGGAAGGGTCCACCATCCTGGCCTCCAGGAGGCTGTTGTCTGTGTCTAGGACTTCACCTTGCCCTGATTCCGACCAACTGGTATTGCCACCTCCCTCCCTATTGGATGTCCTTGTGGAAAAGACCTCACACGCTACCCTGCCCTTCTAAGGGTCATCACCACCTGCCGCTCAGGGCAGATCCGGGCTTCTCTCATCCTGATCCGATACGTGTTCTCCACTTCCCCTCGGCTTTTCTCGGCCATCTCCTCATACTGTGCTCTGCCTTGTGCGAGGATGCTGTCCACTTCCACTCTGGGGCTGTGAGCTACGGATATGACCACAGAGGTGTTGGATGTCTCCACCTGGGCCTGCACCTCACGCAGCTCCTACATGAGGAACAAAACCTTGCGTTACAGCATAGCACAGAGAACTTACCTGCGTCACCATCCACAGTACTAGCATCAGCGGGGGAGTGTCCTGTTGCCTCCCCGGCTAAAGACTTTCTCTACCACATGTCACACACCTCAGTGTGGACCCAGCCTGGTTGGTGCACCTATGTGGTGCACAGCTACACATACCTTACATGCTGCCACAAGTGTAGACAAGAGAGAGAGAAGTCACTTACCTCGGCATGAAGGTGTTTCAAGAAGTCGATTTCATCGATCAGACTTTGCAGCTTGAACTCCAGTTCCTGCTGGCTTATGTAGGCCCCATCCACATCCTGTGAAAAGAGCCCAGGGACTCATGATTCAGCCTCCAACCTTATAAGATTGGAAACTCTTTGGGATAGGGAGCTATTTTTTTATTCTGTTGTACAGTACCTAGCACTGGTCTTCATTCATGACTGGGCCTCCCAGCACTTCCACGATACCCCTGCTAAATAAATAATAATGTTCACTGCCTTGCACTAAACCAAGTTGGAAGGAGCATGGACTCACCTTCTTAAGCAGGACAAATTCATTCTCCTTCTCAGTACGGTTGTTGATTTCTTCTTCGTACCTGCAAGCAGGAGGGATGGAATCCATTTGTAGTAGGGTGCATATGAGTGGCTGGGCGCTAATTCTCGGAAGATGTGGTGACCATCACAGGATGTTCTGCAACCCACCCAAAACCCCAGCAGAAGTCGGTGGGAGCTGTGGATGGTCACCTCCCATGACTATCAGGCCCTTGATATTGTAGATGTGACTGGCTTACCTATAAGTTAACTCTGGGACTTTGCCAAAAACAGAAGTAGTGGGTCTAGGGAGTTGGCCACCTCACCACAGTAGGGTTCAGAAGATCAGTTCTATTCTTGTCTTTGCCACTGCCATGCCGTGTGATCTTGGGCAAATCATTCTCCCTCCCACCCTTTGTCTATTTACACCTGGAGTCTTTCAGGGCAGGGACTGTGTCTGCACAACACCCAGCACAAGAGGGCCATGATCTGAATAAACCTGTAAGCACAATGAGGATATACAGTAACTAAGGACAGTTTGAGATATTGGGCCTTTATCCCAGTACCACCAAGGGCGTGATGGGCTTCGTCTAGGTACATATTGGTGCGGATGAAAGAGATGATAAGACCTGAGCAAATTACACGTTTTTTCAGTTCACTAGCAGTTCTGAAAAATCAAGGGGCAAATCATTTTGGACAAACAGAAAAGGGAAATCTGCAGAATTTTTGGAGGCTCAAAAAGCAAAACTAAAAAAAAAAAGAATCCTTTTGGGGTCCAATGAAGGGGGAGAAGCACAAATGGGGGGAAGAGTATTGCTGCCTGGGCTCCAGAGACTCGGAGTACACCACTTCCAGCACTCTGGTTATATTCACTGATCAGTGCTTTGAAAGAGGCAGGATCCCTTATGATGGTCTGACCTCCACAGCGGATGGGTACAGAGCTGGGTGTGCAATAAATAAAAATAAATAAATCTGTTAGTCTTCAGGTGCCACACAACTCCTTGTTGTTTTTTCACTGGACTAGACTAACACGGCTATCCATTTTAAAATTGACAAAGGGTCCTAGCCTGGAATCACTACCCAGCCCTTTCTTCATGGGTCCCCAGGATTTGGAACCCCAGATTTGAACTCACTGATGCCTGAACTCCATGAGGTCCTGCACGTCGCCCAGCTCATATTCCAGCCTGAGCTTCTCTTGCCCCAGGCCTTCCAACTGCTTCTGCAATTTGCTGATATACACCTTCAGCATGCTCTCCACATTACTGGGGCCACTTTTCTGGCCTTGCAGGATGCTCCACTTGGTTGCCAACACCTGGTTCTGCTGCTCCAGTGCACAGACCTGGATAAATAAGGAGTTGCATTCTCAGCCTGCTGTGACTATGAACGTGGGAAACCTTAGGGCAGAATTTTCAGCTAAGCTAATGCTCCTTTACTTCACTTTAGCTGTGAAATGGGACATTAACATGGGAGATTTACAAATGACAGCGTGCTCCAGTAGACAGAGCAACTGGGTTGGGATTTGGGAGAATTTTTTTTTGTTTTCTTTGTCAACCAACAATTCAGTGACATCGGCATGAATTAATCAAACATTTTGTTGTCTCTGAACTTGAAGCTGTTTGATAAAAAATTTCTCCCAACTGGGATGAGTTAGTCAGTCTGGTCCTTCTTTGAGCACCAGGTTGGACTAGATTCCTCCTGAGGTCCCTTCTAACCCTCATCTTCTATGGATATGTCTACACTTAGAAGTTATTTTGAAATAAGGAGGCTTATTTTGAAATAACTTTTTTCCTGTCCATGCATGTATTTTGTTATTTTAAATTAACTGTTTCTTTATTTCAAAATATTGAAGCGCTATTTCAAAATAATAAAACTTGCTTTTATTTTGAAATAGAGCTTATTGAAATTATTTCAGAATAAGCCATTCTAAGCCACAGAATAGGCTTATTTTGAAATAATGGCCCTATTCTTTTGCCTGCCTTCCCCTATTTCAAATTAGAGGATCTAGTGAAGGCTCTCTACTCCAGAATAATAACTCCTACCTTATTTCGAATTAAAGAGTCGTCCCTGAGCTCCTAATTCGAAATAACTTCAAAGTAGTGCTAATTCAAAATAATTACTTTGAATTAAAATCAAAGTAGTTATTTCTAAATAACTATTTTGAATTAATTTTGCAAGTGTAGACATAGCCTGTGAGTGTGTGATCAGAGGAGATGATGATCAGGAACTGGATCTGACCCCTGGCCTTAAAGTCCATGACTCTGTGACCATAGAGACCTGGAACTAGCTCCTTATTCTTTAGCTGCAAAGGATCATTTATTTCCTCTATTCTAACCCGCCACTCCCTATGAGGATAAACTGTATATACTATGCACTAATCTTTCTTCACTACAGGTACTACTGTTGCAAGAAGATAAACCTCACTCACTTCCATAGATGGCTATAGGGCACATCTACATGGAGAAATTGTTGTTTCTCAAGGAAAACTGAGCATTTTTCTCATACACATAACCATTCCTAGATTGGATCAGGTCCCTGCCATCTAGTTCAGTTTCCCATTTCTAGTCGTAGGCAGTTCCAGATTCTTCAGAGGAAGGTGCAAGAAACAGACATGGGGTAATCTGCCCTTCAAGGATCTTCTAACCAATAAGAGAGAGAGAATTTAGAGAACTAATAACCATTGGGCTGAAATAAGTGGGACTGGAAGTTATAGGAAAAAAGCATGAAAGCAGGTCAGTCTTTATTATAGTAGGATGTTCATCATTTCCTCCAAACATGAACCAAAAGCCATATTGACTTTCCCAAGTCAAGTCCTACACAGTCTGGATCCTGCTCTGTCTGTAGAAGAACTAAGCCTAAAATTTTCAGAAAATGAACTGTGATTTTTAAAGGCCCAATGTGAGACCCCTCCTTAAAGGGATTTGATTTTTCCAAAATTGCTGAGTGCTCACCTTTGGAAATCATCTTCTGAAGGCATTTCAAGTCAATCACCCCAAAACTGACTAGTTTAGTTGTTTTTGAAAATATAGAGGCCAGCTGTGACATAGGTTGGATCTGCTTGAAAGCTTCCCACTGTATGTAGCCTTTGGAATATCAAATAAGGCCTAGCTATCTTCTACTATTACCTATTCAAACTGATTGTCCTTGACAGCATATTGATTAATCTTCTTTATTGCCTCTACTCATTCCTCTGACAACAGCTGCGATATTACAAGCTTGCCACCAGTGCCCTTTGGGCTGTATAATCACAAACAGGTTTTGCTGTTCTCTGTTACTGTAAGAGGTAAAAAGTATTGGAAACGAAGGCAACAGAGCTCTTCAAAACACAGCTCCATCTCTCAAAGGAAGGAGGCTAGGCTTACCTTGTTAATCAAGTGGGCAAATTTATTGTTGAGACTCTTGATCTCTTCCTTCTCTTGAGCTTTCACGTGCTGGATCTCTGGGTCGAGCCCCGTCTCAATCGGATTCAGCAGACTCCGGTTGATGTTTACTGCCATGAGACCTCCTCCAATGCCAGCTCCACCACTCATCCCCAACCCTAGCGGGCTGCTGATGCCTCTGAATTTGCTACTGTCTGGGCTGAGGATGGGATGAGTTGGGGGAGTAGTTCTGAAAGGGGAACTGGGGGTATAAGACTGGCTGCTGAAACCAGGGAAGAGCTTGTATTTCTTTTTGGCTGATAAGAGAGCCATTTTGGCAATGCCAGTAGAGAATGAGGTGGTCACTGAGCAGTCGTCGAAGGCGCTGAAGGAATGTCTGTGAAGCCTGAGAGCTGCATGGCCTCTGTGCTGATTTATATACAGAGTAGCTAGGGGGCAGGAATACACCTGAGTGGTTGTGCAGGAGTGGAAGGGCAGGGCTTCAGTGCCTGCAGTTCATCAACATGACCCCAACCTAGTTAACGCCTTCAAAGCCAGCAGGCAGAAAATGACGTATTTTCAGTTTTTCAGCTACAGAGAGTGTTCCCCTTAACACATCCATCCCAAACAGTTGTATTTGGGTTGAATCACTGCAAATTTTCCCAATACTAATAATTTGAGATTTTGGAAACATTTTCATCAAGACATATTTTCAATGAAGAACAGCTTTTCATTCAAAATGAAAATGTTCATTCTGCCTTAAATTTCCTGTTTTTCTTTTCAGTGGAAAAAATAATTGGTTGCATGTCAAGAATTACAAAGCCTAGTTGATCAAACATGATGGTAGGATTCTGATGAAAATTCTGGCAGTGCCTTTGGGATCTGATCCAAATATGTTGAAAACAATTGATTATTTCTATTGAATCAAGTAGGCTTTGGATCAGGCTGCTAGATAGTTGATTCATAGTTTTATTCTTCTCTGTGCAGGTTCTTGTGTTGTGCCTGTCACTGTGGTATCTTGGTTGAAAAAACAAATCTGTGGTAAAATTTTTCAGTTTAGGCTAAACATTTTGCTATTCAAAAACAAAGAACCAAAATTCTTCCACTTAAAACAAAACAGAAAAATGAAAAAAATTAATCCATCCATGAATATTTTTAATAAACAACCAATTTAAAAAATACTTTTTAGCCAAAAACCCAAAATCTTAACTAGTGCTGGCAGAAAGTTTTAATGAAAACTGAATGTTTTGACTAAAAAACAAATGTACAATTAACAAATGCAACCAATTATTTTTTCCATTGAAAAGAAAAACAGGAAATTTAAGGCAGAATGAACATTTTCGTTTTGAATGAAAAGCTGTTCTTCATTGAAAATAGGTCTTGATGAAAATGTTTCCAAAATCTCAAATTACTGGTATTGGGAGAATTTGCAATGATGCAACCCGAATACACCTGTTTGGGATGGATGTGTTAAGGGGAACACTCTCTGTAGCTAAAAAACTGAAAATACATCATCTTCTGTCTGCTAGCTCTGAAGGCGTTAACTAGGTTGGGGTCATGTTGATGAACTGCAGGCACTGAAGCCCCACTCCTTCACTCCTGCACAACCACTCAGGTATGTTTCTGCCCCCAGTTGAAACCTTCTGAACTAACACTGAACTCATATTCTTGAGACCTCCCTTTACAGATCTAATCCAATACTCAGGAGAAAATCTTTCATTGCCCTCAAAGGGCTTTTGAGTAAAGCACAAATGTGCTTAACAAAGAGCTACACAGGAAATGAATGCTTCCAAATTAAAAATTTCAACAATAAATGAAAAGTGGATATATTTCATCAAATTTGAAGACAGGTGGGATTGGTTAAAAAAAGTGGTTCAGTTTATGGCCAAAATTTTCTAGCATTTTGTGGCAACCCCTGCAGTTTAATCAAAATCAGACAATTGCATTTTGAGGAAAAAGCATGCTTCACTGAGAAACATTGTGAACCCCCCAAAAATTCAACCAGCTCTAATTTAAATGCAGTTCTATCAGTCTGCTGGCAGAATCCTATAAAATTTAGCTACTGGACTAAAAAGAACTGAGAAAAAAAAAAAGCAGTAGCATCTTATCTTTTAGTAGGTTGGGGGGCCTCTATTAAAGGCCCCTCTGTTGCCTTACTGTAGCAAAAAAATCCTTTAGAAATCCAGACTGAATTTCATTATACAAGATTTCTAACTTCCCTACTCTCTTACAACAAGTATTATTTGTATGGCAGACTAGTAAATCGTTAGCTTTCTCACCTCTGCTTAATATGCAAAAGGTCCTGGGTTCAAGCCCCAGGGGGTTGGACTCAATGATCTCATGAGGTCCCTTCCAACCCTATGATTCTATTCTATTCATAGTTATCATCATGGAGATGGTGGGCAAATTAGTTTTGTATGAACCTGGTAAATTTTCATGGCAGTTTTGCAATGTTGCAGCATGATTCTGTTTCAGTTTGAAAATGGCATATTCAGCTATTTCATCCTGCAGGTAATTTAGTTTCTATTTGCTCTGGATTAACCTTTGTCTGAGAATAAGGTTAATTTCTTATCTGTTACGCCATTTCCCAGGGTTGCTGTAGGATATGACTGAATAATAATCATTGACGGCTAATTTCTGACTGCTACATTTGTAGAAGGAGGTGCCCTGGGAAGAGCAGACTCAGAGTCATTCATTTGCTCCTGTGAAGGACACTTTGCTGCAAACCTCTATGGGGCATTACATACTGCTTGCCTCAACCAATGGGGTGTTGAACCCAGGACCCACCTGATCCTTTCCCTCTGAGTTCTCCATCCTGCCCACTAGCAGCTCCTGCCCTTCCTCCTTACATCAAGAACAAGACTCCAGCTATGCCATGCAGAATACTTTCATTTTCTGTAATCTTACTACCCTGGATGTATTGGTCCATTGTCTGCCTCTGATTGAATGGTGAACCTGACATGCAGTGGATTATTAACCAATTATCCAAAGAATTGGTATTCAGTATGCCTTTCTGCCAGCTAACGATGCAAAGAGGCCTCCAACTAACCCCATCTCCAGCCTTTACCTAGGGCCTGATTCCCAGCAAATGCCACAGAACGTGTTCAAGTCTGGACTGATCCCTGGAGCCTGTGAATTTGTAGGTCTCCCTGTTCATGCCCTTCCTTCCTGGGCCATGGAGAGAACTGAGGTCCCTGCTCTGCTCTCACTAATTCTTGTGGCTCTATATTGAGATAAGCGCTAAAATCAAATCTCATACCTGAGGGCTTCAGCTGGTGTTCTGCAGGGGCCAGGAAGGAGTTTTCCCTCTCATGCAAAATTTGCTAGATCTATTCTGCTGGGGGGTGGGAGGAGGAGGGAGTTCCCCTTCCTCCAAAGAATCAAAGATCTACCACAGATGGGCAAGTCACCAGAGGGTAAACCAGTGCCCTGAGGTCATACAGAGAATCCTCTTTCTATGTACCCAGCTGGTGGGTTGTGCTCATGTTCTCAGGGCCCAATGGATGGCTAGATTTCAGGTCAGGAAGGAGTTTCCTCTCAGGTCAGCTTGGCAAGAGACTTTGCAAGGATTTGCCTTCCTCTGCAGCACAGGGTGCGGTTCAGCTGTTGGGGGCACGTCTCCCTAATCAATTCCCTGCTATTACAGTGTCTCTGGGCACTGGAGACTCCATGGTCTCTCCTCTTTTCTTTCTGTGGCACAAAGTGGTCTCTGGAGCACTGCAGTAAAATTCTCATTTTCATCCACTTTTCTTTCTGTCAAACATTTTCTACAGTCTTGTTCCAACTAGGTAGCTGTGTTAAACTAGTTCAGCACAAGGAGTCCTGTGACACTTACAGACTATCAAATTTATTTATCATATAAGCTTTCATGGGACAAAAATCCTTCTTCAAAGCATCTGACAAAGTGGGATTTTCTCCCCCGAAAAGTCACATGATAAATAATCTTTTACTCCTTGTTTGTTTTACAGTCTTGGTTTGTTACCTGGACTCAAAGCTGTTGGATGAAAGGATGTCTTTTTTTTCCCCCTGGATTTGTACAGCACCTAGTGCAATGGGGCCCTAGCCCATGATCGGGACGGCTAGGCACGACCAAAATGCAACTAACACTAGTCATAACTCAAACTGGAAATGGGGGATAGGTTTCCCGTCCCATGAGGTTTTCAGGAATACAAAAAATTTCCCCAGCCTGAATTGGAAAAGTCAAAATCTTGAAAATATTCATGACCTGGTAATCTGAAAAACTGCTTAGTTCTAGTCAGTTGAAATGTTTTGCTATGATACTTTCAAACTGTTTTGGTTTTATTTCTTTTTTTTTTTTTAATAAGGCCACAATCAGAACAAAATAAAAACTAAAATTTCAAATAGAAGAACAATTTCAAAACCAAGAACGAAAGGTTCCACCATTTTCAAGGATTTTATAAAACTTTACTCAGTTTGTATCTAAATGAGAAATTTGTCAATATTGACACAGTCATACGGCAATTTTCAGTTTTAACGAATCAGGAAAATGTTTAGAGCTCCCTTTGCTCTTATCCTAGGCAGGCCAGAGAGTGAAGAGAAACTGATTCCACGCCCCTGGATGAACAAAACTCAGACATCTCTCTGCAAAAGTTAGTGCAGGAAACAGGCCAGACACCGTCCTTACAGTAACAGCTTTATTGAGAGAACTGAGAGGGCACAGCCTGCCATGGAGAGGGGAATGAGAGATGAAGGGGCCAACACAGCCTCAAATCGCTATCAACTCAACATTGTACTGCAGAAGGAGAGAAAAGCGAGTGTTATTTACCATTAGCCCCTTGCACGCAATGCAATGGGGGGAGAGAAAGGAAGAATTGCACACATTTCACAGAGTTGGCCTCAATGCTTTAATTCAGTGGTTTTTGAATGTTTTTCCTCAGGACCCAGCTGAAAAAACAAAATTTATGCCCACAAACCAACAGCTGTATCAATGCATTCCAGTCTTTTGGTGGAGACAGCAGGGGACAGTACCTGGCAGTCTACAACCCAGGGAAGCCCTGGTTGCTGACCCACTGGGACTAGATCTTGCAGCTTCCCCCACCCCACTGCCTCCCCCAAAATAGCTGGTGGGAGAACAAACACACTTGCCCCTTTCTTCCCTCCCAACCAGTCAAAGAAAGGAGATCTCATGTCATATAGCAAGAAGAGAGCTACAAAACAGTGGAAGGAGGGTACCGGTCCCAGCATTTTGCTGTAAGAGATGGGGTGTTTTGCAGTAAAAGACCCCATTTCCAGCAAAGACAGGGTGGGGCACATTTGGGGGAACTGGCCTGGGCTCCCACCAGCAAGGCTGGCATCATGCCACAATGATGTGGTGATGCCAGGTTATCTGTATTCTGGCTGATTGAAACACTTGGTCCAGGCCTGAGCCACCTTTCTAAGCAGAGGGAGAGTTGGGCAGACCAGCAAAATGAAAACGGAACAGGAAAAATGAGAAGGACCAAGGTGTGGACGCAGGGCATCTGGGCTCTAGTAAGTGGATTCTCATCTCTTCTTCATCAAGTCTGAAGGAAGAGAGGGGCAGGCAGGGAAAACTTCTGCATGGGACAACTCATCTATGACAAGAAGAGGGTTTGCTGGGCTCGGGGTGGGGGATCTGGGTTCCTATCCTGTCCCAGTCTCCCCCTGAGTCTTCGTGGCCCAGCAGATCAGCAAAGACTCAAGGCACGTTAAGCTGTGGAGGCTCATCCACCGGCTGCTCAGTTGGTCAGGATGTCTGAGGACTCAGAAACCAGTTTCCCATCCCTGGTCTCGATCTTCTTGATCACAACAGCCTTTGACCTGGAGTAAGTTGGGCTCTCCAAAGGAAGGGAACTCATGGAGTAGCCACTGCTTGAGTATGAGCTGTTGTATCCTCCCCCTAAGCCACTGTATGGGCTGCCAAGCCCGCCTAGAGGAGAGGAAAGAGACAGAGGATCCTGAAACCACAGGGGATGTGCAGGCCACTCCCTGACCCAGGGCTGTGCCAACCACCTGGATGGTCAATGCCTGACCCTGGAAGGCTACAGAGCTTAATCGCTGCTACAAAACCAGACCAGGAGCTGCACAGCTGTAGGAGAGAAGGGCCACCTCTCAGAACCCAGGGGAAAAATAAATCCCATTGTGTGTGAAATGCAAGAGATCCTGCCCTGGGCCACATGTTACCACTTCCGTGAGTGGGATGGAGCGCAGGTCAGAGGCAGTCTGGAATTACTAATGTGTTTCATGCTGGGACAGAGGGAACGTGAGCAGGATGGGCCTAGCAAACAGTCCCATTATAAAAGCGAGAGAGATTGTCATTACCATCAGTTCATGAACACTGCAATGGTTCCCTCCCTCGTCTTCCAGGGCAAGGAACTCAGCCTTAGAAAAAAATCAACGCCTGGCACCAGAAGCCATCCTAGTTCTGGGTCCTAAGCATATTCTGTCTGCTTCCCCCTCTCAGCCTTGTCACTGCAGAGAGAAGAGCCACTCCCGAAGCCCCTGCTTCCATGCAGGTAACACAGAGTAACAAAGGGGCATGTGGGGAAGGTGAATTGGGCCCAGTCCTGCAAAGGGCTGAGCGCTCTCAGCTCCCCCTGAAGTCAGTAAGAATCAGGGACCTCAGTGAGTTGTAAGGAGCCAGTTTCTCCTACCCAGTCTATACACCAAGATCCTGTCTCTGCTGTTCTGCTCTTTCAGTACGCTTCAAACTACCACTGACAGGCCAGCCTCACCATGTGAGGGGCTTCTGGCCCAGCAGTGAGTGCTGCCCCACATTTCCATCCCCCAGCCCCACACAAGAAACATTTACCTGCATAGCCAGTCGTCTTGGTCTGAATGCTCAGGTTTTGCATCCCAGACTCCAGCCTGCCAAGCAGAGGAGAGTGGCATAAGTTATCAGTGCCCAAACTGGCTGATGACATGTCAAACGGGGACAGGGCACAAAGAAGGATCAAATGAGTGCTGCATGATATGGGTAGGCCACTGCCAGAGTGGCATCAGAACAGCTTATCTGTGTGTCATGGACCCATTATGGCTAACAGCAGAGATTGTCCTTTAGCTCTATTGAGAAGGGCCTGTTACTTTTGAAGAAGGAGAATCTGCCTGTCCCTGGGAACTTTGCACCTGCCAGAAAGTTAGAAGAATAAAGGCTTAGGTGGAGTGGAGTTGTTCCAATATCACTGCCGTAGATTTGCAGGTTAGCTGCAGAGCAGCTGAATGACCTAGCTGAGGCCATCCACTGAGTCAACAGGAAGGGCAGAAGTAGAACCCAGGAGTTTCCGGCCACCTGTGTTGAATGCTAGGCAAGGGTGTCTCAAGCCCAATGCGTGCCTTCCACACCCACCTGCTCTCCTCGCCTTCCAGCAGCTTCCTGTAGGTGGCAATCTCAATATCCAGTGCCAACTTGACATTCATCAGCTCCTGGTATTCCCGCAGCTGGCGCGCCATGTCCTGCTTGGCTCTCTGCAAGGCAGCCTCCAGTTCAGCCAGCTTGGCACTAGCATCTTTAAGGGCCAGCTCGCCACGCTCCTCAGCCTCGGCAATGGCTGCTTCCAAGTTGGCACGCTAAAAAGAAAAACAAAAAAAGCATTAGAAGGTTTTCCTGAGAACAGGATCCTCTCCCAGCATCCCTCTCCAAAAAAAGAGAGTGACTCATGAGAGAAATCTGATAGCCCCATGCTAAATGCTGGTCTAAATTTTTGCACCAGTGTTGCTGAACCAGTGCAGATGCACTGCACCCAAGCAAAGCAGAGGCTTGCACATGGCAGTTCACAAGCAAGGAAAGCTATGTGGGTCCAAGCCCCTTTTGCACCCTTCACAGTGTATCCAACCTAGGAATCTGCACCATTGGGTGGAAAGTATACACCAGCCCTGAGCTCTTGCATCCTGTTCAGATTTGGTTTTCTCCCATTGCATGGGCCTCTCCAAAGGCTGCTGGGAGTGAAAAATCCTTCAGGATGAAAGGGAGAAGCAGGCTGCCAAAAAAAAAAACTATGTAGGGGAGAGAAATTGACTACACAGAGAGCACAAGAACTGGTGGGATTAGAGAGAGAAATCCAGTAAACAGGCAGCGACAACCTGACTTCTGTGGTGCTGCCTTAATCAGATTAGAGGAATTGGCCCAGAGACAAGATATTAACCATGCTTTCCAGCCACAGCTACACTGCCCAAGGCTTTAGTCCAGTTGGAGAGCATGGGAATTCCCCATCTATGCTAGCAAATGGGACTTGCATCAGAGCTGTGGTTATAAACCGTGAGCTACGAGGTGGATTGAGACAGTTCTGTGGCATGATGAGCTGCGAATGAGGAGGGAATGCTCTCCAAGTCACAAGGGAAGGCACCATGCCCCAAAAAACTGGGAAAGGCAGGATCAGGGGGATCGCTGCAAAAATCAGTGGTTTCTCTGACCTGGCCTTTCAGAGCATCAATCTCCGACTGCAGCCGGAGGATCATCCTGTTGAGCTCGTTCAGCTCCGTCTTGGTGTTACGGAGGTCATCCCCGTGCTGCCCAGCCACCGTCCGGAGTTCCTCGTACTGCATGGGAAGAAGAGAGGCCAGGAACTGAGAACAGTGCCATGAGCTGTCACCCTTCCATGCTGTCCAAACCAGGACTTAGGGAGATCCTAAGGGATAGGAGACAGCACCCCAGGCTGGGACTCAAGAGACTTACAGGTTTCCTCTGTGTCCAGCAGCCTCCTTTTTATAATCATTACAGTTAAATCCTGGCTCCTCACCAGGAAGGAAAGGGCAGGATGTGCAGGACAGACCAAGTTCCAAAGGGGCAGCCATGTTAGTTTGATCCAGCAAAAAACAAAACAAGGAGTTGTGTGGCACTTAAAGACTAATAAATTTATTTATTGCATGAGCTTTCGTGGGAGACAATCCCACTTTGTCAAAGCATCTGATGAAGTGCAGTTTTCTCCCACAAAAGCTCATGCAATAAATAAATTTGTTAGTCTTTAAGTGCCACAGAACTCCTTGTTTTGTTTTTCAGGATAAACCAGGTGTCTTGTGACAACTGTCCCTGCTCTGAAAGGCTGTTTTTAATCAGCCTTGCAAATTTGCCTAAGAATTCACCAGGCCAGTCTGAGAGACTGCAAAGGAAGAGACTTGCCCTTCAGTCGCACCCTTTTCACTAGAGGGAAGTAGGATTTTGCAAGGCTGGATTAAATTCCATGTATTGGGGAGGGAAGCCATATGGAAATCTCAGTGAAAGCAATGCAATAGGGCTGTTTGGAAAGCATGTTTGGCTTCCACCTGGGACAATCTGAGGGTTGGAACACATGTTCTAAGGGGTCAGCCATTGACTTGGGAGACCGAACCCCTCTGTGCCTCAGTTCCCCATAGATGAAAGAAGGATGACCACCCTGCCTTGCCTCCCACGGATGTGGTGACGATAAATGTTTTGAAGCTGGGGAAAGGCTCTTGTTCTATGATAACTGAGTGGGGGGATGTCAAAGTACCAGCTGGAGAACAGCTGCCACCTAGCGGACATCCCCATGGGCAATGCTGCACGCCCTCATCTATCCTGTTCAAGGGCAGCGAGCAGCTGCTGGGTCTCTGAGACAAGGCCAGCTGCCATACCAGCAGCTCTGGGGACAGGCGGGCACCTCACCTTGACCTGATACATATTCTCAGCCTCCGCTCGGCTCCTGTTGGCAATATCCTCGTACTGCGCCCTGACCTCCGCAATGATGCCGTCCAGGTCCAGCTTGCGGTTGTTGTCCATGGTCAGGACCACAGAGGTGTCTGAGATCTGGGACTGCAGCTCACGCAGCTCCTGAGTAGGGTGAGGGGGTGGGGGAAAATAAGGATTATCTGTGACCACAGAGCATGGAAAACTCAGTGCACCCACTGGTATTTCCAGTGTCTTGCAATTGATTCCTTTCCCAGACTAGAGTTACGGCAGTTCAGGTTCCCAAACAGAAGGTACCACTGGAGGAAGGAGGCATGGGAGGGGTTAATAAGCTGGCTATCCTGGAGGAGAAGGTCACCAGGCATCGTATGTGCCAACAGGCCCATTCCTCTCGTCTCCTGCAGGAAGGCACTTGTCTTTGCAGGAACGCAGTGTTATTCAATGGGCTTCCCCCCACAGGTCAGGAAGGAATTTAAAGGGCCAGCCAAAGGGCAACATCACCAACCTCATCATACAGCTGCCTCAGGAAGTTGATCTCATCAGTCAGGCCTTCCAACCGTGACTCCAGCTCCACCTTGTTCATGTAAGCCTCATCCACATCCTATGGGAACAAAGCAAGGATCCCATTAGAAAAATTCCCCAGCCCTCTCTCACAGTGGCACCCAGCCAAATAATGCACAAGCAACTGTGGACTCACCTTCTTAAGCAGGACGAATTCATTCTCCTTCTCCGTGCGGTGGTTAATTTCGTCCTCATACCTGTGAGGTGGGAGGGAAAACCATCAGATGTATGGCAGGGCCGGGAAGCAGGAGGATAGATAAATCTAGAAGACCCAGGAAGAAGAGAGACCCACCCACCTATGGCCTTTCAGACCTGGAAGGTGAAGGTACGGGATGCCGTTGTTGCCAAGGTGGGGTGGGATTTTGCATTTCCCTGCATGACAAGCTGAGGAAACTCACCCACCCTCACCCTTCCCCTGGGAGCAGGTATCTCTGCAGGGAAGGCAGGAGCACATAGGCCTGGCAGGTGTTGATCTAATGACTGCCCTGAAGGAAACAGCATCCTGGTCGTAGGTGTAACCTCCTAGCGCTAGCCAGGATTTCTCCCCACTCTGCAGGAAACAAGATGGTTCTCCCTCCCTTTAGCTTCCCCTGCACTCACTTATTTTTGAAATCCTCCACCAGCCCCTGCATGTTCCCCAGCTCGGCCTCCAGCTTCAGCTTCTCCTGGCCCAAGCCATCCAGCTGCCTGCGCAGGTTGTTGATGTAGGCCTCGAACATGCTGTTCAGGTTGCTGCGAGTGGCCTTCTGGTTCTGCAGCAGGCCCCATTTGGTCTCCAGCATCTTGTTCTGTTGCTCCAGGAAGCGGACCTGGCGGAGGGGAGAGAACCTGCTCAATTACAGCTGCAGAATTGAGGGGCTGTGGATGGGGGAGGCAGGAATCTGCCAGCTGTAGTGAGAGCTGGTTGGGCATGGATGGGTTCTTCCCACCTGTGCACCTGACATCACCTGCTGCCCTCACACAGAGTCCAGATCCTTCTCTCGCCTGGCTAAGTTGGCACTACATTCACTGAAGTCAGAGGAGTTCCCTGATTTGAATCAGGCATGAGAAGAGAACAGGAACTATATTAACTGCACCAAACCTAATTCTGCTCCCACCTCCTCGCGTATGAATCCAAACTAGTGCCACTGCAGGCAGTAGAGTTACCTTGTGTAAGGGACTCAAGGCCAGAGGGACTGATTCTGCCTTGGGACGTGTGCACCATTTAATTCAATCGGAGATGAGCCTGGGTATCAGAATGAGGGATTGCTTTCTGTTGTGCCCAATTCTCTTCTCACAGTGAATCCAGATTCGCTCCATTAACTTCAATGGAGTGACTCCGGATTTACTTCTGTATAACAGAGAGCAAAATCTGGTTCTAAATAAACTGAATCTGATTTCTATTTATGCTAAAGGCTCACTTTCCCCACTCTGGGGTTGTAAAGCAGCCTTAGCGTCAATGAGAAACAGAGCCAGTGAAGTTAGGGTTGACGCTGCTGTAATGGAGGGAAAGGATTTGGCCCTTAGGATTGAATTTCTTGAAAAGGGATGATCAGAAAAGCAGCAAATATAGGGCCTTTTCTGCATCAACATTGTTACACCAATGCAAACCCACCACAGAGGCATTCAGCAACCAATGCATCCAAGAGTTTACATCCAATCTGTTATCAGAGCCCACCCCATCAGCACTTGTGCACTTCTTTATATAGGACCCAAGGGTCACACTTCCTGTCTGCCACACCCCACAGCACTGAAGTCACAGTCCTGACTGCGGGTGTGAAGGAGCCTTGGTGGAAATGAGAAACAGACCCAGCAAGTAAAGTGGAGTCACTCTGGCTTGACTCTGCTATCACACCCCTTCACCACAGTGGGTTTTCCTTTGAGCAGAACATTGGGAGCTAAAAGTGTGTGCAGCTGTATCTTGAGCTAGAGACCCAAGCCTGCTTAGGTGGGCTTTCACATCTCATAACCTCTATGATTAGTATTTGAAGGAGGTGATGTAACCTATGCCCTGGCTTTCCAAAACACTTGGCAACTACTAAGCACTTGCAAAAAGCTGTCCCTGTAGCATGTGGCTAAGCTAAAGATATGATGCAAACAAGGTGACCAGATGCAGTCCCAGTATTTGGCGGGGGGGGTTGTCTTATAGAGGCACCTATTAGCCCAGTGCACCCCCTGTCCTGATTTGTCAAACTGTCTGGTCACCCTAAGCCACACCAGTGGAAACCAGGAGCAATGTGGCTGAAAGCTGACTGGGTGGTAAGAGGGAGAAAAAACTGTTGCACACGCTAGTGGCAGCCTGACTACAAGATCACCATCACGCACAGAGGAGAGGCTGCCACCTGGCCTCAAACTCTCTGCAGTTCTGCAAGAACTGGGTTAGCAGGCATATGAGGAATTGTCAAACGAGGCGTGGCAAAGACCCTTGGACTCCCGAACTGCTTGGGGTAGGGAGAGGCAGCTGCCAGTGGCCCACCCTTAGATAACAGGCGTGTAAACACAGCCTTTGCAGCAATAGAAGCAATAAGACCTGCTTATTTAAATCTAAACTCCTCTCACACAGTTGACACAGTCACTAGAACAGCCCTGGGTGGGGCAGAAGCCGCTTTCTGGTTAGATTGATATGTTGCCTTTAGTTAAGGATTTCCTCCAGCTGGTGGGTGGGTGGCTGTGTGTGTTCACACCCTGATTTCTAAGCATCATGCTGGAAAAGGACAGGAGGAAGCCAGCCGTTCTACTGCCAAGACACCAGCCTCTGAAGCCAAAAGCCCCCTGTGGGGACTCAACAGGAGCCAACACAGGCTGCCCATGAGATAAAAAGGGAAGGTCGACACCTATCCCCTGTAAACTGGGCTTCAGAACAAAACTGGCCAGGCTAGGAAGCAGGGGAAGTCTGGACGCCAACAGTGGGTTGCCATGTACCAAGTCTGAAATACTGAGGAGGGAAGAAATCGTGACACAGCTTCTCTCACCCTTTCTACGTGCGGAGGACAGTGGGAGCAGGTGGCAGGAAAAGGGCAACATCTCTTTGCAGGCTGAGGGCAGGAAAGACCCACTGGGTTCCCTCTCGTTCATCCTGCCACTACTAGCTCAACTGTCTTCATTTTAGGCCCTAAAATTTTGTATGTCCCTTATTTTCAGAGATCCTGAGGCCTGAATTTCAGAGGCCAGCCTCCTGACAGAGGTTTGACCTCCTACTGATTTTAGAAGGAGTGGCAGGTGCCTGCAACCCTCTGAAAACCAGGCACTGAACTTCCCAAGTTGGACACTTGGACTCAGCCCCCACTTTTGGTGACTTTCAGCCACATTCAGCCCCCAGCTGCAGCCCTTGAGAGCCAGGGAGAACCCTACCTGGGCTCCCCCGGCCACGCCTTCAGCATGAGCCCTTTGGCACAGTAAACCATTTACCCATGTGCGGACAACCTTCCCCTTTCATTCTCAAGCTCTGCGTTGGCAGATGTCCCAGTCAAACTACTGGGAACTTTTGCTTTTAGCTCCATTCTGCTCCCCCACTGCAGGGAGAGGATGTCAACCCACCAGGTGGTGCAGTAAGGAAAACCTTTGCAACTCAGACAAGCAGAGGGAATTTTCCTCCACGTTCCCATAGACCTGTAGGAGGAGCTTTTGGCTCACGAGTGGCACAGAAGGGTCTGACCTCGCTACAGAACTGTTCCAGTTCCACCTTGTATGGCGGAGAGAAGTTACCCTTCAACGGGTACCACACACAGTGCCACACACCACTTGGGTCAAAGGGATGTAACTGAGAGCAGAATGCAGACCATCTCGTCCCAGCCTACAAGTGTTACGGCAAGAGGGCAAGTCTGGTTTTCTGGTACCCATCCCTCAGGAACACACCCACTTCTCACCCTGCCAAGCTAGCTCGGCAGATGCCATCTTCCCACCCACACTGCCAGGACTCACCTTGTCGATGAAGGAGGCAAATTTATTGTTGAGTGTCTTGATCTCTTCCTTCTCCTGCATCCGCACCTGCTGGATGCTGGGGTCGATCTCCAGGTTGAGAGGTGCCAGCAGGTTCTGGTTGACGCTGACGGCGGTGATGCCACCCCCGATACCTGCAGCTGTATAGCCCACAGCCGGTCCCCTGCCCAGTCCGAACTTGCTCCCTCCATAGCTGGAATAGGATGTGCTGATCCTGGTGTTGCCTACAGGGCCAGACGTGTAGGAACGGCTGCTGTAGGAGCGAGGAGCAGAGGCGGTGCTCCTGTAGACCTTTTTGGTTACCTGGACAGACATTTTGGACAGGCTGGTAGAAGCGGACAGGAAGCACTGGCTGAACAAACTGAGAAGTTGAAGGCAGGGCTCTAGGAGGCTGGGTGGGAACTCTGGGGCGGGTGCAGAGGTATATATACGGTGCCATCAGGGGGCGGGGATCAGAGGTCTGGTGCACCCACTGGCTGCAGGAGACTACAGGGGCAGGGCTACAACAGAGCAAAGGCAACACCTGCTCCCTGCCTCCAGTCCAGTGCCCAAGTAACCCTTTCAAAGCCAGGGAGGAGTGATCACTTGAGGCTGGTCATTTCTGTCCCCTGGCTGCTGTGTTTGGAGAAGCAGCCTGGAAAAATACCAGAGGAGGGCAGCAGCTGCATGAACTCACCCGGGAGCCACCCAGAAACAGCACAAAATGCAACCATCAGGCGAGCTTCTGGTTAAGTTCCCCCAGCTTCAAAGCATCTGTCAAAGAGGGATGTTCTCCCACAAAAGCTCATGTGACAAATTAATTTGTTAGTCTTTAAAAGAGCCACAGGACTTCCCTGTTTGTTTTGTTACTGGGGTAAACCCACTGGCTTTGCTGCTGTATCCTGTGTACACAGCAGAGAAACTAAGGTGATGAGATGTCCTGATTTTATAGGAACAGTCCTGATATTTGGGGGTTTTTTTTATATAGCTGCCCATTATCCCCTGCCCTCTTCTGATTTTTTTCACACTTGTTATCTGGTCACCCTAAGTGAAAATGAGACCAGAATCTTGCTCATCGTTAGGGAAGATGCCAAAGCCCCCTGAATTGAGGCTCATATTTTTACCCAAAAATAAAAGGAAAAAGCAAAAGCAAAAGGCAAGATAAGGTGTTTTGCAATGGCAGGTGCCTACGGTTGGAGGTTGGTTCTTACAGGAGGTTCAGAGCTTTTGTGCAACAGAGAATTTATGCTACAAGCCACCCCCCACCCCCACCACTGTCACTCTTTCAGCAAATATCCACCACGGTAGCAGCAACCATGGGAACTTTCACAAATATATTCATGCACAAACAAAGCTTAACAGACAACACAAGACTGAGGATGCATTCGCAGAGCTGTGGGGATTACTGGCAAATTCAGGGGGTCCTGGGCTACAATAAAGTGGGGGCTGAAAGTCAGGACTTGAGCTGGGTGAGGAAACGTTTCTCCAACAGAATTTATGAGACTGGGAAATTTTTTCTCATCTGCAATTTAGGGACAAAAGTCAAAATACTGAGAATTTTTATGAACCAAAAATCCAGGGAAAATGATTGTTTTGGACCAAATGAGACACTTCCAAATGATTGAAACATTTCCATTCAGCCAAGCCACATTTTCCGTTTTCAAAATGACTCTAATTATCTCACACTGCAAAATGGCAAGTCAATCCAAAACAGACAACCAGAATTGTTTGGAAAATACCAAAATGGAGCACTTTGAACCTTCTTTCTTCAAAACTTTTCAAGGTGAGAAGTTTACCAAAACCAAGTCTTTGCCCATTTGAAGTTTTGACTTCAACGAAGCTGCATTTTCCAATGAAAAATAGTTCAATAGTTCACAGAAAAATTTCCAACCAGCTGAAGTCAAGACTGATAAGCAGTGCCATAGCCTGTATGGGGGAAATGCTGGGAGGGCATTTCCAACATTCTGGCAGGTTTATTCCAGCAAAGTTGGGCAAATTCATCCAAAGAGCTGTAAAATAAAAGGAGTCTGGCACACTGGGTCTTACCCACATGCTCAAGGTCTAAGTGATCACCATATCTGGAACTGGGAAGGAATTTTCTCCTATGGTCTATTACTAGAGCCCTGGACGGATACAAATATGTGGATCCATATCCAACCGGCATCCACAAGAAATGGCCCGCAGATATCCATGTTGTATCCGCGGATGCAGATATAATGTGGATATCTGCGGATATCCATGGATTTGCAGGGCTCTACCGATTAGCAAAAACCCTGGGAAGTTTTCACCTTTCTCTGTAGCATGGGTTACGGGTCACCTGCTGCTTTGAACAAGGGTAAATGGTGGATTCTCCATAACATGGTCTTTGCATCAAAATTTGAGGACTTCAGTTACTCAGCCAGAGGTAATGGGCCTATTACGGGAGCAGGTGGGTGAGGTTCCTTGGCTGGTGATGTGCAGGAGGTCGCTAGATGAACATTATTGGTCTCTTGTGGGCTTAAAGTCTGTGAGATTGCAGGGTTTCTAGAAGGAAATGTGGTGAAATCCCAGCAACTCCAGCAGGCAGGGCATGTAGTTAGCATAGTGATCCTGAACACATTATTCTGCAGGAGACAAATTAAGGTTAGCATTACCCAAAAAAAAAGCCACAGTGGTGTGGTTTCCTTGTTTTGTTTACTGTGGCACTAAATAGTCCTATTTAAACACTATGATATTGGGGGAAATACTTGGTATGTTAGTCTCACAGCAAAATGACTGACCAAGTGTTACTTCATCAATTCTATTTGATTGATAACATAGCAAAAGCATCCTGATTGGTTAATACCTTTGCTGGGTTAATAATTAAATCCCAGTTTTTTAGCATCCTGTGATGAAAGGCGGCACAGATGACGCATCAGAGAGCCACTGGTGACTCAGGGGCCTCAGTCTGAGCATTGCTGAGTTCACATGATGGAAGATAGACCCTCTACACCTCACCCAGAGGGACATTAGTATGGGGGCCATACCCCCATAGAGCCTAAGGAGAAGATGGATGCATCATGCTAGGCAGATTCTGTGCTCTAGCAATGTGAACTGTCATCAGTGAGGAAAGACGTGAGAGCGCCCACAGCCCTCCATGGTCTATCCAGTCAGGGAAGAAGAGGCACAGAATGGCTAATTATAAAAAGAGTGTTTGGAAGAGTTATTAAATCTTGTCTTTCAAGGAATAAGTGGATCTGGGCATTAAGGATGAGGATGATAAGAATTGAGAAGTCCATGATAAGGTCAGATTATCCTATGTCTGCCTATTGCAGGTCCCTGCACCTCCCTGAGGTATACAGCTGGCCAAGGATTTCCCATCTCACCATAGCGGGAGACAGGATACTGGACTGGATGAGCCTAGAGTCTAGTGAGTCCCTATGTTTCCCCATGCTTCTCTTCCTCCCCCTCGGATTCCAGATATCCTTCTCCAGCCCCCCCATCCCTGCACTTTCAGGGGGAAGCTTCCTGAAATCTGATGAGTGACTAGGTCCTGCACCTGCTTCATGGATGCTAATAGGCTTGGTGGCTCATCAGATTTACTCACAAGGAAAAATGGGCTAAAGAAAAGCGGAGGCACTTGCTCAGTTAAATCATTCAAGCTTCAACCAATGGCCTGGTGAAAAGTTAAGAACCTTGGGTCTGTGGATTCAGGCTGAGAGGCTATTCCCACTGCAGGTGACAGGTGTGAGCTGTCAGATCTGAGGAGCGCATGCACGGCACCCTGTAGATCTATGGACCCATTCTTGTCTAGGTCCATTCCTAGTCTTGGGTCTGGATCAGTGGATCCAAGGATCCTTCATCAATCAGCCATGGATTTAATCATCCTTTCAAATGGGACATGAGCGTACATTCTTCCTGGCATCACACCCCACCTCAGCCCATCTCAGACCTATTAGCCTGCGGGGTGTGTAGCTTAGCGTCAAAACCAGCCCCTACCACTTGCTATGAGCATTGGTCCACCAGCTGCCGTATGCTCCCTGATGCACAGATAAAAAGAACAGCCCCCATCTCACACATACAGACCCTAGCAATGGATTTCACCACGCTGGGGGCAGGGCCTCTCTATCTAGCTCTCCGCTCATTAACGGGGCAGACTGCGCCCAGCAGATTGGAACGTTCTTGGCAGCCAGTGAGCACCAGGATTCGTCCCTAGATAGTGGAAACGTAATGAAGCAGACTCCTGAGGGCTGAACCCAGCCCTCATTAAAGGAAATGACTGTGCTGGGCTGGGACTGGGAAAATGGGAGAGAATGACCTCCAGGCAGGGCTTTTTCACCTTTCTTCAAAGGTCCGGCTACACTAGCACTTATTTTGCCAAACCTTTTGTTGCTTGGAGCTGTGAAAAAACAAACATCCCCTGAACATGTTTTGCCACAATAAGCATGTGTGTGGCCACATGCTGTCATAACAAAACCACCTAAACAAGTGGCAAGCATTTCCCATCCACGCACATGCTTAGACCAACTAAACTCATGTCACTCATGGGGTTTCCAGCATAGATAGTAATGTAGACAAGGCCTAAGTGGCTGCAATCAAGGCAGCTGTGTTTGCTTGCTTTGCAGGATATAATCTTTCAAACTGCACATGGAAAGTCAAGCTGAGGAAAAAGGCAGGTGACTATGTCCAGGTCTCTGGATTGTATTGGAGGAGATTTGTCTGTCTACCCATCCATCCTCATGCACGTCTACCTATCAACCTGTACCTTGTATGAACGGTCTCCAAAGGTCTCTCTAAGGCTCATGCATTACAGCCTCGGTCCTCTTCCCCTCCTCTCAAAAAGCAACCATCAGTGAAGTTATATTAGAATGAGGTTGCCTAGCTTTATCCGCAGCTGGTTCAGCATTTCTAGGGGAGCAAACGGGGCATTTTCACACCCCCAAACAATCTTCAGGAGACCCCAAATTATTGTCAGAAAGGCCAAAATTCAGACCAAGCAATCAGCTGTTAAGCCACAGAACGGACATGGATTGGAGAATCTTCATCTCTTGTCTAAATTATAAATCACGGCAAAACACTGGCCCAGTAGCTAAATTTTACTTTTTTTTTTAACTCTAAAAGTCCAAGATTTCCAGGGGCCTAATTAGACTCTGCGGTCCCGAAGGTTGTTTTTAAAACAGTGACATCCAGCCGGGGGGGGGGCACCAAAATTACACACGGCCCTCCAGTATCCCCCGCTAGTGGGCCTCTAGAACCAGTCCTGATTCCCAGCCCAGGCGAGCACACACGCATGGTGAAATCCCAACATCACTGGCAGAAACCCTTGGCTACAAGCTGATCAGGGCTAGCTGCACAGCAAGTCTTTTATAGCAGTGTGTATGAACCTTTAACTAAGATACGAGCTGTTTGCTGTCAGTGTCAAAACATGGAAGAGAAGCCTGGCTCCACAGCAGCCATGCCAGGCATTTCCCAGCCATCGGTCAATGAGGTGGGTTGCCACACTCACAGCCGGGTGCTTCAGTCACCCCATCCCATCTGTTGCCATTTAAACCCAGCTGCTCCTTCGCACACATGCCCCAGATCTAGGGTTAACCAAAGCATGGAAAGGAGGATAGGGAAGTTTGAAAAGGAGGACACATGCAGAAAATGTAGTATTAATGTAATAGTCTTCTGTTTTTAGGAGGCCCTAGAATGCTTCCCCCTAAAAATAGGGTGTTCCAGGGAATCCCAACATACTTTAACCCCTGTAAATAAAAAGCTAGACAAAATCATGTATTTTTAAAATGGCTGCTGGACAGAGGACGTGAAGGTAAAAAGGACATGTCCTCCTTTTGCCTGACGTCTGGTAACCCTACCCAGATCAGGGTTTATGGAGATGATACAGAGATTGCATTTTCCTGGGGTTCTCCCTACAGCCACATAGGCCAGGTATATCAGTACCTCAGTGTCCCCCCCAGCCCAGCTCACAAGCTTCAAACCCCTCAGAGGGTAAAAGCCTAACACTCCAACAGACTTTGATGGGTGTTGCTTGTGTGTGGCCCTGGATTTGGGAGGCTTTGGGGGAGGCAGGGAACTGAGAAAGTGGGGGATAAACATCTGCCGTACTGAGGGGATTGTTTGTTATTGCAAGGTGGGGATCGGAGGGGTGGATGGGCAGATAGACAGATGGACAAACACCCTGATAAAAGACCAACAAGGCTGACTGAGAACAAATAGGATGTGGGTGGGGATACTCCATTGTTCTTATTGCTCTCAAGGACAGCTCCTGGCTGGGGTGGGGCACTTTGGAGCCCCGGCCCTACCTGTGGAGCCATATACAGGTCTGTCCCTATATGGGACCTGCAGCAGCAGGAGTCAGAGTTGCGCAGCACTGAGGATTTGGAGTTGGGGAAGACTCTGGGCATGAGGTGTCTTTGACAGGGGATGGGGGACCCCTCTATCCACTGCACTGCACTGCCAATGGCTCCAGAGACGCCCAGATCCCTTCCACACACTGAGAAACCTCTGAAGCCTGCACTGCAGCCTGCTTCCCCTCTTCCCCCACGTGAGAAAGAGAAGGCTCCTCAAAGGCAACCAGGGGGAGGTTTGCTAAAGGGTTCACCTCCCATGCTGCCCCTTCCTTTTTTCTCAGGAAAGAATTTGCAGGTCATACAAATATTTCACAGCTAAAATACGGGAGGAGGGGAAAGGGAGCGAGGCCTTGGAGTGGGGCCAGGCTGTGTGTGCACAGAACAGGGTGGGACTGGTCTGACAGGTCCCTGGTTCCCTTTTGTGGTGCTGTTCAGTTTGTTGGTGAAACAAAGAGCAAAGAGTTTGGAATTACAGACACAAAGAGAGCTAGCCAGGCAGGTGCGAACAGTGCAGAGATGGCAGCGTCTGCAGAATTGCTCTCTGCCTGCCTTGTAACGCTGAGCAAATAACAACATGGACTGAGTGCTGAAGGATATGGCTGGCCTGACACCTCCAGCCCTCAGAGATCCCAAATCACTTTATTAATGACCCCTAAGCTTTCTCATCCACAGAACCCACAGCCCTATATGAAGATAATGGTTATTGTTATCCTTAAATGAGGTAGAAAATCCCACAAAAACTCAAGCGATAAATAAATCTGTTAGTCTTTAAGTGCCATAGGACTCCTAGTTTGTTTTGCTGAACTAAACTAACACAGCCGCCCCTTTGGATCTTGTTTCATAACAGTGCATGTTAAGATTTGAAATGTTAATACTTTATAACTGTTAAAACATAAATCATCAACAGCCTGTGTTCAGATAGACAAAGTAAATAGCCTGAAAGTAAATGCTAATGAATGCATTGCCTAGGTGTGAATTTCAATCGTTTTCAATTGAAATAGACATTTAACCCATTTTCGGATAAAAATTTAATCCTTCCAACCTTACTTCTATAGCTGTCTCTGTTTAACCCACTTGACTAAGGCTGTTCTACAGAGGAGGATGTCACTGGATATCTATTTGGTGGGGAGTGGAGATTTTGGCAGCTATGCATATCAACCGCTGTTTGCACATCTCGTAGTAAAAGGAGCCATAAAAAAGCTCCAGGTAAGCAAAGCTACTTCCTTTCCTTATCATATGCCTCTGCAGCCCCACCCAGGTTGCTAGGACAACAGCTAATTGGCACCCTGGGCCTCTTCTCTGCAACTGCAGCCAAGTCTAGGGGTGGCCCACGGTTTATCTTTGGCTCCATTCACCAGCTGAAGAGTTTTGGTTCAGTGGGTCTCAAAACCACTATTCATGCCCTGGAGTTATTTGTAAAAAGAGCCCAGAAAAGGGTGGGCCAGTCCCAGCCCCCTTTTAAAGCCAAGGGCATGCTTATAAAGCAGCTAAAATGCGGGCAGCTTTCACTGAAGTCTCTTGGGACAGGGTCAATCAATCAATCAGTCAAATCATAGGGCTGGAAGGGACCTCGTGAGATCATCGAGTCCAACCCCCTGGGAATTGAACCCAGGACCCCAGGGTTTAGTTTGCAATGGGCAGAGCCATGCAAAACTAGCACTCTGCTTCCAAGGGCCTGGAAAGGGAATTATGCTGGTTCAATGGCTTCAGTGGCCTTTCCACATGGTCACACCTAGGCTGGGTCCTCGCCCATTGACTCATCTGGGGAGGGGCTTGATCCTGGAAGACTCTGGCCCTTGACCTCTGTGACACCACCCACCCAATGGTGCTTAGGCACTCTTCATGTCTAAGGCATTCAGCCCTGGATGCCTAAATGCCTGTAGGTGGGATGGAAGGAATCAGAAGAAGGGACCACACAGAGAAAAGGTCTTGAGTTCTACTCAGTGGGTGTGATAACCAAGAGGATGGTCTTGCAATTAAGGACTGCAACCCTGGAGATTAGCATGCTGTTCCTGCTCCCTAGGTCAATGGTTTTCAAACTTTTTTCCTCTGGACCTAGTTGAAAAAAATAATTTATGCCTGTGACCCAACAACTACATCTTTGAGCAATGCATTCCAGTGTTTTGTGGTGACAGCAAGGGGCCCTATGACCCAGTACCTGAGGGTCTGTGACCCAGCACTGCATCCCAACCCTAAGTTTGCAAACCACTGCCCTGGTGTCCTGGAGTAAGTCACCTGAGAAGCAATAATCTTTTAACGCACTGTGGCCAGGGCTGGATCTCCAAGTAGGAATGGTTAAGAGTATGCCTGCGGCATGGACATTTTAAGGGTGCCTAAAGAATGGTAGATTACCACATGAGCAAGTATGACCTGGCCAATTTGGGGGCCACACACGTCCCAGACCTCTGGCCCTGTCCCCTACTCATTTTCTCCATGAAACCCCACTCCCTGGCCAAGCTAAGGGTAAACATATTCTCCCTGCTCGCCCAGAGCTGGCCAAGTCACTCTTCCCAGCCATTCTCCTCCTGTTGTGGTCACAGAAAACACAAAGCTAAGGTGTAGGCAGCAGGACACTGAAGATCCTGTGCCTAGTGGCTTGTAAAGTGTAAATCTGGCCCCTACGGTGGCGTGTTAACAGCAAATCCTTTCATGTTTGCAAGGTGCTGAGGGTGACATGGGTCAGATCAGTCCTGAGGTGGACCACCATCCCGCCATTCTAAATTCAAATGGGGAGCAAGCCATGAGGCTGCTGGCTCAACAACTCAGAGATCACCAGCCCAGGAGTGCTCGAAGTCCTAAAATCCAGGGAGTGCGAGTGCTTGCAGATTCCAGGTCCCCATCCTAGTCTTCCCATAAAGTGTGTCCACTCCAAGCTCTCTGGTGCCACGAGAAGATGACAGATCAGCTTCATGGAAGTCGTTCCACTGATCTCTCACTGCCTTGGAGGCATCGCTGCAAACTGATCCCATTTAGTCATGTTTGATGCTGATCTTGAACAGGTGTCAATGATGGTGCAAGGCACAAGGAGAATAAAGCCATGATGGTTATGGGCCTGATTCTTATGACTCTTGGCTCTGGTTTTACTGCAGTGAATTTCTGCTAATGTCAGTCAGCCTGCTCCTGATGTACACCAGGGATACGAAGCCAAAGAATCAAGCTGCCTATGTACAGAGGCAAGATAGTTTTCTACCATGAGTTGCTGTGCTGCATTGCTGACTGCTTTTGGCATGTCTGAAGCTGTTCACCTCTTAGCGCAGTAGCATGGGCAGGGCCCAAAACCATGTTTGGAAAGGATCTGGCTGGCCCAAAACACAGCTCCATCCTGAGCCTCACTGAGTCCATGCCTTACGATAATACAAATACAAATTTGCTCTACCTCTCTGGAGCTGGATGCCCCTCTGCAAAAGCAAAATCACAGCAGAGTCAGAATGAAAATGATTCCCCCTTCAGAAGGGAGTGAAGGAAGAAAGCTCAGGGGAGCATCCTGCTAAGCAGTCAAAAGGCAAGAATGGTTTATTGCATGAAAGAGGTACATGGGAAGACTGTGACGTGGCCTTCATAGGGGCCTGGTGGGAAAGAACTGTCCGATCTTTGAGTCCATCCTTCAAGAGAGTTTGTGGCTGATGGACATGAAACTGGGACCAGGCTAGACCTGGTCAAACAGCCAGTGTTATTATGTTACTGTCATATTGTCCACCTGTTCCAGGCAATAGGGGTTTGGATGACCTGGAAGTGAAGAACTAGGCACAGGTGTAGGTAAGGAATAGGAATAGTCTGCAGTCTCTTCTGCAGGGCTTTGTCTTCTTCTGACTCTAAATAGAGTGCATCTCAGGTTCTAGTCTGGGGCTTTAGAAACCCTAATGCAATTCCCTGCTCTGCTGTGGACCGCTCTGTGAGTTGGGGCAGACAATATAGAGCCAGATCTTCACATGTGGTTAGGCACCTAACTTCCACTGAGTAAGATCAGGTCCTTCCAGTCTCTGTGCCTCACTTCTCCATCTGTACAATGGCCATAAAAGCAGTGCCTTGTTTTTCAGGGGTGTTAAGAGGAAAAATTTCCAAAGGGATAGCCGTGTTAGTCTAGTCCAGCAAAAAAAACAAAAAAACAAAAAAAACAGGGAGTCATGCAGCACTTTAAGACTAACAGATTTATTTTTCACATGAGCTTTTGTGGGAGAAAATCCCATTTCATCAGATGCTTCGAAGATGGTGCATCTTCGCAGCATCTGACGAAGTGGGCTTTTTTCCCACGAAAGCTCATGCGAAAAATAAATCTGTTAGTCTTAAAGAGGAAAAATACCTTCCAGAGTAGGAGGTGCCTGGTTCCTGTGGCCACAGGGGCTGCACACAATGAGCTACATTTAAGAACACCTAGTTAGATCCTTGAGCTAAATGAAGAGGCCATTTCTCAGGCCTGTTGCCCTGCTCCTCATTTGCCTGGTTCAAAAGAAACCTGTGGTTTGTGGCAGATGGGTGACAAATTATCTACCTCCCCATTAGAGAGAGAGCAGTTTCGCCCCTGCTGCTCCCAAAGCAAAGCTGACAGAGGTTGGGGGAGTGAATTCCACCAGCAAAGGGTGCTGGCTAGCAAACCACTGTCCTCACTGCTCAGGAATGTACAGGCGGTGGGACCTGGGGGTGAGTTAGTGACTAGAGAATGTTAAAGCCAGGCAGGAGAGGCTGATTCACAGCAAACAGACATTTCTAGGTGTTTCACAGGTGTACTGTGAGGATCAAGGTGGGGTTTCCTGTGTGGAGAGAGTTTTCTTTCTCCCAGCCATTTTTCTCTCCTCTCAGAGCAGGGTGGTCCAGTGGCTAAAACTCAGCTCCCACTTAGGACATGTGGAGTTCATTCTTTGCTCTATCATTGACCTCCTGAAGGACCTCAGGAAAGACACTTTGGCTCAAATCCTGAAAGTTATCTTGACCGTTAACTTCCATGGGCACCTAATGCCTTTGAGGATCTGCAGCCCTCCCTTCCCACTTCTTGCCCAATCAGATTAAAAATTCTTTGATACTGGGCCTGGTGCCATTTTATAACCTGTACCAGGCTCAGCATTATGGGATCTTGAGCCTGGCTGGGAACCCCAGGGTACTCTTATAATATGAATACTAAATAATCTGTGCTCTGATATATGTTCCATCACCTAATTTGGCACCAGTCTTCCCATGGCGAGAAAACCCGCTCTCCCCCAACCCCAGATATCAGAGTGGGGAGAAGCCAAGGGGAGCAGGTTTGTGCAGTGGCAAGCGCTTCAGGAACCAGCAAGGAGGGAATGAGCTCTAGCTTGAAGTGCTTCCTGGGAGGACGAAGGCATAGGCTGAGCCAATTTTACAGTCCCCACAACAGAAAAGCCTTGTGCTCCAGGGTGCTAGTCATGTGGCCTGCGTTGCAGCTTTGCTCCAGCTCCTGTACCAGCTTCCTGGGTGCATCTCAAAAAGCCAGTGTGAGTCTGGAGGGCAAACTGCCTGGCTTTCAGTGGGATCCATCCCAGAATCTGTGTCCTGGATCATGCATCAGGCAGACTGAGCTCAGCTGAGCGCTTTATGTGAATTGTGCCAGATGCCAACAGAGGAGGCCAGGGTGAAGCGGAGCATTATCAGCACCGGGCCATGGGCACCAGCATTCATTTGCTCTTGTGAGATTCCTAAATCCTGTGTCCGCTGGCCTCAACAGACAGCTTTGTGCAAGACCCTCACTCAGAGGAGGCAGCGCCAGGGACAGCAGACTAAGTAATTGCTTTGGGTCCCCCAGCAGCTCAAGCAGGCCTCGTATTCACGTTTTGTTTTGAGTGGAGGGGGAAAATATTCCTTCTTAGGGCCCCCAATGGACTAACACTGCCTCAGCCTGTGGCTCATGGAGGAGTTTAGATAAGGCCTTTGGAAACCAGCTGGAAAGGCTGAGTTTGCACTTAGATGCTCAAACCTCAGGCATGTGGGGGTGGGGGTGGGGGTGGGGTGTTTCAGCAGCTGCTGGCTGATAATGGCCCAAATCAGAGCTAGAGAGAGAATGGTAGAGCTGAGCATGATAAACTAAGTCACAGCTGTGCAAGGTCCTGTGTAGACCCAAGAACCTTTTCTCTTTTTTCTACATTTGTTTTTTCCCCTGTTGTTTTTCTGAAGGATACAATCAGCCCTGGTCTTTGGGCCTGTCTGGTGGTTTGGTGCAATTGAGAGCAGCCTCAGGGCTGCTCTAAGGACACATCAACATGCACACTCCATCCCTTCCCTCCCCCCCCCCCGCTTACTTTGATTTCCTAACTAATGCAAACCACTGAGCAGACACTTAGCTATCGGTTTAGGTTGACTTAGGTCATAAATCACAGATCACGCTAAAGCATTCCAAGCCAGGTTTCAGATGGATTTAGGAGCATCCACATGGAGACCAGATTTAACTTCCGTTTTCCACCAAACAGTCCTGAGGGGCATGAGGGATTGCTGGAGGGTAAAGCCCCCATACACTGGCCCTTTGACCCATGGGAGGGTGGCCTCCCATCTGACTACTAAGAAGTTTGCTTTGCATTTCTAGAGTGGGGCCTTAATGACCGCAAATATCTGGCCGTCAGGTCAAGGTACATGAGCCCACCCCCAAAAGCTGCAGGTATGTAGATGTGCAGCTGGGATAGTGACATATATGACCACCTTTTGTCAGAAGAGTTCCTATCTGCCCCTTTCTTCATACTTCCCCTAAGGAACCTAGCAGGCCCATTTGTGAACCAGGACTCTATTGTGCCAGGTGCTGTACAGACATGAAGTGAAGAACTGCTCCCTGTCCAAAAAGCTGCCAGTCCAAGCATCTGTCTTTTCATTCGTCCTCCACTCCTTCTCTCCATTTTCCATCCTGGCTTTTCACTGTCCTTTTGTTTGTCTCTCCACCCCGCTCTCACTTGCCCCTTTATCGACAGACTCGTCCCTCCAGAGCAGAAAAAGAAACCTACAGGCATTCAAATCTCAGTCAAATCTCCAGATCAGTCAGGCTTCACAGGAGGCAAAATAAGTTTGCCTGGCTTCAATTTTAATAGTGTTTGAAATGATGTAAATCACCCAGAGGCTTAGACAATAGGGGCATAGAAAGAAAGAAAGAAAGACTCCACTGCACCTATTCTATCTCAAACTCAAACCACCATTTTCCCCTGGCCCCTAGTCATGCAGGGGCAGCAGGGCCCATGTAGGGAGAGCTTCCCAACTCTGCTGGGAATGTATGAAACAGAGCCCACCACCTGGACCCACCTATGTGTAAACAGGCAGGGCCTGCAATCAGTGACTAACTTCCCAGGAACGCACTGCCAGGAAGAGCACAGGGATTGGAGGGGGGAGGATTTGATAACAAAGGCTTGAGCAGTGGACAAGAATTTCAGAGCAGAGCATTCTCACCCCCCTCTTGCACACCTGGACAGCCTCCACATAGGCATGTCAGCAACCTGCAGGGCACTGGGGCATTACAGAGAACCATGTGCAGTGAAACACACAGCAGGGTTTGAGACATTTACCCCAACACAGGAGGCATGCTTTGCAAAGGGGATGGTGTTGTGTAATATTGTCTAAGAGCCCTTTCTCATGCCAGAGCCCTGGTTAGCTCTCTGCTCTGCCCCACCCTGGACAGGCACCCAGCGTGGCCTGTCCCAGGTCAAAGTAGAGTTGGCAACCTCCTTCCTACAGCAGCCTGTTTAGGAATGTGCAAGCCAGGAGCCAGGCATGTTGTACCTATAGCCAAAGGAGCCTTTTACTCACATTGCCCCTGAAGGGCAAAATTTGAAGTGCCTGTGCCGATCACAGCCCTGCTCACACACCCACAGTGTCACTTTCCACAGAGCTCAACACACTTTGCAGGTGTTGTTTAATCCATCCTTGCCATTGGGCTGCAAAATAGAGCTGTAACACGATGTTTTGCCGCCTAGGGCGTGTTCTGATTGGAACGCACCCCTTCCCATTAGTGGCGCTCAGGGCCAGTGCCGCAAAAGCCACCCTTTAATAGAGCGGCTCTATTGAACCGCCTGGGGCAAAGCCCTGTTGGCCCTGCCCTAGTTACGGCTCTGCTGAGAAACCAGCCTCCCAGAGTTATGGATGAGGAAACTAAGGCAAGGAGCCATTCAGTGATCCACCTCTCTTCACACGGAGCTGAGTATAGAACCCAGGACTCCTGGTTCCCCCACCCTCACATTAATCAGGAGATCAAGTTCCCCATAATGCAATCAAGACCTGGGTATCTTGATTCCCAGTTCCCTGCACTAACCATGACACAACAAACTCCCCTCAAGCCCAGAAGTCCTGACACCCCCCCCCAGTCTTCTCACATCCAGAGATGAGACCCCGGTCTTGGAGCTTTTGTTGCCAGTCCCCTTCTTCTAAGCATGACAGCAGCTGAAGGCCAGGGGAGCTGTGGATACCCAGAGAGAAGCCCCAAAAAGGTGGCTCCTGTTCAGCCCCCAAAATTAGGGGCCACTTTCCAATGAACCGGTCTTGCTGACTCACTTCTGATCTCCGAAGCTTGGGAGGGAGCCAGGACTAGCTGTCTCCCAGCAATAGGCTGTGTGTGCCAGCCAGACCCACCCTCCGGTGAGCAATTGGGTTTCCTGTGACCCTATGACCTGCCCCTAAGACATGGCCCTCAACCTGCGGTGAGCACCATGTATTTGAGCTTCTTGCAGGTCCCAGATCCCAAACACTTGGTGGGAATCAGGGTGGAGAAGAAGGGCTTGGTTTGAGGCCCTGCCCGCTGCCATTGTTCTCTGCAGAAGCTTGGCAATTCATTAGGTGAGAGTCACTCCCTTCTCCCTGCCTCACATCAAAGTAGAGCAAAGAACAGGGTGACCAGACACCGCAGCACCCAGGGGCTCATTCACAGAGTGAGAAACAGTCCCTAGCATCCCCAGCTCCCTGATTTGGTGCTTACCAGTGACAGAGCTAAAGGGGGCAAAGAGGGCATGTGACACCATCCAACCCCCTGTGGCTTTTATGTCCATGCGGCACCTTCCCACACATATTATGCAATTGACAAAAGGAAATTTTGACACAGGCTAGACAGCCAGCAGCTCCCCAGGCCTGACCCCTGGGGATGAGCTCAGCTACCCACTCCAGGTGTTGCAATATGGCACAGACACCCACGCACGGCGTCATGACACCATGCACTCAGATTTGGCCCAGCCAGCCCTCCATCGTGACAGCAGAGTGGCCAGTCAAACCTGAACAGGACTGGTCACAGTTCAGAACAACAGCACCTGATTCCTCCTCCAGAGAGCAGGAAGAGCACAGAGTGTGCTTTGCCCACAACAATACACCAGACTAGTAGCACAGATGGGAACAGACCCCAGGTCCCTGAGGCACACTCTGGTGCTCTGTCCACTAGACAATGTAGCCCCTGGCAGCCTGATTGTCAGAAGTTCCCATTTACTGCACCAGAGCTACGCTGAACAGTTCCATCTCACCCACGGTGCTTTTAAGAGAGACTCTTCCATTCTCTCCCAAAGGCAGTGGTTCCTCCATCAGCCCATCCCCATTTTCAGTGGGTTTGCCCCACACCGCCAGATCCATGTGCAGCTGGGATCTAGGCAGTGAACAGATCTCCTGGCTTGGTAAGGCCAGCCCTTTTCACCTTGCACTTCAGCAAATAACAATTCCCTTTGGCACAGAGGCTGGACAGAGGGGAGTAGCAATAACAGGGTGCCAAGAAGGCCAATTCAATTTCCACTAAGCCTGGAGAGAAGGGGAGGAGCAGCAAGTCCAGGGAAACCAATGACGGACAAGGGAGAGCCACCGTACTGACTAAAAGCATCTTCAAAGTTCAAAGTCTCTGATGAACTAGGATTTTTCTCCCACAAAAGCTCATGCAATAAATAAATTTGTTAGTCTTTAAGTGCCACACGACTCCTTGTTTTTTTTGCTGGACTAGACTAACACGACTATCCCTTTGGAAAGTGACCTTGTGCCTCCCTCTTCGCTGTTCCCCACCCAGGCATAATTCCATGAGCTCCCTCACAGAAAGAAGCCGATCCTAGGCTGAGCAGGTGTCCCAGGCTTCCCTGCTCCCCTGGGGTATTTTACCAGCTGTAACTGACAGGAACCTGTTTGACCAGAGCGACCAAAATAAGCTTAAAATAACAGCTCCAATCCTTTCCCGTCACCTCTCTGCAATACTCTGTATCATGAAAGTGCTGTGTAAAAATTCCTCCGTGCACCCCTGGAGTCAGTGTCACATCTGAAGATGCCCCCTCGGACGCTGAAAGCCCCAAATCTGTCTGCATGTCACAGCCACCTTTGTCCTTCTGTAACCATAGAAATGTAGGCCTGGAAGGGACCTTGAGAAGTCATCAAATCCAGCCGTCAGCACTGAAACAGGACTAAGTAAACCTGTTCTTAAAAACCTAAAGTGAGCTGCCAGCTCAGCACCACAGCTCCAGGGCTTTCCATTAACTGCGTTCCAATCAGCTCCTCAGGCCCATAGCCAATCACCCTGTCCATGACAGAGATGGGGAAACTGAGGCACAGAGCAGGCATGATTTTCCACCCCACTGCCTGGTCTCACATCCGGTTTAGAAGTAAGGAGTCCTGGCTTCCAAGCTCATTCTCACTCTCGCCATAATTGCTCGGGAAATGTCCTAGTTCCAGTGAGAGGCCTGCCCAGAGGAGAATATTCTGCCACATTCGCAGCACTAGATGTTATTCCATCTGACTACAATTTTCCCTTCCTTTATTTCATCTCATTACTCCATTCAGAGACTGTCAGGAAAGGAATTACTCTTCTATCTACAGCTACCTACTGGGAACAGACAGATTTTGCATGGATAAGCTAACAGCCGATGGGGACGGAGGCATTCTCCCCCAGACCCACTGCAAAGGTTTATCTTCACTGCACTGCTAACTTATAACTTGCCCATGGCCCTGACTTAAGTTCTGTCCCCCAGCCCTACCAGCACCACACACACCGCTTACCAGGAGTGCATTGGTGTTTTTAGCTTGAGCCAGCTGACCCACCAAGTGTACAGGCTACAACTCAAGTGTGCTGCTAACTATGCAATAAATAACTTTGTTAGTTTTCAAGTGCTGCAGGACTCCTTGTTCATTTTCCTGAACTAGACTAACATGGCTACTCCTCCGGAATTGCTCTAGTGTGGATATAGGCCCTTGCCACTCAAGTGCACCAGAACCTTTCTGCAGTCCCCATTCTCCCACTTGCTCAGAAAGGGCAGATGCATTTCCACCAAACTGGGAAAGAATTCCTCCAACAACTCCCTTGGCTGCAGTGTAAGCACCATGGGATGTGCCCCCAAGCTGGAGCCACACATACCAGCTTGAGTGTTATCTTGCAAAAAGGCAGCTCTCCTGGAGCTGGGCTAGTGCCGGGGGAGTAATAGGAGTGTGACGACCTTAACTCTGCAGCGAATGCAGAACCTCCACTTGCCAGAGAGTCAGAACAGGGGAGAGGAAATAGGTGCAGCTAAGCAGAGATGCAAGGCAGGTCCCTGTTTCAGCTCTGGAGCTTGTGACCTTGGCTTAGCACTGTTGTTGAGCTGGATTTGACCCTTGGAGAGCCCAGGACATTCCTGAGATTTGTCCTATTGTTTTACACTCACTGACCAGCATGAAGGTATTTAAACTCCACCCCTAGGCCTGAGGCTTGAAGCAGCCTGCCCCAGCTCCTGTTGCTGTCCACTGCCCCAGAATAGCCCCCTACATCCTTCCTCTCCGTGCTTCCTCTGGGAGCATCTAGAACCTTAATGTTAAATGTTAAACTGGAACAGAATAATAATACAGCACTTTTCATCAGTAGATCTAAATGCACTTTACAAAGGAGGTTAGTATCATGGTCCTCATCATGCTCATGGGGAAACTGAGGCACAGAGTGGGGCAGAGACTTGACTACGGTCACCCAGCAGGCCAGTCAATAGAATTATGCCAGCAAAACCCCACAACCACAGCAAAGTCCAAGAAGCATCATCATCTAGTGGTTAGTGGGTGCTCTAGAAGATGTGAATTCTGTCCTGGTCTCTGCCATAGGTTAGTCCCATCTTCCCCTCCCCTTTGTTTTGTAAGCTCTCCAGGGCAGAATTTCTTTCAAGCTGCCCTTGTGGTCACCAGGAAAAAAGGAGGAGTTTAACATGTGGTAAACACAGGCATGGATGCATCCTGTGGGGCTGTGAAGTGCATCTGAAGGAACTGTTTGAATTGACTTTGTGACCCACCCTTATCTTTATGTATATATACACCTAGCACACCAGTTTCCATTTCATGCATCTTAAGAAGTGGAATTATGCCCATGAAAGCTCATGCGATAAATAAATTTGTTAGCCTTTAAAAGTGCCACAAGACTCTTTGTTTTGCTGAACTAGACTGACATGGTGACTCCTCTGGAAGTTGTCAACATGCAAATAAGCTAACTGAAGGTTAGACTCTGCCTTGTGAGCTGGGTTTTCATGGAAAGGGGCTTAAATAAAAGAAAGAGACCTGCATATATGCCAGACCTTTCATCTGAGGACCTTGAAGCACTTTGGGTGTTTATTGTCAGCCACATTTTACGTTAGTTAAATCATTTGACCATGATCACTCTGGCCAAGTCTATGTTAAAAGAGGTGTGGGGCTATAGCAAGGTTGGAATAGCTATGCTGGTCAACCCTCCTATGGAGATGCAGTTTATTCAGGCCAAATTGTTATGCCGACATTGTTTACATGGGCGTCTGGGCAAAATAAGCTATCCTGGCAAAAGCTCTTTTATGTCTTCTTCAGGGATGAAAAGGTTGTGACAAGTCACCACCCGCAGTCATGCAGGCAAAACCTTGCGTAGAACGCTGGTCTTGGGATACCATGCTCCTAGCGCTAGCTATTAAATCAAACCACATCAGGGCTCCATCAGCAAACAGAAGTGTGGTTCTGTTCTCCACCTCAAAGAACATTGAGTTACCACTAAACTCAATCATGAGGAACAGAGGCTGGTCCAAACGCCAGCAAGCCACTCCTTTAAGACCAATCCTTTCTTTGTTCTAAAAGGCTTTCCCTCCAAAACTTCTTATCTGAAATCAGGAACCCATTGTGGTAGGAGCTGTGCTTAGGAGACCATTCTTGCCCCATGAGCTTACTGCCTAATAAACTGAAGACAGGAGGATCAGCGGAGGGCAAAGAATTAACGTCTACATTTCACGGCACCGTCCCTCAGTCACACTTCATGAAACAGGTCAGTGCTCATTATCCATATTTGCCAGATGGAGAAACTGAGGCACAGGGTGATGAAATGACTTGCCACAAAGGACACAGCATATCAGTGGCACATCCAGGAAGAACATTCGAGTCAACTGGACCCAAAGCCACTGCCCTGCCCACTCAGCCCCGTGCTATCAGCCTAGACAGTGTCCCCTACTTTGGATTTTGTTAGCAACTGCTTTTGTGGTTACACCCCATGAACTTTATTCTGCCTTTCCATCCATGGTGTAGATCCGGGGCAGCTCCACTGAAGTCAATGGGGATGCATGCATCTAAAACTGGGGTAAACCAGAGGAGAATCAGCCCCGATAATTTCATATATTTTTAATTTCTCCAGGACCAAAACAATTTAATAAACAAAAAAACAAACAAATAAAATCAATCTGCACCTATTACAGGTCCTACAGGAACAAAGCCATGCCACAACTTCCATGTCCAGCTTTGTTTATGCGTAGGGCCTACAATAAGTGCTGTGATGTGTTGTAATGGCTCTTTTGCTTCTCTCCTATGGCATCCATTGGTCTGTCAAAACAGCTCCACCTTTATGCTCTCTGTCCACCAAAGGCTTTCATAACTCACAGTCCTTTTCTTTTTATTTGCCGCTTAACCCAGAGCTGATTACACAAACACCTTTCTCATCTCCCTCATCCATCCTTCTCCTTTTCACATAATCCAAGAATCAATATTTATCAACGTGTGCAGAAGCCTGAACCCATTGTCAGGAATGGTTACAGTCAACGGCACAACTGCTACCCCAGCCTCTCACTTCCTTCTGTCCCACACAGGCTGTGTTTGAACACACTGTACTGATAATGACCAAGATTTGCTCAGGAATAAATAGGTCTTTACAAATGCCTCTGGCAAACGTGCAACATGATGCTTGTGAGGCAAGTATTTTTTAACTCCTCCAAATAGCTCTTCTTTGGAAGGGCTGGAATGGATGTGAGGAGGTCATTTAGTCCACCCCACCACACTGAGGCATGATGATATAGACTTAGATGACCCCAACACTTGTTCCTCTACCTGTTTTTAAAAACCTCCAGTGACAGGGTTTCCCATGCTCTCCCTCTGTCACAGGTTCCAGTGTTTCACTATCCTCAAAATTAGAAAATTTCCTAATAGCTAACCAGATTAAGCTAATTTTTTCTTTCTTGCCTGATCTAATGTGCACCAGCAGAACAACTGATCGTCATCTTCTTGCAACAGTCCTTCATGTATATTGAGCAAAATACCAAGTCATGATTTATGATTGTATCTGCTATGGAGCCAATGCCATTGTCCTCGCTCCCATTGTGGGCAACGGGGACTTCGCCCCAGCAAAGACTGCGTGGTTTAGTACTTCTTTTTGTCGATTTTTAAACCCGATGCTCATTAACTTCATTGGGTGACATGGCAAGAAGATGATGATGGACATATTTAGGACACACTTTAGGGATGCCACCAACACAACTTCCGCATGACACCAGCTGGAAAGAGAAAAAGAGGGTAGCCAAGAGAAACATCACATAGAGCACTAGAGAAAGAAGTAAATTCCACCAGCACACCATTCAGAAGCCTGAATCAACCAGTGCAAGCCTGAAATAAATGATGGAAAGTGAACGTTACTCTATGCATCTGAGGGAGCAGAAGGGACCCTGACCAAGATCAGGACCCTATTGGCCTGGGTGCTATACAGGCAGATAGTAAGAGACAGTCCCTGGCTGAAGAGCTTGCAATCAAAATAGACAAGACCAAAGAAGTGCCATTGTCTCCATTTCACAGATGATGAAAGTGAGGCATGAAGCCGTGGTTCCACAAATGTCCACTAAAATCAATGGGAGTTAAACATCTAAACACTCTCAAGGATCTGAGCCAGTGAGATTAAGGTGGGATTTTTTCAAAAGCATGTAAGTGATTTAAGACCACAGGTCCCAGCCTGACTTGCCCATAGTCGCTTAGTCAACGGCAGAGCCAACAGTAGAAACAGGTTTAATAATGATTAGTTTGAATTAAGTTAATTAGAATTAACATAGCCCCACTAGAAACCCAAGTCAAACTAGCATGTCCATGGACAAGACTTGCTAGTTCAAATTAGGAGAGGGGCACCATGGGAGGTGTGGCAAGATGGCCCCCATGAAGGGCCATTCCCCTACTCAACATATAGAAAGACAAAGGCACCCTGGGAAGAAGAAGGTTAAAAAGTATTAATTCGAATTAATGGTTAGTTTGAATTAATATGAATACAGTGGGTTAATTCAAACTAATAAGTTCAAATTAGCCCTTATTTCAAAGTTAAATGAGGTTTTATAACTTCAAAGTAAGCTTTCATTAATTCAAACTAAGGAATTAATCCTCATTAATGCAAATTAAATTGTAAGTGTAGACACACCCATTGATATTGACAATGTTATCTACTCACAATTTTTCATAAAGCGCCAGCTCCTAGAGTCAAGTGATGCTGTGAGAATCTCACCTGGCCTGGCTGTGAGCAGCTACACTCCATAGCCCTATTTGAGTCACTGCCCTGTGGGTGCTGCACTCACCAGTGTATGTTGCTAGGACTCCCAGGGGCACATCCCATGGGTCCTTAAACTGAAGTAAGATGAGCTGTTCTCTGATTCTTTCCCAATAAATCAGGAGAGAACATAATTCTCCTCCCAAGCACTTGGTTGAGGGATTGTGGGAAGGTACGGGAGGACCTTTGAGTAATTTTGCCTGTGTCCTCACTGCATAGTGGATGGGTTACCAACAGGCCAAGTGAAAGGGCAACCTGGGCACCATCCCAGCCCTCAGCTGGGCCACTTCGCCCAGACTGAAACTGCCACTTAGTTTGGGAGACAGGGTTTTCTGTGTGGACAGAAGCGAGCTAAGGATAGGGTTACCAGATGTCAGGCAAAAGGAGGACCTACCTTCACATCCTCTGTCCAGCAAGCATTTTAAAAATACATGATTTTGTCTGGCTTTTTACTTACAGGGGTTAAAGTACGCTGGAACACCCCAGAGCACATTACTTTTAGGGGGAAGCATTCCGGGGCCCCCTAAAAACAGAAGAATATTACATTAATACTAAAGTTTCTCCGTGTGTCCTCCAATGTCCTCCTTTTCGTACTTCCCTGTCCTCCTTTCCATGCTTTGGTGTCTAGTAACCCTAGCTAAGGACTGCCTCCAGACTACCTCTGCAGTGAAAATAGACCCTCAGCCACTTGTGCACTTCCCTGCTCAAGAAGCCAGGACCCACCCCAGAGAGGAACTTGGCAAACAGGGAGAATTGGGGATGGAAACTTTCTCTGCTCCACACCAACTCTGACCAGGAAAAACCAGTCCTGGGGCTGGCTTGGGATGAACAAATTCACTGCTTTACAACAGTCCCCAGATGCCCTGGCAGCCCAGCTCATTCCAGCCCCACCCCACTCTGCAGTGTCTTGTCTTCACTCAGGCTTTTCCTCAGTGCCCAGCTCCTCTTGATTCCACCAGCAAATCTTCCTTGTGGCCCCCCACCACCCCAGTCTCAGCAGGGAACAGTGTGATGGAAGAAGGAGGTTAAAGGGAGGGTCCAACAAACAACAGCTTCACTCCATGTATTGCAGACCCAGGTCGTCTGGCCTAGCTGAAGCCGAGCATCGGATGAGATGCTCTAAAGCAGGGGTTTCAAACTCAAATCATCACGAGGGCTGCATGAGGACTAGCAGAGGGCTGCCTGAGGATCAGTATGGTAGCCTGAGGGCCGCACCACTTAAACCTTTCCATACAATGATATTGCAAATATCAGTAATGATAGTGTCATTGTGGAACGCAGGCAATAGCTTTAGGGGCCGCATGCAGCCCATGGGCTGCATGTTTGAGACCCCTGCTCTCAAGTGCTGTGATTGGTGGGACTGGAAAAAGAGTCAGGAGTGAGGACGGACCTATATAGTACCAGGAAGAAGAGCACGGGGTATATGAGGCTGGTTTCTCTGTCTACTCAGCAGGGCTGGCTCAAGGGGTTGTGACGCCCCCCAGCCAGATTTTGATTTGCCACCCCCCCCCCCAATCTCATTCATGGAAGTTGAAAACGTTTTTCCAAAGTACATAAATCTCCAGCATCTGCCTGCAGAGGGACTTAAAGGGCACTCTGCCTACATGACTTAAGCTGCAGGTTGATTAACAGTGCTTGAGCTGCTAGGAAAGAGTTGAAGAGGTGGGAGCCAGCCTGATCATCAGGGGGTCTAGGCGCCTCTAAACTGTCACCTGAAGCCACGTCTTTCTCTTGCCTCACAGTAGAGGCGGCCCTGCTACTCAGTAAAGATGTCTCTCCTCTAGCTCTGCCAAACAGCCTCATCAGTCACTTATTGCTAATGAAATTCTTCATGTGCCAGCAGCGACTACCGAATGTCTCTCTCATTTCTGGGGTACAAGCGAAGCCCATCTGGCCCCACATGCCCACTTGCTACACAACTATGAGGATGGAGAATTGCAGGCAGCAGGGGGATTTGGGTTCACACTGACACCTTGACATGGGACAGAGTGATCTGCATTAGGAATTCATTTAAGGGCATAGAGCTCCTTTGAAACACAAGAAGGGTTCGGCTCCTGTCCTGAATTTCATCCCATGGAGCTGGGGACTTATCCGAGCCATTTCCGGAGCTCTTTAGTTCCCCTTTTTCCAGTCCAAGATGACCACTAGTGGTACAATCCAGAGCCATGCTGGTGGGAATGGGCTTTTCTAGGGAGCTAAAGCTGCCACACCCCTTCTCCGGGAACATGTCCGTGACACTCAATCACATCACATTTCCAGGGAAATAAACCACATCAAAGAAGCCGAAGAGACAGATAAAGTACAATGAAATCCAGGCCCTTTGGACCTCAGGGGCTCCACCCTAAGTGTTTGGGAAGAGAAAGAGACCAGCAATATGGTTTGTACTACACACCCATGTAGGATGAGTTTTGGGGGGAGAACAGAGCAACCTGGCCACATGCTGTCCATTCCTTGCTGCTTCTCACTTATTTCATAGAAGACGGGGGCTGGAAGAGACTTCAGGAGACCAGCCAGCCAGCCTAACACCCTGCTTAAACCAGGACCAACCCCATTCAGTCATCTCATATTGAGGAGCCTTGGAGGCACTATTCAGCAGTTTCGGGTCAGCTGCACAGCGTACCTGCTCAGAGAATGCGTTTTCATCTCTGGGCAATGTTAGAATGTCATTGTCAAAATCCTTTAATTACTCAGCAGGTCACCGAGACAGTAACTGGCTTATGGTCACAGTCTCCCCTGAACTGCTGTCTAGACAGCTGGCTGGGAAATGTGTTTCCTAATCTGTAAAAGTTTTTGAGATTTTTGAAATTTTTCCCATTCTGAATCAGGATGAAAATTTGAAAATGCCCATAATTTTTGAGAATGGAAGATGGGGGGGGGGGGAAAGCAGTTCAAAGCAATTCAAATGTTTTCTTTTGATAACTTGGACACACTGTCTGGATTTTGACTTTTCTTTAAAAGAAAAAAAATTACTTCAATTAACCTAAGTTTTGAAACAAGAAACATTTTCAGACTGGGATTTTTGTCATATTTTCACCATTTCAGAAGGGGGTTCTTTTTCCTCAACCTCTTTTCCTCCAAGAAGCTTATTGAAATAGACTCATTCCCACAAAAAGGTTCAGTTTTACCGAACCAATAACTTTCAGTGAAAAAAACACATAATTTAAAAATTCCCACCTAGATCTAATTATTATCCCCTTTACACATAGGAAGAAGCAGATGCAGCCCAAAAGTCTTGCTTCCCACCTGCCTATCTAACCACTAGCTATCACCCCCTTCTGGAAAGCTGAGATCAGAACCCACGAGAGCTGGTTTTCAGCACCCCCCTTGACTCTAATTCCAGAGTCAGGCACAGAACCCAGGATTTCCACCTTTCACATAACACCTTTTCCAGCCACTAGATCCCAAAACAGCTGACTCATTGCTCTGCAGCTGAAGTAAGGTGGCTTTGCTCATCCAGGAAATGTGCTATCAAAGGGTTGGTTTAATCACTTCTTTCAAGACAAGTTGCAGCCATAAATGGGAGCTACCCTCACACAGACGTTCACAGATCAGAGACAGTTCCTACCTGTGCTGCACAGCAAATTTGCATCCACACACACACACACACACACACACATGCGTGACAGTGTGCATTAATTAGTACAAAAGCTTTGCCCTTTTAAAGGGGTGCAGTAACAACCCCAGCACCGAGCAGAAATGATGGCCTACCACTGGGGAGACCAGAGGGTTGAACAGCTGCCGTACCCTCACATACACACTTCCAAGGAATGGCTTTTTCACACCGTCCCCTTTTCTTTGCCTGATCCTGCCCAAGCCAGGCATACAAGCAGCCCCACCCCAGGTGGCACCTGAGTTTAGCCAGCACATCTGTCCTGGTTGCAATTTTCAGATTAGTTTTCCATCACACCTTGTTCTCAGGGCAGCTGAAGCCACCAAAAGTAGTGATTAGCCTGGAGAGATGAAATACACACTAAAGCCGACTCTTCCTGGAATACAGAGAGTGGGGAGAGGTGTTTCAACCCAGGTGACAGCTGGCTGCCTGAGTAGCCCTGATCCCTAGAGGGGGTGTGAGGGCTGGCCCATCAGCTCAAGCTGTAGTAAACTCTTGGCTGAACCTGTGGTTCAGTTTGTAAGTGGTTGAACACTCAGGCTGTTAAAGGGGCTTGCAGGGCGCTCAGGTAGTGGAACAGAAGATTTCCCAGAGAAGTCGGTTTCATACGATTGGCCATGGAAGCAGGTGGCAGGGGGTGAGCGCAAGCAGTGGGTGCCATCCTGGGTAGGGACTGAAGCTCTTTCTGGTGCCAAAGACAAAGAGGGGGACATGAGCAGACAAGCCAGAGGTGATAGCATGCTCCAGCAGGGCCTGAAATGAAGTTAATGAATTGCAGAGAGGAGGAGGAGCCGTTGCAGGGTGCAAGGCAGTACCATGGTGATGAGGGTGTGATAAAACCTAGCTAGAGCCTGGAGTTGAATAGAGAGGGAGAAAGGCAGGACACATGTTCAAGGCACTGGGTCACAGAGATCTAGGCCAGAGAGATCTAGTCACAACTGCTGCCCCTGCAACAGAGCCTCTGTGTGACCCTAAGAAAGTCAATGAATCCCTTGGGGTGGGATTGTCAACAATACCTGAGTGAGCATGGAGCAAGAGTAGGAGTCTCTGTGATCATGCTCCTAAGTGACTTATGAGCTCCTGAGAACCCCATTTCCACTTCAACTCCATTTGTAAAATGGGGATAATTCCTCATCCTCTCACCCAACCTTTGTCTGGTTCAACTGAGAACTCTCCGAGGCTCGGATTGGCTCTTTCTGACATGGACCATGTCCAACTGTGCCAAGGGTGGAACTTTGTTAGGTGCATAATGGTGGCATCCCAGAACCACGGTGGTTGGCCAGGCTTCAGCTGCGTCAGGCACTGTACAAACAGAGCAAAAAAACAGTCCGTGCCCCCAAAAACGTCACAATCCCATCTATGCAACACCCAGTGGGCCAGGGCTCCAAACACGTGCATTGTCCTGGCTGTCATGCCATTCTTGTTTTCCACGTGCTAAATTCCCTATCCACAACATAGGGCAGTTCACAGGCATGTCATATAGCCAACAGCCTGTTTCATGAATGTCTAGTAGAGACGGCTGGAAAATGCCAGTTGGGAGGCAATTCCAGGGGAAATTTCAGTGAAAACAAAAAACAAAGCATCACTTTTCAGGAGAACATTCAGACTTTTCATCAAAAAGAAAACCCTGAAAGTTCAGTTGAAAATGAAAATTTTCACCCAGAAACAGACAAATGCTCTTTTTTCCCTATAGAAAAATAGGAAGTGTTCCCAAGAAAGCAGTCAGTTTCCACCAAAAACCCTTCATTGTGTCAAAAATCCACTTTTCTATGGAGATGTTTCAATGGGAAATTTTCAGTCCACTTGGCAGGACTGTGGAGACCCTGTGAGACGGGGGCAGGCAGCACAGGCTGTGTGGATCAGAGAGGCTTGCCTAGATGAACCTGGGTGGGAGCAAATGGTCCAACAGCTACCCCAAAGTCCTATGTGCATCCAGAAAGCCCATTTCCACTCTTTACTCCACACCCCATCTCTTCTGCACCACACATTGCAAACGTGGCAACCTATGTATATCTCTGACTATGAAAACACACAAGTTAAGACTGGGATGGGGCTTCCAGGGTGGAGAATCTGCTTTCAGCACAGCTCCTGTCGCTGATAAACGTCCCTGGAATCTTCCATCCTTTCAGGCCAGCATGAGAACCCTCAATTTCCCAACAGCCCTGACACATGCAGCCCATCCATCACCCAGTTGTGCAAGGCCAGGAGAGGCTAGCCCAACAATTTCAGGCACTCTGTCAAGCCATCATTCATGGCCCCTTGTGCCAGGCATTGCACAGATGGGGAGGAGGCTTATGGCATCACCTCCCTTTTACAGCTGGCTCAAGGATGATTGCCTTTTACTCCAGACGCTCCCAAGTGCAAAGGCCTGGCGAAGGACACTGGTCCTCATTTGCCATGGCTCTGTTACAACCCCGCCTGTGAAACTGTATTCAGTTCTGGACCATTCGGTGCAAAGGAGATACTGACAAACTGGGGAAGCTCAAAGAGAAGCAGCAAAGGAAAATTGGTAAGGGGCTGGAAGGCTACAGGACAAAGATCAAGGGCTAAATCTGCCTCATTTAAGAGAAGGCCCCTGTGAGACATGACAGCAGGCTGCAAATATGTGAGGAGTGTAAACACAGAGATGGGTGAGGGACCAGCCGGAGCCTAGGCAGGAGCTGCAGATAAGATCAGAGATGAAATGCAACAAGGTGGGATATGCAGGCTGTATATCAGAAGAGATTTTTGCCTGACAGGGCAACGGATCTGGCTGGGGATGGGTTCCTTTGCTGCCCAGCACAGAAATGCATCTGATGTGTCTGTCGACCCCTGATACAGCTGGGAGCCCCATTGTTTCTTGACAGGGAGATGAACCTGACTGGGGCATGTTGTTCCCCAGCAGACAGGCCAAGAGTCCAGGTGCTTTAAGTCCTTGGACAAAGCACTGTAGCAGGGAGCAGGGCTGCACCAGATAGGACCAAAGGTCTCTTCTCCACCCCCAGACCCCAAAGTCCTTATTCCCCCTTAGGGAGAACGAAGTCCTTGGCTGTGCTGCCATTTACAGATCTTGGGATATGGCTACTTGGTCTTGAGGAGGCAAGGACAGCAGAAATGAGGGGCAGGGTGGTCTAGTGGTTGGGGCACTGAAGTCAGGACACAAGGCTTCTGTTCCTGACTCTGCTAATGGCCGCAGGCAAGTCACATGCTCTGTGTGCCTCAGTTTCCCCTGCCTTCTTTATTTAGAATGTGAGTTTTTAGGGGCAGGGCCTGTCTCTCACTGTGTCTGCATTGTGCCCAGTGCAATGGGGCCCTGCTCTCTGCTGGGCCAGGGCCTGTCTCTCACGAGGTCTGTGCACAGGAGTCCTGGGTTTTATGCCTGGCTCTGGCAGGTGAGTGGGGTCTAGTGACTAGAGCAGGAGGGGCTAGGATCTCTCTCCAACTCTGAGGGCAGTCACTTTGGAGTCTCACAGGTCCCTTTAGAATTGCTAACACCCCTCCCCGCCCTCAAAGCCTGTTCTATACCTAATGATATTCTATCGTTCTGTTTCCCATGACTAGATTGCATAGACCCAATAGTCCAGGGGTTCTCAACCTTTCCAGGCAACTGGGCACCTTTCGGGAGTCAGATTTGTCTAGCATACCTCCAAGTTTCATCTCTCTTAAGAACAACTTGCTTATAAAATCTGGCATAGAAATACAAAAGTGTCACCACGCACTAGCACTGACAAATGGCTCCCTTCCTCATTTTCCCTAAATAATTATGAAATAAATTGCCTGGAATATACAAATTGTGCTTATATTTCAGCGTGGGCCTTACTGTTTAATAGGATATAGAGCCATATAAACAAAGCATTGTGTGAAATTTTTATTCGTCCTGACTTTACTAACGCTGTTGTAAAAATACCTAAATGAGTTGACGAACCCCCTGGAAGACCTCTGCGTGCCGACAGGGGTCCGCACAGCCCTGGTTGAGAACCAAGGGGGTGGGGGATGCGGGCGGGGTTGGAGCCTGCATTTCCCTTCATTCCACCTGCCAGGCGCAGCTGGGGTGTCTGCGCAACAGGCAACCTACAGTGTAGTTTGGAGAGTAGAGGGAGCGGCCTCAGGTCAAAGGAGAAGAATTGTAGGGATGAAGGGTGTGTGTCTGTGTATGTGTGTGTGTGTGTGTGTGCGCCCACACCCCACCCTGTTTGCGATAAAACAGGAATGTAGCAGGGCTGCAAGGGGTGAATTCTCCCCCTGCTATTAGATGGAGATCTTTATGACTTCCTGCCTGCAAGTCAGGCAATAAAGATCATTGCTGTGTGTGCACAAGTCTCCTCGCTTTGATCGCACAGTTCTTTGAATCAGGGCCAATTGCCCTTCACTCCACTGCTGGCCTGGTGTTGCAACAAATCTTGAATTCACTTGGTTCAAGCCCTTGTTCTGGCAGGGAGTGGAGTCTAGTGGTTGGAACATGCATAGATGGGGGATGGACTTCTGGGTTCAAGTTGTTGCCCTAGTTGGGAGTGAAGTCTAGTGGTTAGAGTAGGGGAGGGCCAGGAGTCAGGGTTTCTGGTTCTGTAAAAAAACAACAAGCAGTTGTGTGGCACTTTAAGACTAACGGGCTCTGGGAGAGAAGTGGAAGGGCATCTACTGGCTTAAGGAATGTGGAAGAGGAAATCAGGATTCCTGGATGCTAATCTTGACTCTGGGAAGGGAGTGGCATTCAGTGGTTAGAGCAGACTGCAGCTGGGAGCATGGAATCGGGTTCTAGTTCCAGCTGGCAGAATAATTCCACAGAGTGGGTGGGGGTCTTTGCATCTGGGAAGGCAACTCTCTCCTTTAAGAGAGCAAGGGCTCACTGCAGGGAGCTTGGCCAGCATTTCCCACTCTCTCCACAGGTGGGCAGCCTGCTGTTTTCATTGTCTGTGTAAGTGCCTTGTTCCACCCTAGAGGAGGCTGCCTTTCAGAGCCATGGGTGGAATATGTACACAAGCAAATCCCGGCTTGAGTTAATCCATCTGGAGTCACTCCACTGATATCCTACACTGGCCACCCAGAGCTGAATTTAACCACAATCTGTCTCACAGAGCTGGGCCTTGTAATAGTGGTTCTGTGCAGAGATGTTAATGAACTTCATCCTTCATTCTGTGCTAACATTTGCCTCTCATAGTCCCCCCACCAAGCAGCCCTCTGAGCAGGAAATTTGGCTATGCAAAATGTCTTAGCCTGTGGAGAGACCAGTACTAACAGAACGAGCACAAGGCTAGCCCAGATGGGAAAACAGAGTAGCAGGCTAGGGTTAGCAAGCAAGGAGATCCGGGTAAGAATACTCAGACCAGCATGCGCAAAGCAGTGGGGTCACCTGCAGACAGAAATACGCCTGCATGTTTGGATAATGAGTAAAGAAAACCCAGGGGAGTGTCTATAAGAATCAGGGCTTGCATGCACAAAAATCAGGGTTTGAGTGAACAGAAACTGGAGTTTGTATGTATGGAAATCAAGATTTGCATGCATGAAGAACCAGGTGAAGCAAGAACAAGGGACTGGGTTAGCAAGTGTAGAGAACCATGTTTGCACACCAGATTAGCATGCAGAGGAAACCCCTTTCACACACTGAGTTATGATGTAGAGAGAACCATGTTTGCACAGGGGATTAGCATGCAGAGAGAACCCAATCTGTATGGCCGGTTAGCATGCAGCAAGGACCATATTTGCATGCCGGGTTAGCTTGCAGAGAGAACCATGTTTGCATGCCCAGTTACCAGCTAAGTGAGCATGGAGATACCAGCTAGGGAGTGACTGGAGCCTGCTCTCTGCTGGTGCATCCCATCTACGTTGTCTCACCCCACTCTCATGGGGATTGCTGTGACCCCCCTCTTTTCCCCTTCTGAATTTGATGCATGGGTGCTTCACTCAGCACCCCAGGAAGGTGATGAGAAACTCTGGCTGGCTGAGCTGTCAGCACGTGGGGGGCTAGAAGGAAAGTTTATGCTGTGTCCTGAGCAAGTGCTGGATGCACTGATCGCAAAGGCACGAGAGATTATCAAATGGCTCTAAATGCCTCAGGGAACTACAACGGTTGATGTACAGTGCATGGGAGAACAGCCTGTGGCTCCCGGGGCCAGCAACGGGTGTCCCCATGTCAGGTTCCCTTTTGCACTGATCAGATAGGTACTTGATCTCAGACTCACAGGCCTGAAACTCCTTTTACTCCAGCTCCCCCGCAGCAGGACAAATCCCTCTGCTAACTTTCCTCTGCCCAGAACCCCCCTGTCCAGCCTTGTGAGCCAGGCACAGCTCAGGACTGGGCATGTGTGGCTCCGTGCCCAGATCCAGGTGAGCAGGCTGTGGGGAAAAAAGGCCAGGGAGGGCCCAGCCATTGGAGCTCTGGGTGGAGGGAGGTGGGGGTGGCTAGGTCCTCCCCGCCCCTCTTCAGGCTATAAATTCCCGTCTCTCCAGCACACTGCTCCCGTCCTGGCCAGAGCAGCTCATCTCTCACTACTGTTGTGAAGTCTGTTCTCAGGGTCAGTTACCCACCTGCTTCTAGCACCATGAGTTTTTCTAGAACCTCCTACAGTTCTAGCTACAGGGGTTCAAATCCCATCCTGGGCAAGAGGTACGTCCCTGTCACCAGTGCTGCAAGTGTCTATGGCGGGGCAGGGGGGTCCGGCTCAAGGATCTCTGTGGCCACTGGCCTGGGCTCTGGCATCTCGGGCGGCAGCTCCGGAGTCAATTACGGAGTCAATTACGGCATCTCCCTGTCTGGCACCGGAGTGGTGCAGAATGAGAAGGAAACCATGCAGGATCTGAACGACCGCCTGGCCTCCTATCTGGAGAGGGTGCGTAGCCTGGAGGCCACCAACCACCAGCTGGAGATCCAGATCCGAGAGTTCATGGAGAAGAAGGGCCCCAGGACCCAGGACTGGAGTCGCTATTTCGAGATCATTGAAGACCTAAGGAACCAGGTGAGGGTGGCGTTCCCTGCAGTTGCCCTTGCTCAGTCAAGCTCCCTCCTCCGCCCTCTGGGGTTGGCCAGCTGGATCATGCTCAGGGATGTACTGTGCAGACTCCCTCTAGCTGTCTAGGGCCAAGCCAGCATACAGGGAACCCCATGGGAAAGGGGAGGATGCACCTGTTGGCATCTCCTCCATCTAGGACCAGCCCGGCCCTCTGCTCCTCTCCCCCCAAAAGAGAGGCAGTCAGGGAAAGAATGGAAACAAACCTGTCCATTGCAAGGCTGCTAGCCTGGCTCGTCCCACGCACATCCCCATGCATTCACCCAGCAGGACTTTCCCCAAGCCCCTAGGAGACCCCTCTGATGCTGGGCATGCCGGGACCTAATGGGCTGCAGAGCCAAGGGGAGGGGCCCAACCCAGTCGACTCAGAGGGCCTGTAACCCCAGATGGGAAGCAGCGACCCCGAGCTCAGAAGCTGTTGAGGTGGAGTCTCCCAGCTGAGTGTGGGGCAGCTGGCGAATTTCCCCATGCTGGCACAGAGTGAACCACGGCCCTGGAACTCCAGTACCCATGCGGTGCGGCTGACACTTGCCGTTCAAGTGCCTGGGAATTGCACTGGGAGTCCATGGGGTCGGGGCTGCCAGGCCCACCATGCAAAGGGCAGGGTGGAGGAGTTACACATTAACCTATCCCCTGCCCCAGAGAGCTGACCTTCAGCACAGCCTAGAGAAGCTGTTGCCAACCTGCCATAAACAGAAATAGGGCAGGGCAGATGGTGAATCCTACCTTTCCACTGCTCCCCCAGCCCTGCACTTTGAAGCATGACAGGCTCCCACTACCCCCCAACTCCTGGGGACCAGAGGGTCTCAAAACCTCTCTCAGACCAAGTCCTTATTTTAGCTGAGGCCCCTGTTTTGCCAGGCTCTGCGTGGACACTGGGGGGGAAGGAAGGAGGAAGGCAGCCACTGCCCAAAAAGCTCAGAATCTAAATAGACGGAGAAATCGAGGCACAAAGAGGCAATGTGATTTGCCCAAGGTCAGTGGCAGAGCAAGAGGCAGAACCCCTGTGTCACATGTTCCATTCGGTGCACTATCCACCTGGCTACACCCATGCAAACTGTTAGGGCTGCTTAAGGCTCCTTAACATTTTTTTGCCTGTGTTCCCTGGACGATTGTAGGGGCATTTTCTAGTTTGCTCCGAGCACTGAGTATTGAATGGAGACTTTCTTGTCTGAAGGAACCAGGATGGGAGGGATCGGTGTAAAACGGGCGCTATGGGGTGTAACTGGAGAGTGGAGGGTAAAGCGGATGTTTGTTCTCTCTGTCTCTTTGGGCTGAGTCACGATTGGCAAAGAGAACAAAGACACAATGAGATTGTTTGGAAAGGCAGGGTGAGTACAGGTGTGCAGGACAAAGGATGCCAGGATGGGGGCGCAGGTGTCCAGTTAGAGAGAGGGAGGGAAAGCACCAGGCTCTACCTATAAACCTCACCAAGCAACACCGCTGGCTGTCGTGGGGTAAGGAAGAGGAGAATTTGGCCCTTTGAGGAGTTTTATGTGTGATGGCATGACCACCCTGTGATCCACAGCAGATCTCTCCTCTCCCAGAGCTGGGAGTACAGTCCAGGGCTCCTGACTTATCTGCTCTAAACACCACTCCCCTCTAAGAGCTGGAAAAAGAACTCAGGAGCCCCCACTCCCATCCTATCCTACTCTAACCCACCAGATCCCATGGCCCGCCCCATACCTGCTAACAGAACCCAGGAGTCCCAACTCCCAGCCCCACCCTGCTCTAACCATTAGACTCAACTCCTTCCCACAACATCCCTTTCTCTACTGAAAGTTAAAAAACCAAGATGTGGTCTGGCCACAGATTTTTGTACCAGTGCAACCACGCTGGCTTGTGGTGTGAGTTCGCTCCACCTCAGGGGTGAAGGCTGCTAAAAAGGCGTCCTAGGAGAGAAGCAGCGTGGCTGAACAGGCAGAGCTCCATTCTGGAAATGTGGGCTTTATTCCCAGCTCTCACACTGGCCTCCTGGGTGACCCTGGGCAAGTCACATTGCTAGCCCGTGCCTCAGTTTGAGCAGAGTTCTAAATGCTCAGCACCCCTCATTGGTCCTGGATTTTCAGCAAGAACCTCACACTTTGGGGGCAGGCCTGGAAATGTGTTATTTAGGGGAATATCTGAGCTGAATTCCTGGGTGGGAGTCCAGCCACCGTGGGCTGTTTTTCAGAGGAGCTGAGAAGAGAGGCTTCTGTCAGCTCCCAAACCAGTCACCAACTGGTCACCCCAAAATGCGGACACCCTAGCTTTTAGGCCATTTTTGGGGCTTAACTGCTGTCCAAGGTCACCTGAGAATGGGAGCCAGGACACCTGGGTCCCACAAGTGATACTATCAGTGAATAAAACCCAGGTATCCTGGCTCTTCTAGTAATTTTGGGGGTTAATTCCATCTCGAGGGCTCAGCTCTCAGATTGTTGGGCACCTGTCAATAGATCAGGTGGTGTCTCTTTAAGCACCTTCATCTCCTCGTTACTGTGGGAACTGCACCTGCCTTGCACCTCCGGCAATGCACCTGAGCTAGGCAAACAAAGCAGCGGGTTGGCAGGAACCCAGCGGATTCAGGTTGCATGTTTCCAGCACAGGCTGGCACTGGAGAGTGGTGCCCGGATCAGAGGCACGGTGGGGAGTTAGGCCATCTAGCTCTTGTGGGGTGTTGCCAGGCCACTGGTGGCCACGCCAAGCGAGGTGGGTCCCTGTTGCCATCATTGGGTCCTGCACGCCCAGCCAGGAGAGTTCAGAACTCAGTCCCCTTATCCATGCCCAGGCCTCACCCGCACCTGCCAGCCCCAGTGCTGCTCTCTGCACCCGCTGACACCTTCCTCCCTGCTCCCCTCTTCTCTCTCCCCAGATCTTCAACAGTACCATTGACAATGCCCGCACCGTCCTGCAGATCGACAACGCCCGCCTGGCAGCCGACGACTTCCGGGTCAAGTGAGCATCCCTCCAAAAAGACATGTGATCACTGCCTGGGCACACACCCCCTACACTTGATACTATCTCTTCTTTGACCTCCTTTGCCCTGGCTAGGGCAGAGATCCCTAATGGCGTAGGAAGCCAGGGGAAAAGGGTGCAACCAAGAAGGGAGGCTCCCCCTAGGATACATAGAGAGGATTCAGCGGCTCTGGCACCCAGACTGCCCCCCAAACACACAATTCTGGGGTCTCAATCCCCAAACTCACACCAACACGTGGGGGAGGGCTATGCCTGCTGGTGCACTCCCTACCCCCTGCCCTTTTCCCACACAAGGAGGAGGGACTCTGCTCCCCCAAAACAGCCTCCTCACCCCCCATGCACACAGAAGGCAGAGGGGACACAGACCCAGCACTCCATCCCCAAGCATTGAGTCCCTCCTGCTCCGCCCACCCCCGCAGGTTCGAGTCTGAGCTGGCCATCCGCCAGTCGGTGGAGAGCGACATCAGTGGGCTGCGGAAGGTCATCGATGACACCAACATGGCACGGCTGCAGCTGGAGGGTGAGATTGAGTCCCTCAAGGAGGAGCTGATCTTCATGAAGAAGAACCACCAGGATGTAAGCTGGGCAGGGATGACTGATGGGAGGTGGGGACTGTGCCCATGGGGCAGGACTGTACTCTGGGGCTTAACCAGGGCTGCCTGGGAACAGCCAGGAAGGGTGGCGTGTGGGAGATGGCACAGGAGGGGGTGGGGGGATCCCTTCCCTCAGCCTCATGGGTCTGTGCATGTCTCTATAGGAGGTGGACAGCCTGCAGGCTCAGATCGCCAACTCAGGGCTGACCGTGGAAGTAGATGCCACCGGGTCTCAGGACCTGGGCAAGGTCATGGCGGAGGTCCGGGCTCAGTACGACGACCTGGCGCGGAAGAACAGAGAGGACCTGGACAAGCACTGGAACCAGCTGGTGAGGCAGGGGGTGCCACCACGGCCTGTCTCTATGGGTCCTCTGACTTCCTGCCCCCCTCAAGAACCAGGCTGCACTGCAGGGGACCCCTCTGAGCACCCTCTGTCCCTTGCTGAGGCTGCATGTACAGGAGGGGCTCACACCACCATGCCCAGAATCTGGGGCGGTTCTGATCCACGGCTCTGGTCTGACCTGTGATGGAGACTGCTCCCTGCCCTGGGGTATTACGGTCTACATGGTTTGGTCCTGGCTGGCTGGGACTGGCAAGGGCGAGACTTCCTCTGCCACCCCCAAACAACTGACCTTCGTCACCCTTGTCCCCCCTTCAGATCAGCGAGAGCACCGTGGAGATCACCCAAAATACAAAGGAGATCGAGGTGGCCCGCAGCAGTGTCTCCGAGCTGCGTCGCACCGTCCAGACCCTGGAGATCGAGCTGGAATCCCTGCGCAACCTGGTATGCTTCCCCCATCCCCTGCAGTGCCAGAGCTGGGACTCCCTTGCTGCCTCACCAGCAAAGCAGCTGGGTGCCCCCCCCCCCCCCCCCCATGCCGATTTACCTTCCTCAGCACCATGGTCCGCTACCCTGATTCCATCCCCACATCCCTGATGCCAGAGCTTGCTTCCCCTGCCTCAGCAGCCAGGCTGTCCTGCAGTTGCCTCTGGGCTTCTCCACAGCACCCAGTGTGCTTCCATGGGTGGCGGGGGAGCATCCCGGCTTCTCCTTGTCCCATGCTGCCCCCCCCAAGGGGAGGGGTTAGTGTACCTGGGCCATAGCATCCTCCTCAAAAGTCTGAGTAGTGCCCATGGAAACTGAACGTTAACCTCTCCTCCCCGGCCTTTCCCTTGCAGAAAGCCAGCCTAGAGGCCAATCTGCAGGACGTGGAGCAGCGCTACGCCCTGCAGATGGAGCACCTGAACAAGATGCTCCGGGCAGCCGAGGCAGAGCTGGCTCAGGTACGCAGTGATATCCAGCGCCAGGCTGACGACTACCAGGCCCTGTTGAACATCAAGGACAAGCTGGAGGCAGAGATTGCCACCTACAGGCAGCTGCTGGAGGGTGGAGAGGAGTTCAAGTGAGTGCTCACAGCTGTTTGGGGGCGTCACTCTTCCCACTGGTGGCAGAGATGGGGCAGGGAGGCTTTAACCCTGGGGCCCCTAGGGAAGTCCAGCTCCAGAGTAACCCCAGTTTTGCCCCACACTCCTGTTATGGCAACTCCCAGCTGGCTTAGCTGAGGGTCCAGGAGGCTCCCGTGACTTGACTAAGGCTATTGAGAGAGTTAGCGATGCACCCAGGATATCCCTAGTCTTTCACCACCATCGCTGGGCCCCCAGGGATGGGAGGAGGCAGTCCAGCCCAGACCCCCACCAAGAATGGGTTCTTTCCTTCTTAAGGGCAGCACAGGGTCAGCTGCATGTCAGGGACCCTGAGGGACTGTCTGTCTCCCAGTGTAGCCTTGTCAATAGAGCGCCACATTCTGTGGATTTGTGGCGCCTAGCAGGGACCCAACAGGGGCAGAAAGGAGCGCTCATGGAGTGGGGACAGGGAGGGGTTAATGCTCAACAAGGCCTGATGCCACCTCAGGCTACTGAACCCACCATGGTCCTCAAGGGGCATGTGACCTTGGTCTCCATCCCTGGTGATGTGCAAAGGACTGGGGACCCTGGGACAGCCTCTTGAGCATTCACGCTCCCTCCCTCCCCCTCTGCAGCCTGCACGACGCCCTGGTGGACAGCAGCAGCATCACACAGACCACTCACAAGACCACCACCACCAACAAGAAGACCCTAGTAGACGGCAAGGTGGTGTCAGAGAGCAGCGAGTCCCAAGTGCTCAGGCGCTGAGCCCCTCCCGGCCTGATGGCAGTGCTGAGAAGACACACCTTGGGGCCTGCTCCTTTCCCTTAGCATCTGATGTCCTGGTGCCCCAAGAGAGAGTCATGAGTGACTGGCTTCATCTCCCAACACCCATTTGTTTGGTCAGTGCAGCTTAATAAAACCCACAAATGGCTACAGAGTGGGTCACTTCTCTTGGGCTCCCAGGCTATGTCTACATCTAAAACGTTAGTTTGCCTTGGTTAGTCCAAACCAAGTAGTTTGAATTTAGTTCAAACTAAGTGCAGTTTTTTAGTTTGAACTGACCTTTTGGTTCAAACTAGTCGTGCTTTTTTTAGTTCGAACTAAAAAAGCAGGGCTAGTTCAAGCTAAAAAGTTAGCTCAAACTAAAAAACTACACTTAGTTCAAACTAGCCACTAGTTCTAACTTACTTAGTTCAAACTAGCATGTCTACATTGTGCTAGTTTGAACTAAGCAGTTAGTTCGGACTAACCAGCTGAACTAACTAGTTAGAACTAAGCTTTGGCTAGGCTGAACTAAATTTTTTCCAGTGTAGACAGGGTTCAAATTAGTCTGGACTAATTTGCTAGTGTAGACATAGCTCCAGTGACCTTTGGAGAAGAAGGGAAGGGACCCTTCCTGAGTCCTGAGTTCCCTACTATTAAGGCTGTGAAGTTGGCCCTTTGCCCAAGGAGCCTGAAGTGCTTCCCATGGTACTGCATGGCATCTTCGTCATGTAGGCACATAGCTCTAACTCTGTTATAAAATGGAGAAACTGAGGCACGCGGCCACTGCAAATGACTTCCTCAAAGTCACAGAGCAAGCCACTGGCAGAGTTGAGCCAGATGTCTAGTCTCCTGCTCTACCCTCAAACCACCCCCCTCACATGTGATTTCCCCTAGCAAGGAGCACTTAGGAGTCTTGAATCCTAGCCAGCCCCCATTCCTGCTCTAACCATCAGACTGCACTCCCCTCCCAGAGCCCTGGCGTCCTGATAGCCCACCCCCAACTCTAAACATTGCTGCTTGTCCTGACACCCTGGCCAGGCTTGGGGCCCCGCCCTAGGGCACCTTATTTCAAGGGTGCGGGCTGCCCCTCTCCAGCCCCCATGGCGCCAGGACACTAAGCGCGGTAACCCCAGGCTCCTGGCCTGTTGCAAAGCATCAATCCCTCCTGAAGTGAACAGACCGGGTCACAGGAATCCTGTACTCCACCCTTGGCACTGGATGTGAGACAGGATTGCCCAGTGCAGTAGTCCATGGCTCTCCCAGGCTGGCCCCAGTAGCCATGCTGTAGCCTCTGTCCCAGAGCACTGGTCCTATATGCTTTGCAATGAGTCCCTCCTGCTCTCTAAAGCAATTGACTCACCCCCCCCACCCATCTGACTCCACCATAACAGGAATCTGAGGGTCTTTCTAGGGATTTCTCCTGGTCTCTCTCCCTCCAACCTCAGCCCCTGCCTCAGGGGGGAGTTAAATCAGTTGCTCCGTTTGGTTCCTTAGATCCATGGCAGCACAGCCACATGGGAGTCCCTGGGTTGTAGGCTTAATGGGTACTGTGGTGGGTGGGTGCAGAATGAAATACCCAGGCAGGCTGGGGAGCGAGCACCAGCCATGGAGAAAAGCCCAGCATGTAGTTCTTGGGGACAGAGGGGAAGGGGTGGTGCTCTTTCCAAGCGCCCACCACAAGTTCTACCCGCAATTGCTCAGGAAATGAGGTGTTCATTGGGTTCTGCATAGCCCCACTCACCCGTAATAGCCTCCAGCCAGGAGGACTCGAGCCGGTCACACTCCACAGTCAGCTGCTGGGAGATACAGCTGAACCCATCCCCGCTGGCCTGGTGAATCCAGACACTCCAGTTTGGACAGGTCCCTGACCCTCTCTCCCCCTCAGTGACCTGCTCTTGACTCAGCTCTGCCCCTGGTCAATGGGATGCTGGCCAACAGGGCCTCGGCGTGAGCAGACCCATTTTCTGGGCATAGCCCCCTTTCAGCAGTGTCCAGCGGAGACCAGCTGCTCCCATGGGCAGGAAGGTAACCCCACCACAGCCCTGCAAGCGGATGCCAGAGAGTGACATGTCCTCTGCCTCAGGCTGGCTGTGGGGCAATCATGGCTGAGCGCGCACTACCTATGGAGAGTGGGTCCCCAGGGATGGTTCCTCCCCACTGGAGAACATTTCTGTGGCCCAGATCCTCACTGAGGATCTGGGGTGTTGTTGGCCCAGAACCGAAGGCTGGGGAGAGTCAAGTGAGGCTGGGTTTCCCGGGTGGTCATGACCATCCATGACCTACAGAGGGCATTTTAGTGGCCAGAGGGGTCCAGGACAGCACAGCCCCCCCCCCCCACCCCCCCGCTCCATCCCAGACCCACTCTCCCCCCTGCTCCCTTTGCAGCAAGAGGCATTGGTTTGTCCACGTGTCTCTCTCCCTGGGGCAAAAGAACGGAGGCAGAGCTGTGGGGAGGAAGTAGGGCCTGAGACTGGCATGGCAGGTGGGGGCTGTGGGTCAGGATCAAGGTGCATCAGCAGAACACTGGGTTATTGCAAGAAGAGAACCTTCTCCTCCCCCCACGCACTTCTAGAGATAGAGCCTGACACTCCCCACAACCACACACATGCACAGAGTGGTCCCAGCATAGAGCAAGGATGTGGGTATCCAGAGCGCTAGGGAGCAGCTGCGCCTGCAATAGGCTGGGGGGGGGGGTGCTCTCTCCCCTTGTAGTGCCTGCTGATCCCCATATTCTAGTGCATCTCCAAGGGGGTGCTGTGCCACAGTAAGCAAGGTGGGTGACCCCAACATCCCAGCATGGTGCAGAAAATGAGCTGGTTGTAGGGAGGGCTCCCAGCTATTCCAGTCCCAGCCATACCCAGCGCAAAGCAGGTGCAAGGAGCATCAGAAGTGCTTACACCGGGAATGGGGGAGTGGGGGACTCAAAGCTACCCCCTTTCCTGCACTTAATGAGCAAAAGTGGGCAGAGCCCGGCCTTGGGAGTGGAAAGGAGCAGCTGATTGCAGAGGATGGTTTTGGCCCCAGAAACAGGATCACAGGGAAAAGGATTTGGCAAGTGCTGCTCTGCCCCCATTCACTGTGACCAACGGTCCAGATTCTGCTCCCAGCCACATTGGAGTAAACAAGCAACTTCAGTGACTTCACTGTTCCTCCAGATTTCCCACACTGGGGTAACCCTTGGGGAGACCCTTGCATCTGCTCCTTCCTGTACTGGTTACGGACCTGGCTTGCCACTCACAGGTGCCTGTTTGCACAAAAAGCAGCGCAGCTCATTTTAGAGCAACCAGAGCCATGTACATGTCAGCATCACTGGAAACTATACAGAGTATGTAGCCTTAAATCAAACTCATAAAAGTTCTCAAGCAACATTTTTCTTACTTGGCCTTGCTGGGAATTCCGGTGCGAGTCGATGGCAAGCTTTTGTCATCCCTTTGCGTGCAGAGAAAGTGACGTCCACCAGCATTTTCTGATAAACACTGACTCTTCCAAGCAGACACATGCAGGCACATTCCCCGGCCCTCTGGTGCTAGGATGACAGGAAGGAGGGGCAGATCAGTACCCCTAACTAAGTGGGGGCCATGGAATTTGCAGATTCACGTGTATGTAGCGGGCTTGGGGGTGCAAACATTTGTGTGTTAGGGCAACTGATTTCTCTCCCTTGCCCATTCCCATCCTCTCCCTTGCAGTCTTGTGCCACCGGTCATCACACTATGTCCAGAGCTGCCCCACTCCCCCATCACAGCCAGATGCCCCCCTCTCATGCCAGTCAGACAAGCCCTTTCCCCTGGCCCTGGATCACCCTGTTTCTCTCTGGCCCAGCAGGAACAGCCAAAGAATCTGGTGGTGCTGAGATTACCTGCTGGCCCCAGGATAGCAGCTGAGAGCTGGAGACAAATATTTGTTTCTGGGGTGGTGTCTGTAAAGGCAGCCCTTTGCTGTGGGAACATGTGCTGGGAAGGGCCAAGCAAGGCACCCTGTGAGGCTGGTGATCAGGTCCCAACCAAAGAAAATGGGGAATTCTTGCTAATACCACCCCTCTGGTCTTGAGAGCTGTGTGTTTGCTGTATGGAGGCCTGACCATCCCCTCCTGTCAGGCACAGCAGGGCCAAGCCTCATGCTCATTGCTGCTCTAAAGCCCCAGCTTCTGGAATTAGGGCACCGAGAATTTGCAAGTGTGACTCCCACAGGCTCAAAAAACAGTTGGCCAAGAAAAAGATCCCAGAATTAGGACATGACTTTTAAACCATTCATGATTTTGAGGGGCACCTGACTCATGCCCATGCAACGTGAGCTAAAGCTGGGCGACAGAACACTGGGCGTGGGTCAGTCAGGCCCAACCTAGTGGCACCTGGCCAGAGGACTGTTCTCTATTTTGAGCTAAGGAACGGGATGATAAAGGTGGGAAGTTCTGATTGGGCCCTCTTCCTGCAGAGGGTTCAGAGAAGCTGGATCCCTCGTCCTGGGGTGAGAGTCCTGGGCGAATCACTTATACTCAGAATTCCCCACTTTCTCCTCCAGCTGCACCACAGTCAGTCCCAAGGACAGCCACTTCTCACACCACTTTGTCATGACTCATCTGCAGGGGCCCCACTTTGCCACTGAGATGCAGAGCGTTGATCCCCCTTGCCGTTGGGGCAGGGCGAGGGGGCTGCCGCAGGATGTGCCAAGCTAAAGTGGACTCTTCCCAAACACAAAAATCAGAGAGAAAAACCAGTTTGTCCAAAAAACAGTGCAAACCCATAGGGCATGCAACCAGCTTGGCAGAGGAGTGATCAGGAGTGTGAGTGTGTGTGTGACTGCACAACGATTAGTCACCTGCTGAGATAACCTTGAGCAGAAACTCTGGTTGCCTTGGGGAAAACACATAAACAAAAGCCCCTTGTTCTGCTACCTTATCTCTCAACACAGAACTCTTTGATGCAGTTGGTCTGGGCTGCCTGGCATATAAGTGTCAGGTGAAACATGAGGAGATAAGAGTAGGGCAGGGTTGAGAAATGCATTCACCCCATCTGGGAGCCCTGCACATCCCCCTCTGGACAGTGCCCAGCAGGCACCCCCAGTGTTGTGGGCTTTCCCACAGCAGTGCCCAGATGGAGCTCCAGTGTTGGGAACCTCCGGAAGCTCACATTGGCAGGTGCATGTTGGCACTGGTGCTCTAAGGTGCAATCCTGTCAGGGCCTTTGACTTGTGCCTCTGTGCATGCTCTCCACCACCATGCTAATGACAGCTCAGCCAGAGAGGCCTCAAGAAATAAACCTAGGGGCACAGCTGATGGAAACAAGGCTCACTCACTGATGGAGTAAAATTCACAAGGTGCAGAGGGCCCCTGCCCCCAACAAACTTTAGCTGTAGGTGGCAGGGCCAAAGTCTGCTGCCTGAGTATCCTTGGGGTCTCTAACAAGGCGCCGCAAAATGGAGGCCTCAAGAATTAGAGACCACTTTGGAAAATGTGGTTGCAGGGACAGATAGATAGATGTGCTGCTATCTATCTAACCAGTGGGGGGCCCTGTACTCATTTAGCTTGTTTGCGGGGCTCTGTTCTGCCTGGGCAGGATTGTATTTTTCCAGGAGATGTCTCCAGGGGCACAGGATTCCAGAGAAACCCTCAGCCCCCCTTGCCCAGCTGGTCTGTATACCAGAAGGCTGGGAATGCCCCACACAGCAGAGCAATTCTGCTCTTGCTGGTGGGGTGAGTGTTCGCTGCATGGCCCGAATGGCACCACCACAGAGGAAAGGAGTTTGAGATCTCCTGCACAGCGCTTGGATTTCTGCTCCAGAGAGGCGTGGGGCTGCCTGGCAGCTCATCCCCAGGGCTGGAAAGTCCCACTCTTAATGAACACGCTACCAAGACAATTCCAGGCATTAACAGCAATTACAGGAGCTAGCTCTAATCTCTTCTCATGATGGCCTCCTCCTGCCATTCATTTTGACTGCCTTGCTTTGTTGATAACAGCCCCATGGGCAGAGCAGGGCTCCTAATGACCCTGCCTGTCTCAGCAGGAAAATCCCCTGGAATTATCACTCTGCTCAACCCATAGTGGTAAATTCCAGAGGGTCCCCCATCTTCAGGCCTCTGACGAATTTGGCTTTTCTCCCACAAAAGTTCATGTGATAATACACTTGTTAGTCTCTAAAAGTGTCGCCAGCCTCCTTGTTTCCTTTCTGTACTGGTAAAGTAACCTGTGGGATATTCTCCCACGAAAGCTCATGCAATAAATAAATTTGTTAGTCTTTAAGTGCCATAAAAGTCCGTGTTTGTTCTACAGCAGAGGGAGATTCTGCCTATGTTGGAATGAGGCAAGGGCACATCAGTGCACCCCTTTGCCCTGATGGAGAAAGTTAATGTTTCGTGGACAACAAAGGTTTTACAGCATAGAGACAATAGGTATCTGGGCGGGGGATACGGGCTATCGGTGGGTACAGAGTCATTGGGGATCGGGAAGCGGAGTAAGAACATAGCCCGAGGGGTCCCAGATGCGGTGGGGAGCAGGGGTTCAGGCTGCGGGAAGCGACATAGTAGTGGGGGGGAAGGTTACGCGTCACAGTGATCGCAGGGGGGGTACTGGAGGGGGCGAGTACATAAGCTGTGACAGCGTGGGATCCCCCATTACTACATGGTGCTTTCCACCAGGAATTGCGCCACCAGAAAGCCCTGTTGTGCAACAAACTAGGGTCTTTGCAGTGGTGCAACTGCAAATTTCCTTAGCACCTGGGCGGAGAAGATTAACACACCAAGATCTCAGCACTCACACTGCTTCGGAGCCTTGTATAACCTCACCCGGAGGCTCCTTGGAGCTGAGCCTTCCCCACATAACCTGGTCACACAGGACCCTGCAGTCCTTCTCTATCTTTCAGAAGCTGTCCCACTTGGAACACCTCTGTGCAGTCCAGGGGGACAGAGAGCCACCCTGGGGTGTTCTGGCTCCCCAGAGTCCTTCACCAGGGTCCTACATCCAGTGCAAACCCAAGCTGCACCCACAAAAAGGCCCTGGGCTCTGGGCCAGGCTTCCTCAACTCCATCTCTAGCAGCCGTTCTGAGCTGGAGTCATTCCTCTGCTGCTCTCTCTCTTCCCTACACCTAGCACAGAGGGAAACCAGGGGTTTTCCAGGCTGCAGCTGGGAACATGCCCTCCATGTCACTGGCTGCTGAGTTTGCTGCTCCAGCATGGCAGAGAACAAAGACACCATAAGGGCCCTTCCCAGCCCCAGGGATGCAGCTGTGTGACTGAATTGGCACCTTGTTGCCTTTCCAGTGTTGCTGTCACACACTAAGGAGAATCCATAGTCTGTGGGGTGCTGGGGGACTGGCAGAGTCTCTGAGGTCCATCATGTACCCCCACATTGGCAGCAGCAGGGCAAGTGTCTGTCTACACCTCTCCCCTGACCCCACACCTCCACCTGTTTGATAGGTGACTGCAGGAGGGCTCACTAAGGTCATGGTGCTACTGCACACCACAGGACCTGTGTTCTAGCCTCCCTAACCACAGCCAGTGTGGCCTTCTCATAGGAAAGCATCCGGGTGTTTTGATTCCCCTGGAATTTCAGGGCTGGGCGGGGTCAGTTGGTTTTGACCCCTTCTCACTGTTTCAGCAACTCATGCTCAGGCAAGCAGGGATTTCTACCCAGCTGCCAGCAACAACAGAACTCCCAGCAAGTGTTGGGTCCACACATGTTTACTGTGCAAACATCTCTGCTGGTCCACTGGGGCCCTGGGCTGTAGCCCAGGCAGCTGCTGGAAGGGCAGGGTTCAACTGAAGCTCGCCCCACTACATAGCTCAGTGCTGTGCACTGACCAAGCAGAGATAGCGGCTGCAAAATGGAGTGAGTTCCAAGGACAGAGCTAGCGTCCCAACAAAGCCAGCTTTGTAGAGACACAAATCATAAGCCAGCATTAGGTTACGCTTCTCTGCACCCTTCCCAGGAAGCATTGCCAGCTCCTGCAGCAAACGCTCTGGGCTCTGTCTCACCTCTGCTGGAGTCTGTCCCAGGGCACAGGACAGCGCTGTGATATAAAACCAGCATGCACAGGCCAACATGCAAGAACAAAACCTACAATAACAAACCAGTATGTACTCTTAAAAGCAGTCCTAAGATAACGAACATGTATGTGCTGCCCGGTCCTCACAGGCAACCCCACAATAACATACCAGTCCACATGGCTCAGAACACAGGAGTGACTGTATAAAAACATATCATTGCAGGCAAACATTTCCCTTGTGGAGCTGCAGAGAAGATCTCAGTTCTCCACATGAGTTTTGCACTGGCAGAGGGATCTTAGAGGAGAATTTGGTCCTGGAAGAATATGGTCTGCTAACCTCTTTTGTTCAGACTTCAGTGTGACATGGACAAGGAGGGAAGAGATGCTAGGAAATAGACCAGGAGCAGCTCATTGCTTCATTTAGCTTGAGGCAAGGCATGGAATCCTAGAAGATGATGGTTGGAAGGGATCTCAGGGGCCATCGAGTCTAGACCATCCCCCTGCACAAAGCAGTCCCAAGCCCAACAAAATCACCCCAGCCAGGACTTTGTCAATTGGGCCTCAGAAACCTCTAAGGATGGAGATTCCAGCACCTCCCATTCCAGGGCTTCACCACCCTCTTAGTAAAAAAGCTTTCTCCCAGCATCCAAGCTGACCTCCACTGCAATTTGAGACCATGCTCTGGCCCACAGTCCACTGTGTATCCAGGCCAGGCTGCCTAGGGATAGGGTTACCAGATGTCAGGCAAAAGGACATTTCCCCCTTTTACCTTCACATCCTCCATCTGGCAGGCACTTGAAAATGCATGATTTTTCAGGCTTTTTAATTATAGGGGTTAAAGTATGCTGGAATGCCACGGAATACCTTATTTTTAGCAGAAAGCATTCCAGGGCCCCCTAAAACCAGAAAAATATTACATTTATACTCCATTTTTCTCCATGCGTCCTCCAATGTCCTCCTTTTCATACTTCCCTGTCCTCCTTTCCAGGCATTTGTATCTGGTGGCCCTACCTAGGGGTGAGTTTGATAGTCAATCTGTTCACACTCCAGTTCTCACTGTCGACTCTGGTTGGGCATGAATCCATGTTCATGTGGGAACCAGGATCACTCAGCATCCCCAGAAAACACAATACCAAGCAAAGGTGATGGAGCTGCTCACCTCACACCTCACTCAGTTGGCAAACCTAGTACCAGGGCAGGGGCAGAGGAGTACATTTTACCCTATTCCCCCCCAACCCCTCCAGGCCAGAGCAGCCCCGAGCACCACCATGACAACAATTCAGGATTGCTGGGGCACACGTCTGCCCAAGGCCAAACTCCTTTGGGTCCCTTCCTGCCAGTGCTACTACAGAGGCAGTCTGCAGCTGGATCCCTCAGCTCTGGGCATGGCAGAGGGGCTTTCTGTGCTGCATTATGCCTGCCTAAGGCCCCTTTGCAGCCGTAGCACAAGGCTGAATCTAGCCCCAGCTTCTGGGTGCACTAAAGTCACTAGGAGTTTCTTGCATCCTACAGGGTGGAACCATAGGCTGCTGGCTAGCAGAGAGTAGGGACCAGGCCCCATCTGTTCTGCCCCTGTAATTGCGCGTGCTAGAAATACCTCATCTAGTCTGGGTGAATGGAGAGATCAGGAGCTGAGTTTGGGGGGAGGGAGGGGCAAACATTTCACCTGGAGGGTCCTACAAAGAGATAGCCCAGCAGCTCTCCTTGTTGTTCCTGAGGTTGCAACGCCATCACGTGGCCATTCAGTTTTACACCTTGTGAGTGCCAAATATTTTTGTTGGCAGCTTTGGTGTGATTGTGTGGCCCCCAGGCTCCGAGAAAGACAGGGTGGGCAAGGTAATATCTTTATCTGGATCAGCTTCCATGGCACTTGAAAGCTTGTCTCTTTCACCAGCAGAAGCTGGATAAATAAAAGATATTACTTCGCCCACCTTAACTCTCACCAATATTTCTGTCCGTTTGTAAAACTGGGTTTATAGTTCCATCTGTTTATTTGGCATCTTACTGAGGTCTGCTTTGATTTGTCAGTGCCCATGGGCAATCTTACAACAATAATCCACTGTGTGTGGAGCCCCAGCCTTTGAGGGGGGCCCTGTAATAAACCAGAATGTACAAATCAGTCCTCCCATGCAGTCCTGCAAAAACAAAGGCATTTGCACAGCCCAGCACACAGGAGCAACCCTACAATAATACAAGAGTGCACAGCCCTTCACTCAGGAGTGACCCTACAATAACAAAGCAGCATGCACAGCGATTCATTCAAGGGTGATCTCTCAGTACCAAAGTCGTGTGCAGCACCCTGCTGTTCACGCGATGGAAACTCTGGCACTCAATGCCATCTCACAGAAGTCTCAGACCCCTTGGGCAAAATAGCAACCACATAAATAAGGGTCCTTTTATACCAGCCAGAGAAACTGTGTTAATGCCCTCCTCACAAAACACAGTTCACTAGCAAAGAGCTAATACATAAACCAACCACTCTTGCCAGTGAAGGCCAGGCCTTGCTAGGTTATTGCAAAGGCAATATCTAAATTTCAAGGTAATCACTGGAGCTCTACGGCTTCTGCAACATGAACAGGGCAGCAGATAACAAAAAAGAAACCATTAGTTCATCCTGTAGGTTCATGCATTTCCATGGCTCTGCACAGTGGAGCTGGGATCAGACTCTGTTAGCAGGGTTTACCGGCTGTGAAAACGGCTTGTGTTAAAGTAGAACCTTATTCTGTGAGTAGCTGAGAGGCTAGTACAGGCGAAAGATGCCTGCAATTACCCTAGTTCTACAAACAGGTCATAAAGTTGCCCCTGGTTCCAGCCAACCAGGCTGTGCTGCCTGTTCACAGCAAGGAGTCCTGCCTGAATCATGTGTCTCTCTCTCTTGGAAGGGATGGAGGTGGGAAGAGACTTGCAACCTCCAACTTCCTGCTGAGAAGAAGCCCCCGTGGGTGCAGCCACAAGGTCTAATCGAGGTGCTTCCCTGATGATCATTAATGGGATGTCTGAGCACCTCGCTGTCTTTAGCAGACTGCACTGTGAGTAACAGGGGCTAACTTGAATAGGGGGCATGACTGCTTCATTTCAGAACTCCTTAGACCATCCTCTCATCCTTCCCATTAACCAACGCTGTGGTTTGCTTCTTGTCCTGATGGGGTTTCTAGCTCCAAGTGGCTGCTTTATTCCTGTATCCAAAGAAAGGAGCACATATGATCTTGGCTGAGTAGTTGAGGATTCAGGCTGTGATGAGCTGTACAGGCTTCCCCTCATGACACTTTGCTCCATTGAGGTAGGACATCCCTGGGCATATTGCCCCAATTTGCTGCTAGTCGTGCTCTGGGAGTGCCCCAGATTCTCCCAGGATGTGCTGCAACAGAACCAGTCAAGCAGCATGGTTGGAATTTATTGTTATTATTCAGCTCATAATAGTAGAGTATCATAGTGCTAGGCACTGTATGAACACAGGGAAAGGCAGTTCCTGCCCTAGCAAGCTTGCACACTAAATAGACAACACAAAGGGAAACTGAGGCACAAAGTGGGACGTGACTTACTCAAGGCCAAGCAGCAGAATCAGGAATGGATGGTCAGGTCCTGACACCCAGTCCAGTGCCCTAAATGTCTCAAGAATACTGCCTCTTGGCTGCTGTAAACCTGAGGCAGTGTGACCTAGTGGACTAGGCTGGGATGTAAGAGACCTGCACTGTGCCATTGGCCTGTCCCGTGTCCTTTGGCAAGTCACTTGCCTGCTCCATGCCTCAGTTTCCCTATTTGTAAAATGAGGGTCACGGTACTGCTCTCCTTTGTAAAGCAGTTTGAGGCCTTCTGATGACAAGCACCAGATCAGTGCTAAGTAATTAATATTCTCTGTCAGTTCTCATTGGGCTGGTCTTGTTCTCCAGATGCCTTTTTTTGGGCAGTTTCCTCCTACCCCATCCACGGGTGTGGACCCTGTTTTAAGTGAATACATTGAAGTACGCCAGTTAAGATAGCCACAATGGGCAGTTAGTTATCTGCGTAGTAAATAATGTTTGTATTTTCACTACAGGTTAGGGAGAGTTGGGATACAGTGCAATGTTCCTTTATTAATCTGTTCCAAAGAGGGAGCCATGGTGGTCTAGTTCAGTGAAACAAACAAGGAGTCCTCTGGCACTTAAAAACTGATTTATTTATTGCATGAGATTTCATGGGAGAAAATCCCACATGGGATTTTCTCTCACAAAAGCTCATGCAATAGATAAATTGTTTAGACATATATAGCTCCTTTCATCTGAGGATTTAAAACCACCATATATGTGAATCGAACCAGTTTATTTATTATAATTATTGGAATGATAGTTAACTTCCCTCTCACGTAGGCCAGCATCATTAGCCTGGTTTTATTGGCCATGGAGTAAGTTGACCAGGATCACACCAGTAGTTACTATAGGATTAGGAAGACTAGGATCCCTAGGTCCCAGTCCCATACCTTAAACAATATGCCACGTTGTCACTATTGTATCACAATCCTCCCTGGAGCCAGAGTAGATAAAACTAATCAGGAACAGATTATAGTCTTTCAAAATGATGGCCCCTTTAAGACAGACAGAGAGAACTTTGAGCATATCAAGTTCTGAGTCAGTTGGGCAGAGAAGTGGAGAAAAAAAGCTGCAAAATGGGGCTGTCCCTTAGCAAGACCCAAAAAGCTTCCAGAAATCAGGGACCTGACCTGAAACTGGGGACCAGAGAACCAGCAATCCTGTGGTTTTCCCATCAGCTCCACAAAGGTATTGGGATTTAAATGTGAGAAATAGGGGCTAACTTGAATAGGGGACATGATTGCCCATTTCAGAATTCCTTGGCAACTACCTCAGGGTGTGGACTCAGGCAAGCCACTTTGCCCCTCTGTACCTCAGTTTCCCCATCTACAATACTGACCTATACTACAAAATGTGCGTGGCAGAATCAGCTCATCTTCCCAGCAGCATTGATAATGCAGGGTTGGTCTGACAGAGAGAAATGGGAATTTAGAGATTATTTTTGTTCTTTTTTTAAAAACAATAAATTGGAGAGCCTGGGGAACCTAGGCTTGTCTAAGGAGTTGAGACCAATCATGTAAGAGCAGGTTAGACAAACACCTGTCAGGGATGGTTTAAGATGGTACTTGGTCCTGCCGTGAGTGCAGGGGACTGGACTAGATGATCTCTCTATGTGTAGGAGTGAAAGGGCCGTTTACTGTCTCTGCTAGCCAGGCTACAAGCTGACCATAGATCATAAGCTAAGCAGAGGTGTCCTGAGTCAGTGCTGGGGGTGCTGCAGTGAGTGGTAAGGACTCAGAAAGGAGTGCTCTTCCTTCCAAGTCCTCAAGGATATGTCAGTATTATTCTTGGGGGTGTAGGGAGTGGTGTGTTTCTCCGCTCAAGTCAGTTTGTAGCCCAGCACGTGAAGGGAGGAAGAAAGTGTGTTGCACCACAGCTGTATTTCAGATGAGCTATAAAAAGCAAGAACTTGACTGTGTGGGCTCCCTTCAAACTCTACAGCAGGGTCCCCAGAGCTGGGGTCGCCATAGCAGGCATCCGCACTACAACTGCGCTACTGTGGTATTTCTAGTGTGGACATACCCTGAAAAGATATATTGGCATAGCAACGTAGGACAGGGGCATGGAAAACCAGGCATCCAAGGGATATGCCAACATAATGCCCATTGCGAACACAGCCGTGTTGACGGAAGAGGGATTCCACTGATGTGGCTAACTTCACTTGGGAAGGTGGTGTTCCTACACCATCAGTAAAAGTCTTTCCACGTGGACGCTGCGGGGCAATGCCAGCATCACCTCCCTGCCGTAGATATCTCGCTGCCGAACAGAAGGGAGGCTTTCTTTGGGTGGGCTTGACTGCTTTCCCCAGTGACATAATTAAACCGAGAAAAATGCTCATTTTGGTGTAAGTGTCCACATGGGAGGAGGTGGTGTCAGATCACCCGTAACTGCCCCTAAGTCACACCCAACTGCCACAGTCACCCCTAACTGCCCCTGAGCCACCCCCAAACCCCCCAACTGCCCCTGAGTCACCCCAACCCCATCACCCAAACTGCCCCGAGTCGCCCCAATTGCCCCTGTGCCACCCCTAAATGCCCCAACTGCCTGAGTCACCCCCAAACCCCCCAACTGCCGCAGTCCCCCCTCAACTGCCCGAGTCACCCCCAAACCCCCCAACTGCCCGAGTCACCCCCAACCATCACCCCTAACTGCCCCAAGTCACTCCAAAATGCCCGAGCCACCCCCAAACCCCACAACTGCCTGTCATCCCCAACCCCCATCACCCCAACTGTCCCGAGTCACCCCCAAACGCCCCAGTCACCCCTAACTGCCCAAGTCACCCTCAACTGCCCCTGAGCCGCCCCCAAATTGCCCCCGAGCCACCCCCAAACCCCCCAACTGCCCCTGAGCCACCCCCAAACCCCCCAACTGCTTGTCACCCCAACCCCCATCACCCCCAACTGCCCCAAGTCACCCCCAAACTCCCAACCGCCCCAAATCACCCCCAAAGCCCCCAACTGTTTGTCACCCCAACCCCCATCACCCCTAACTGCCCCAAGTCACCCCCAAACCCCCAACCGCCCATGGGTCACCCCCAAACCCCCTGAGTCACCCCAACCCCCAACTGCCCCTGAGGGCCCCCCCCCCGTGCAGGAGCAGCGCTGGCTTGGAGGGGGAGTGACTGACACCCGCCTCCCACTGCAGCCCCACTGATGTCAGAAAAATCGAGCGCGTGCGACAATGTGAAACAAAAAATCCCTTCGCCCATCCAGCCTCGTTATTATTTTTTTCTCGCCCGCCCGCTCCAGAGGCCTCGCCTCGAGAACCGCAGAATCAACCCCGCTCCCTCCCGCTGCAGCCCCGCCCCTTCGGGAGGAGGGCTCTTGCCTCGCTATAGTCACGTGACGGCCCCATCCGGGTCCTTTGCCTTCTCTCCCTCTGCCCAACATGGCGGCTTCAGGTGAGTGGTGCTCGCTGGCCTCCGGGCCTTTGAGGCCTGCGCCGGGCCCGGATCCCGTCTCCGGGCTCCCGCCCCCGGGCTCCCGCCCGGGGGCTCCACCTGCTTCCTCAGCCCGGCGGCCCGGGCCCGTGAGAGGAGGGCGGGGAGCGCGGCCCTCACGGCCTCCCGCTCCCCTCAGGGAGCGACCGCGCGAGCGCGCGCGCGCACTACCCCGCCCGGGGCGCGGCTCGGAACGTTCTCTCCCGGACGTTCCGAGCCGGGGCGCGTGCCGCTCGCCTGCTCTGGGGTGGAGGGGCCGCGCGCGCTTGGCGCGCGCCACGCCGCTGATTGACACGGAACGGGGGCGGGCGGGATGGAACCTTCGGCCGCGGGACTGCGCAGGCGCGGGGCTGGGTGCGGGAGGGAGAGGGACCCTGGGCGCCACCCACGTGGGTGCGGGCGCGCGGCAGCCCCGTGCCTGGGAGAGGGCGGGGCACGTGGTCGGTGGGGCCTGCTCTTCCCTCCCTAGAGCTGCGTGATCCCCCCAGATCGGGGCGGGGGGAGGCTGCTGCCCCTATGCCTCCCCTACCCCAAATTGGGGGGCTTGGCCTGACTCGTGCATAGGCCCCAGCAGGGTGGGGGCCTGCCCCCAGTGCTGTCTGCACTTTGCCTCTCTCCCTTCCCTAGGCCTGGGTGAGCTGGTAGCCCACGTCATCACTGCCACGGCCAGCAGTTGGTCTTTCCTGTTGCCCTCAGCTTCCTTTTCTCCATCCTATCTTTGCCCCACGCGGGTCTGCCCAGTCCCCTTGCAACACCCTTCCTCTGGCTCTGCGGTTCTCCCAAGCAGGAGCTGCTGTCATCTCAGCCCTCCCGCCAGCCCTGTGTGGCGTGGATGCAGTGTCCCTTCCATGCAGGAAATGGGGCTGTGCCCTGCTCTCTACCGCCTCTCTGCCTGGCGAGTGAGGGAGTGGAATTGATTCCTTTCTTCCTGTAAATGGCTCCTCTTTGGGGTATGCATAGTCTGCTTTTTGTGTTTATAACATGATGCATGTGGCCAGGACTGAGGGTGTGGAGGGAGAGGAAGGATTGCAGCATTTTCCTTCTGGGCATAAGAGAGGAGAGGTTTGGATGCTCTAAACTTAAAGGGCTTTCTCTGCTTTTGAGATGGTTCAGCACTATCCAGAGAGGTGACTCGGTCACTGGCTTGGTTGGATTTCCTATTACCATCTCAGTCTGGAGAGTGACTTTTACGTGCCTTTGAAATGCACCAGATTGCACCATTATCTGCAGGTCTTATCCAGAAAATAAGCTGAAGGATGCATACCCTTGAATTTTCTAGCATGGTTTCTCTTTCTGAGCGGTGCACCCTGAGACCCCGTCCTGAAGTCTTTAAATCATACACCACTTATTGCAGGCTATCACTTTGTAGCAAGCCTTCAGCAAAGGCCGTTCATTTAAAAAACCTCTCTGGAGCTGAAGGCCAGTTTGCTGGAGAGGAGGAAGCTTCATTATTTAAATACAATCTTGCCCTGTCTGGAGCAACTGGTTTCCCATTAATTTATGTAAAAGATTGGCTTTACTCTGTTGGATTCTTTTTGGCACACAGCCAGCATTGCTCCATTAAGACCAGGGGTTTGCTGCTGCTATTGAGTCAGGACGGCTTCGATTTAGTTATACTGATCTGCAGCTACCTGGGCTGAGAGCTTTTTAGATAAACTGTCTTCTATCTCTTATCTCACTGGTTGCACTTATTTCAGTAACAGCAAAAAGGCTTAGCTGTGAGTCCCCTGGAGCTAATTCAGTTGGCTGTGTCCTATGCGGGTCCCCAAAGAAAAGAGAGCATAGCATGTGTTGCATTTCTTTTTCATAAAACAGTATAGCGTTTGACATCTAGGAAAGGTCAAAGCGTCGTTCTCACTGACCAGGCACGTCTCTTCACTTGACTCACTTTTGCTTTAAATTGAGTAATATTTCATCATTCTGGGTCAAATGCACATAACCAAATACATCCCAGATAAATTGTTAAAATATTGCTTTTGCTGTAGGACTGAAATATCAGGGGGTATGGGTCAGGACAGCAGTTAAGCAAAACTAAAGCGTAGTTGAATTTGCCATTTGGTTCCACCAGCAGAACTGCAAGGCCCCGTATTTCACAGCAAGCAGTTGGAGACAGAATACAGACATACCTACCTTTTCCCTAGGTTTTTGAACAAATGTGTCTGTAACTGACTGGAACCTGAGCCCATGTTGGGCTTATGCTTTGGTGAAGCCCCAAAAGCAAAATATTATTGTGAGCTTAAGCAGAAGGAAACACAAATATCTTCTAAATTGCTTGTTTAGAGCTATATTAAATATAGTATTTACTAAATACTAATGTAGCCTTGTTCTTATTTTCACATTTGCCTGGTGTAATTTTTTTAATGGGGTAAGTGAAGTGTGTGTATTTTATCACTAGCATTTCCAGCATTGTATCAAAGCGTAAGCAAACAGGCTTTGAGCCTAGGATGACCAAAATTCCCAACAGTTTTACAAAGCTACGCTAATGAAAATTAGTTCTTGAAAACGCAGGCCCTTAGTAGTAAATGGCTGTAGTAAAGCAGTGACATATGATTTTTAGCCATATATGATTGTAAGAAAAATGCCAGTTCCCTAATCGGTAGACATTAAAAAAATATTCTTGATGCTTTTGACACTTCCAGGGATAGCTGATGCCTAGTATGGAGATGGCGATTGCTTGTACAAAGGAGGCAGTTGGTACTGGCTGTTGGAAATCCACAACTGGCAAGAAAGGGCTTCTTTTGTCCAGGTGGCTTTCCCTGCATTGTTCTTCCTGAGTCAGAAGAGGTTTTGACAGGTTCATTGATGCATAAGCATGGCTGTGTTCAGCAGCAGAAGTTGCTTCATACTGTTAACTCCTGCCTGTGACTTGTCAGCCATTTGATGCAAATTGAGCAAACAGACAGCTTTATGAAAGGGGTGTCTGCTAGTTAGCAGCAGGTTTGCTGTCATTTAGTAACCAGTCATTGACACCAGGCATGAGCAATGCCTGCTTATGGCAGGAGAGCACTTAAGCCACGTTTTCCAAGGCAGTCACTACACAGTACATCACTACTGATCTGCCAGTTCTTTTATCCTTAACCGACGTCATAGTTCCATGCGTTTACCCCTGGCAAACTGAACTTTAACCACCCTGAAAGACCAACTCAGTTTTAATTCATTGGTATTTCTTAAAGGTTAGCTGGATTCCCCTAAAATCCCCATTTGCAAGAGCTCTTAGTGCCCATGCTTGCAGGGGTCATCCCATTCCCAGTGCATACCTAAATGCTCTGGATTAATGTGTTTTGCAGGAAGAGGAGGCACTTTGGACTCTCTTCAATATCTTCTGCTTCCATCAAGAGGGTCACCTTAATCCTCACAGCCCCTTTAACCTTGAGGTTTATTGGAAGAGTCAAGAGCTGCCCAGGTAGCAGCATATTTTGTGTGACCGCCTTTAAAATAATTGTTTCTTGTAAACTGAGTGACAAATACATAAGCTGTGAACTTCTAAAGCTCATCCCAGGGCAGACGTTTCTCACTTAGATCTAATTACGTATAGTGGTTTTTTATTCACTGGGGAGGCCATGTTCTGCATAGCATCTGGAAGTCTGCTCACTGAATAAAATTAGGTTTGTGACAGGAATTGAGAAGGTGGACCGGAAGACAAAAAGATATTTGAAAAGGGGGAGTCTGGCTATATCCTTCGAGGGACAGAGGAGGGAAGAAGCTATAAACATGTATCTGTAATCAAATAATTCCTGCAGTTTATAAGGATGCTTCATTTGGCACTTGTTTCTGACAAACATGAGGTATAGGGTGTTATTCCTTAACAGCTATTCTAGGTGAAGTGGGCTGGCCCTGCGATCAAATGTTAATCACTGCAGCTATGCAAGAGGCCTAGCTGCAGGCTTGTTTTCTTCATCTCATAGTTAGCACAGGCTGTGTGTAATGCCTCTGACTCCTCCAGAGGCCTGAAGGTGTGTCTACACTAGTGATGCTGTCAGGCAGACACCAGAATGACAAGAATCCTATCCATTGCAGTAATAAATCCACCTCACTGAGAGGGGAGGAATGCCTCCATAAACCTAGTGCTGTCTGCGCTGGGACCAAGGTCAGCTTAGGCATTGTGCATTTCCACACTTGAGTGGACGGCACTATGTTGGCAGGACAGGAGACGCTCTCCCACCAACTTTGTTACCACCACTCTTTTAGGTGATTTTATTATGTCAGCAGTAGAGCTGTCTCCTGCCAACATAGCACAGCTGCATGCATTCTCATACGATGGCATGGCTGGACCTGCTGCTGTACATTTCAAGCGCTAACTAGCCCTTAGTGACACTGCACAAGCAATGAAACTTCACAGCCTGGAGCGACACAGTTAGGCCAACCTAAGTTGGTAGTGTAGGTCATCACTGAGTACCATTGAAGGGGTCTCAAGGAGGCAGCGTGTCCAGTGGGTAGAGCACTGGCCTGAGACTTCAGGCTTTGGGTTCATTCCTGGCTGTTACCTTGAGCAAGATGGTTCCTCTCTGCTTCAGTTTCCTCAGCTATAGAATGGGTTAATCATACTGACTTCCTTTGTAAAGCACTTTGAGATCTACTGATGGAAAATACTGGTAAGAGCTGGTATTGCACTCTGCTAGGAGAATAGTAACTGCAAAGAGGGCTTCCTGAGTGATGGAGTAAAATAGAGGCAAATGAAATGAAGTAGGAGAATCTGCCATATTTGTTCATCGTCCTGGTATCTCAAAATTCGTCCTGGCCATGGGAGCTTGTTTTATTAAGAGGAGCGCACTGTCACTGGAACTCAACCTGTCAGGCTGGAGAATTTCTAAGGGTCTGAGACATTATTGTCCATTCCCATCTTTCTCATGGTCAAAACTGCCAGTGTTTGGGTTTTTCTGCCTCTCTTAGCTTAGCCATGAAGTCATAATGCTGAATCTGTGATTTCACAGTTGCTTCCATGGCAACAGAATGAGGTGGTTTAATTAAATAAATAAATAAATAAATAAATAAAACCGGTTTGTGTGATTTTTGGCTGCAGGATATAGACTCTAGGGTGGGTGGGGGGAAGGAGAGTGAGAAGGACAAGCAATTCAAACAGATGCCATGTATCTTTGTTCGGGAGCTGCCCAGTTACCATGCAGGCAGCAGAGGAAAGTAAGTGCACATAGTGGAAGTTGCTGCTTCTGAACCAGTTCATCCCATATACTGAGCAGCCTGGGACGGCATGGGAAGTGCCTCATAGTGAAACTTACTATGGAAAAACATCTACTCCTGTAAGCAGTGTAGTCTTTTAAGGCCATGGGCAGCCCTGAGCGTGCCACTGCTTGAGGAGAGGGAGTAAAAGAAGCTGGGGCTGGACTCCCATCGCTATTCTGCTAGGGAGAACTGGACAGGTTGCAAAAGAAATAGATTTCTTGGGAGCTGCTAGAAGGGAAATAGGCGCACAAAGGTCCCCTCCCAATAGAAAAATATCAAGCTGTCTCCAGTTCTGGACAGAACAGAGACAGGGCGGAGCAGAATGAAGGGGAATGAATAAAAACAGCAAGTGCCCCTAAAGGTGTCCTGCATGTGATGCCTAATGGTAGCCAACCCTCGATCTTATGCAAAAATCTTATTGATATTCCTGTTTCCAGATGCCCCTGGCTTTGTGGTCTCCTTCCCCTCACCAATTTTATATCATTCTAACTCCTCTGACTTCAGTGGTTTTCCTTCTTGCCACTTCCGTGGAAGAAAGCTTGGCCCAGTTAGTGTAAATACTTTGAGCCAGCCTGTGAAGGAAGGGTACAGTGACATCCTCAGGGGCCAGGCAAGCACATGCGTCACTGAAGATCAAAGCCAGGACACCCTCAAGGAGCTAGGAGAAGCCAAAGGGGAGAACAGACACGCATCCCACAGTCCCAGTGCTTGGTCCATGTCATTCCACATTGCAGAGGTTGTTAACGCTGAACACAACCTCTGCCTAAGACGTAACTTTAAACTAGCTGTGTTACAGGAACTCCATTTGAAGGACACATTCTGTAAGATGCTGAAGGAATCCTAGTGATGAGTAAGCTTGCACATATGATGTCTTTGCCACCTGCATGAAAGTCATTGGTGACCTGGAAAGCTTTGCGTCAATTTAGGAAATTCTACAGTTTTGCCTGTTTTGACACTCCTAAAGAGCCACCAAAGCTGCCCACTAGGGGCTTGCTGACAGGGTACATGAGATACCTGATGGTCTGGGTCCTGAGTTGCCCTGTGGTAGAAATCTGTGGAGCCTGCTCATGTTTGGTGTCTCTATTTTGTGCACAGTTGGCAGTGAGATGGATTGGGGGTGGTGAAATTGGCTACTGCCAGGTTATTGGCCTATAGGAGCTAAAATATTGATATCCTATCTGCTTGTGATGACAGTGTTTCCCTGCGGACTGGCCGGCTTTCCCATCCCAGTGGTTAAGGAGAAACAGCTGATAGGTCTCCTTTGGAGTCATGTGATCATGCTGCTCTGACAGCCCATAGCAGCAAGTTTTCCATTCTGTTTGCTGAAGCTTAAGATAAAGGGAAGGTTTCCAGGAATGTCAGGTCAAGTTTCCATTCAGAGCAAACAGCAAAATGACTGGGTGAAAGAGTGGGCCTTGGTCTTTTGTTGGGCTGTATTAACTCTTTCATGCCATTCCTTGGATGTTAATAGGTGATGCTTAAGATGAAGACCCCCATGGAGAGCATGGCTTAAAACTTCTGTCGGCAGTTCTGGGTGGTCACTTCTGCAGATGCTCTAGGATGCCTAGAGCAGGGGTCAGCAACCCAAAAGATAAGAAGAGCCATTTTTAAAAATTCCTTCAATAACCAGGGGTTTTGAGAGCCACAAGTAGCCTCTTGGTGGAGGTTGAGGGGAGCTGGGCCACTGCGCCTGCTGCAGGGTCCCATGGCCAGGGGAGGGAGCTTGGAATCAGGAATGGGCCTCTCTCAGGGTCCCCCTCTGGTGGTGGGGAGCCTGGAGCCATGTGTAGGACACCCACAAAGTCCTTTGGTGGCTTGGTAGGGTTTAGAGCTGAGAGCTGCAAGGAGGCAGGTGAAGAGCCTCATGTGGCTCTGGAGCTGCAGGTTGCAGGCCTCTGGCCTGGCATATTTAGGTATTCCATGGTGGAGGAACAGCATCCTTTGGTGTTGTAGCACTAGGCTGAAACAGCAGGGGGTAGGCTTCTTGCCATGCTAGTCTGGATTGAGGCTGAAGGGGAGAATGGAGATGCAAAGTGAATGGGGTGTGCTGAAGAGTGAGGTAAAGGGTTGGGTGACGGGGACACTGTTATGATTGGCTATTTAGCGTCCGGCGATTTGGGGTCTTAGTGCCACGGCAGTCCCATACATGCTTATAGCCATCTTGCCATCACAATGCTGGCCCTTACTGAGATTTCTAAAGGAGAATCATTTTATGTGCTGTTAGCGAGCAATTTCCTGCTCATACTAAAGAGCATGGTAGAGAAATGCTAGCTTATTGACACCTGCAGAATGTTATCTGAAAGCTTATTTTTCTTAAAATGCATTTATCGAAAGAGGTGCTAATTGTAGTCATACAAAGATCAGTTCTCCTTTCCCATGCCAGGAGGTTGGGAAGAAATCTCTGTGAAATGCAGTAAAGCTTTGACTAAAGTTCGTTGGCTCAAGCACCAAATGAAAGGGGATGCATTTTCAAAGGCAGTCTGTGGCGTTGATGCTCAACGTGAGATGCTTCAGAGGCACCTCTCAGTGCTGAGCATCCTCTGCTGTAAATTGGGCCCCGAAGAACGTCTCATGTTGAGTACTGAGTCACTAGTTGTTCCTGAAAACTTAGGTCAAGTTTACTAGAATTCTGTCAACGTCCCTGTTTTAAAATGTCCCATTTCCTTTAACTGTCGTCTTCCATGCTTGGTCTTGCTCCAAAGGTGGCATTTTGAAAGTTTAAGGAAATCGCTTACCCATTTTGAGTTGTATGAAGCTGAAAATGTGTTTTGGTTTGGTATGTTTGCCACCACAAAAAACAGCATTGCGTTGTCTTGAACATGCTTAATTCACTTGCTGCAGGTACTGCTTTTCTACTTGTGAGTGTGTCGAGGGGATCTGTATGGAATTATACTTGTGCCTTGCACATGCCTGGCACAAATTCCCACTACATGTGTGACGCTGTGATCAGTGTCACCAGGGGTGGTTTTGTGCTGTCAGTTCATTGTACAGGTCCATAGCTCTGTCTACATATAGGAAGTACCTGGTTAGTCTTGGTCTCTTTTTCTTAATATAAATAAAATAGAAGTTGCCCATGTGTACATCCAAAGTTAGTTTTAAAAGCCAGGAACTGTAGGTACCCTATTAGTTACTCTCCCTGGCTGTGCATGTAGAACTGTAGACTGGCAGTTTTCAACCACTGTGTCAGGACACGTTACTGTGTTGCCACGCAGCGGTTAGTGTGTCCTGTAGAGTTGCAGTATGCCGCCAAGTCTTTTGTGACCCACGAAAGACAGAACCACTGCCTTGGACTGTTGATACATATTTGAGTGTACTTAAGGAATTTCTCTTGCCACCACTGACTTGGGCTCCTCAGTCTTAAATGCATTTCTCCTCCTACCCTGCCTCACCTGAGGCAGAGCACTGCTGTTAAACCTGTTTTACAGATGGGACCTGAGGCCCTGAGATTTAGGCCATGTCAGCTCTGTGTAGCACAGAGGCTTCCTACATCAACAGAAGGGGTTTATCTGTCAATGTTTTGCTGCTTCTCGGGGAAGTGAATTAGCTGGCTGGGTGGCCTTTTTCTTCACAGCTCTGAGTGACAAAGCTAGTTTTTAAGTGAGGACCAGACGTAAGTAACCTGTCCATGGTCCTGTGAAATCTATAGCAGGGCACGGAATTGAGCCCAGATCTGATGCCCAGACCATCCTTCTTCTGTAAAATAGACTTTAGAAGGGTTCAGATGGGATATAGTCCTACCAGAGCAGCTACTTGCTCATTACAGTTCAGCTGATGTTAATGTTTCCTTCAAAATAGCATTTTATTCCCATTTATTCACTGAGAAGCCAGGAACGTCCACCACAGGTAGAATGGCTGGTGGTGTAGACTTTCCACAGGAGGATCACAGGGAGCCATTAGAATAGTTAGCCATTGTAGGTGAGTAGAGGGGATAGGGAGATGGTTGTACAGCACTTAACACAGTTGGTCATGATCCTTGTGGGCATTTGTGGTGGTGAAGTGGGATTTTTCTCCCACAAAAGCTAATGTGAAAAATAAATTGGTTAGTCTTTAAAAGTTTCACCAGACTCCTCCTCTGTTTTGAGGTGTCACTATAATTCGTGTACTGAGCGATGCTCAGGGACGAAGAAATGAAAGTGATGAGATGCATCTCAATTAATAAAGGCTAGGGAAAAGTGGGGAAGGTTCAGAGTGAGTTTTTTAGTTGAAATCCAAGTGACCCCTTAGTAACCCACCACTTCTGCAACATCAGAAGGGCCCTGAAGAGAGCTACAAAACTGGTCTCTTCTCTGCCCTATCCCCACTGAGCATGGTCTTGAATCCCTGGGCTACAAGCCCTAGCAAGAAATTCTAAGTGCTAATGAGAATTCCTCTAGTATGGGTTCATAGCAATGCTAGTGAAAATAGCAGGGCCAAGAAAAGTTGTATTGGGGACCCATTAATAAAAAATCTTGAGGCTCTATAGACTAGTCTGGCACCTTAATGCTCTACAGCAGTGTCATGGCTTTTGTGCTCAGTCTATGGGAACGGTAAGGTCTGGCCTAGAGATGAAATGTCATTTTGCCTGCTCCTTCTGAGCTGGCAGGATACCTGTGAGTTGAACCAGTAAGTAGCTCAGAACCTGTGCCTCTCAAGCCATCATATGAAGGTCAGTAACTCCTCCATTTCCTGCCTCTCGTAATGGAATTAATTGTGTGCAGGTATTAACCTCTAGCTCTTTCTCCCCTTCAGCAGCGAAGAAGAAGAACAAGAAGGGGAAAACCCTTACTCTGACGGACTTTCTGGCAGAGGATGGTGGCAGCGGTGGTGGACCTACCTATATTCCAAAACCAGTCAGCTGGGCCGATGAGACTGATGACCTGGAAGGAGATGGTAACTGCGTTTCCTAATTTGCCTTCACTTGGCATTCTGTCTCTAGATCCTGTCCCCGAATAGCCTATGTGTCAGGTGAAACCAACTGGTGTTACTACCTCTTGAAGCTGACAGATGACAAGAAAAGTTTTTATATTCTTTGGCTTGTTCACAATGGTCAATATCACTGCCTTCTTCTGTATGTAGTTTTCCTGCATTCATGCCAGTCTTGTATAACAGAGAAGAACAAAAATTTCTTGTGATGTTTAGTCTGATACTATTTCTAATGATTCCTTTTGTATTTATACCTTACTGGATTTTGGGTTGATAATGCCCTTTGCAGTTGGCGTCTCCAAGTGAGATGTTTAAATCAAATTTCATAACATTCCCAATTCTGGCTACCCTTTCTTCTAGACCAGGAGTGGCCAAACTTATGGAACTCAAGAGCCACACAAGGCGATTATTCAACCTTCAAGAGCCGCACTGAGGCATATAGCCATATACTTTTTTCTCTTAAATTGATTTGCTGACGTTCTTCTGCGAGCCACACTTTTTCATTCAAGAGCCACATGTGGCTCCTGAGCTGCAGTTTAGCCATGCCTGTTCTAGACAGTAATCAAAGTTCAGAGACCAGCTGAGTTCTCTGCATTATCTGAGTCTTAGTCTGGCACTTCCAGCAATTATGTCCTGATACAGGGATTCCATCTAGGAGGTCTCAGTCTTTGACTCTGTTCCTCAGTGGCTGTACTGAGTGCTCACTTAAAACTTCTCTCTCCACTATCTTTGACCTTCTTTTGTCCTCATTTTAACATCAGCTCAGGCTCTGGTTTGTTTTTTTTGTCCAGTTCCGTTCACTGACTGCATCTCATGTTTTTGTGCAGCCTACATGCTATGTGCTTAGAGAAAGGTGCCCTAAAATAAACAGCAAAGTGGAATTGTACTTGTGAGATTGTTTATAACATTGCTGAACATTTTCATAGATCATCAGTTCCTCTATTTTACAGCTGAGAGATGTGCAAGTAAATTCAAACACTAATTGCAATGAAGAGAGGCTGTAGGAGGCATCAGCTCTCATGTGCCTTAATCGCTCAGTTTATCTTGACTGTGTGCAAAATTTGTCTTCAGTTTCCACCACTTGGCATAGTAATGATGATGATGTGTACCGAGCCCCACCGATCGACCGGTCCATCCTGCCCACCGCACCTCGGGCTGCTCGGGAACCCAATATAGACAGAAGCCGTCTCCCAAAGTCGCCCCCCTACACTGCCTTTCTGGGAAACCTGCCCTATGATGTGACAGAAGAGTCTATCAAGGACTTCTTCAGAGGACTCAATGTGAGTATAGTTGTGTGTAACATGTACAGGGACCATATGGCAGCAGAAGGCAGGTGGTTCATAACTTATGGCCAGAGCAATGTTCACATTCTGGATCCAGTGGTCTTCTGTTGAGCTCACAGTACCCTGAAGGGGCTTATGATATTGTGACCATTCTACAGATTAAAGTGACTTGCCTGACATCACCCAAAAAGAGAAAGGAGCTGCTATTAGAATCCAGGATTTTCCTTGCAGAACTGCCCATATGGATCCTGCTTCCTCATGGTTCGTGCCCTTGGTTCCCAGGCATATTGTATTCTGAAGCTATGTCAGTTCATCACTATGGAGGTGTAAAGTCCAGCTCTAGGTGGTCTGTGCACCCTTGCTCTGATCAGGCTAACATACTAAAAGGATACAGTGAGCAAGCTGTGGGGGAGCTTGTCCCTCCAAATATGTGCTCATCTGTCAGTCTCAGGGTGGCTTGCTGCTGCTGCTGCTGCTGCTGCTACCCTGCTATTTTGCATACACTAACTTGAACAGAGCTAGGGTGGGTATGTCGTCTTGAGTTGGGAATTACACCCTCAGTTCAGAGTGCAGGCATACCATATTAATGCTGCCCCTCAACATGGGATGTTGGCTGGGACAGATCTCTCATTTCCTTCTGTCTGGAAGTGTGCTGGCAGGCCAGTCTGATGCAGTGCAGTAAGCATTAGACATGGGAACACTTTGAAATTGTCTGCTGTCTCCAGTGACGACTTGTTAGACATTAACAAACCCATTTGACATCGTGCCCTCCTGTCTTAGTCAGGGGGCTATGTGTAGTTCTCAAACTTAGGTCAGGATCTCTTGGCTACTCCAGCAGAACAATGCTGTTATCGTCACCTCTCCTTTTCAGTACAAGGACCACTGAGCAGGAGGGCCCCTCCTGAATGAGCATTTTATCTTGTGTATCATGGATCTTCTGTCCTTCTATCTTTAGCCCAAGTAAGGAGAATTCGGTCTCAGTAGCTGATGTAGCAAGCTTGTCTGAATAAAGGAAGCAGCTCCTTGGTTTGTTAGCAAAAAGAGACGCTGTTTTGTGTTAATCTTTCTGAGGATCTGATGCCGTCCTCCACTGGCAGATGATCTGGATACGCATTCACTTCAGTATTAGGGTACAAAGTTGGGGTTGCCTTAGGATATGAACCCTTATCTGCCAGCAGGGCTACGTTAGATGGGGGGGGGAGAATCCTATCTTCAGACACCCATCAAGAAAGTCTGAGCAGCCAGACACTGGATATCTTCTGTGAATGTGTGTAGGGTCCCACAGGGGCAGCCTGAAGGAGTTACTTCTGGTTTTCACCTGTGATATCTGCTAGATTGGGTGGTTGCTTGTTGGAGTAAGGGAATGGCTTTAAATAGGAGCCCAGACTGCTGTGAAATCTTAATTCAGCCCTAATCAAGCAGGAGGCTCTTCTCTTGGAAAGCCTGGGATGAAGGGAAGAGAATTACAGGTAGAAAATTCTCTTCTCTTCCTGATATAACACACATGTTATGACACTGAAGGTCATCGTGCAGTACTGCTAGATTGATGATTGGGCGTGTAACTGAGATGAGCTTTGATGGTTACAGCAAAGTATGGTCAAAATGACAGCTTTCATTTCTCGTCTGTTTTCAACTTGTATGTAGAACATATTTGTTCTGTTGGCTGACTCGGTATCTCCTTGGAAATAACAGCAGGGGTGAAATTGCTGTAGTAAGCCCTGAATCAGATGGGAACCTGCATGATAATGGAAGAGAGTCAGGCAGTCCCTGGGATGGGATTTTGCCCACTCCCTAGTCGAACCTGCTCTCCAGTCTGCTTGGCAGAGGAATCAGGATAAGACATTGCCTGTGAGACAGCACAACAGGGGATCCATCATATGCCCTTACTGTCGCAATAGACATCCTAGCACTTGCAGGGTATCACAGCCTACATCTGAATCCAAGACACAGAACACTTGGCTTCTTCACAGCATGCTGTTTCTCCTCTCAGATGCTCAGTGCTATGTGTCTGAGAATAATAAGTAAGGGCTAGGGCCTAGTAAGTGGCTAATAGTGGATGGGGCTTAATCCATGGCAGAGCTGGAAGGAGAACTCAGGAGTCCTAGGCCCAATTCTGTCTTGCTGTGCAGTCTGGGGAAGGACTCTGCTGTGCTTCAGTTTCACCATCTGTAGAGGTCGTGCCAGCCTTGTATGGGTGGCAAAGGTGACTGCCTCTCAGAGAGGTGACAATGTGTAACATGAGCAGTTGATAAACTCATTGGTGCCTTCGCTCTTCTGAGGAAGAGGCTATCTTGTTAATTGCCTGCCAGCCAATCTCCAGGGCCTTTGTGGTGTGTATCATCATCCTATACTCACACCCTAGTGCGTTAATAAATTTTTTTGATGCTGCAGAAAGACAGCACTGAACTGCTTTAGCTAGCAAGCTGATGTTTGCTTCCAACAGCAAAAACCACTTGTTCTGATTTAGTCAAAGGGAGTGAATTTAATAGGGAAATATTAACTGGGATTGGGAGGGTGTAGGAAACATGGGATGTGTCAGTTTAATGACCATCACTAGAATTTCGCCTTCCCCACTTGCCGAGCTGTAGTTTTGCCCACATTGGTCACACTTGAAGCCACTGTCAAGCTAGTTCCTGTCATTCTTTATCAGCAGCTTGTCCCATGTGGCTCCTCTGAACGTGATTTAAGTGTATCCTCCTCCACAAGACACTGATAACGTGCCAGCACTTTGGGCTATGTGCTGTGCCTTGTGAAGCAGGAGGCACAGCTGAGAGCGACAGTGCCTATGAGATGGGTAATGACCAAGTGGAAATCATTAAGAAATAGGAGAATTTGGTTTAGTTTTTGAAGTGACATTTAACAAGTGAAGTGAACTGTACCCTCAGCAGTGATATTGGTTCTGCATCCTGAATGTTAATGCTAGGCATTGTGTTAGCTGCCCTTCCTGGCCAGTGGGATGTTGTCTGCAGTTAATTGTGCAACTGGGGGTAAAAAATGCAGTTCCTGTTTTCCATAATCTGCCTTGAAGAGCCTGTTTATTGAAGCAGGTCAAAATGGGCCTTCAATAAGAAGTCCCTTCAGTAGTATTAAGTAAGCTGTGGAAGTGGGTGGCATTCATTGCAGGGTGGGGAGAGAGTGCAAATGGGATTCATCCTGTTGTGCAAAGATGCTTTGGCAATTGTGGAAATGTGAAATACTGTGTCCCATGCTCTGGTTCTGAACACAGCCTACACCAACAGTGGTTAACGCTCTTTAAGGGCTCTGGACCTGAAATGTGAAGGACGGGCAGCAGGAGTTGTATCCATTGTTGGTAGGTCTTAGCAGAGGCTAAAGATTAAAAGACTCAGACAGCATCTTCACCAGGAATACTGAGGAAGTTTGTCTTCCACTGTCTGTATTGTCTCTGTTCTGTGGATAGAAACGTCAGTCAGTAGGGCTGACATTTGGGCACTGTTTACTAACGCCAGATTCTTGTCTGGTTTTTCAGAAGATAGCACTTTGAACAGGAACCAGGTCTGTGTGCTTCTGACGTACTGATCCCCTTATTTGCCTGCAAGCTAATTATATGGCCTGGCTTACTTAATTCATAAACCTTATTTGAGTCTCATGACTTCAGGTAACTTTGCATCTTCCATTTGGAGAGCACCTGCCTTCTCTGGTGGATTCTAAGTACCAGATGAACTAAAGCCAATTCCCTTTCCATCTTCCTCTGCGTTGCTTATCAAGGAAGCCTAACGTCTCTAATGAGAATCTATCTTTCTGTTCCCAACTGATTGCAGATAAGTGCTGTGCGTTTGCCCCGGGAACCTACTAACCCAGAGAGGTTGAAAGGTTTTGGTTATGCCGAGTTTGAAGACCTGGACTCCTTGCTCCGTGCTCTGAGCCTCAACGAAGAGGTGAGTTGAAACCTGTTAAGAAATGAGGTCAGTGTGTCAGTTGCCAAAACTCTTGCTTTTAGCCCCAGGTGGCTTCAAAAGAGGTGTTCTGGGGCTTAGTTTACAGACACTGTGTTTCAAAGTGTTCAGAGACCTCCCTAGAACAAGCTGTCTTGGTGCCTCCTATCCTCGGGCTGACAGGCTAATGAATTTGGTGTTGTGTGTTTAGTCTCTAGGGAACAGAAGGATACGAGTGGATGTTGCTGATCAAGCTCAGGATAAAGGTGAGGACTGCCCTAGAATAGGTAGCAATTTTCTTCTCTGATTACATAAACTGAATCCAAGTCTTCCTTTAATCAGAGGGCTGACAAATTAGGAACCACGCCCATCATGTGCTCTGATTGCTTCTGTCTTTGTGCTGGCACTCCTGAAGAGCTGCTGGCTGGCTGGCAGCCTGACCTTCCTCTGTCCTAAATAGTTCAAAGGCTGCACATGAGTCCTTTCTGTTTGCAGCCTCACTGCAAGGCCAATCTTCTGCACATCTCCTGCATGCTTTGCTGAAGGGGGCAGCTGGAATGTCTGTTAAGTGGCTGCTGGCTGCCTATCAGCAATATTAGGACAGCCTTCCTCTGCACACATACTGTCCTTGCCATTATAATTTAATCTGGCTGGAGCTGTCACCCTTCTAGAGCCCATCATGGATGTTTTGGCTGCAAGGCAACATACTGAACTACAGAAATGCTGGATCAGTCTCAGTGAATTCCACAGTTTTCCCCTTTGGTGCTCAGCCCTTGGGTTTTCCCAACAGCCCTTAAAGCCTTGACCTGGAAGCCTGACTGTGCTGTCTGGTTCCCTTCCTCCTGCAGACAGGGACGATCGCTCCTTCGGCAGAGATCGTGATCGCAACCGGGACTCTGAGAGATTCGAGAGTGACTGGAGGGCTCGGCCTGCCACTGATAGCTTTGATGATTACCCTCCGCGCAGGGGCGAGGATAGCTTTGGAGACAGTGAGTTGACTGAAGGACCTACCTCCGTGCCTGTCTTAGTATCTAGTCGTTAAACTCTGCTTGTGGAATGTTAGTTCCACCCCTACTCTTGGGTGTCTTGTGGGATCTGCTGAGGGTGGGAATTTACTGACTTCCTAGCCTGAATCTGCAGACCCCCAAATTTGAGGAGCTATATTCCTCCTCTTCATATGGTGCCTCCTGGAAAATGGCATCATGTCTGCATGCTAGTGTGCTTATTTTTGGTTCTGCACCTGATGATAATTTCAGATACTAGGTGGAGGACACAGGTAAGCAGGCTCAGGAAAGGAAACCTGTCTGTGCAGTCAAGGTATTTGAATGGGACTGGCGAGGTGTGAGTTCTTCCCGAGCTCTGCAACGGGTTCATTATATGACCCCGGAAAGTCTGTCTCATTGCCTCCTGTTTTCAGTCTGCAAAATGGGCAGTGATGCTTCCTCCTCATACAGAAGTGTTGAGGGTAACATATGGACACCAACCCTTCCAGACTACTGTACCTCTTTTGGAGTCTTGATTTGTCTTGTGTACCCCGTGGTTCACTTCACTTAAAAACTGCTTGCTTACCAGATGAAACACAATAGCATCACAGCATGCTTACTGAAATAGAGCATGCTTTCTTTTTTTGACTGTGAAACTTTAGTGTTTGACTTTGCTCATGCTGTTTATGCAGACTCTTGTAAAACTAGGCAGATATCTAGATGAGTTCTTGTGGACCTGGCAGACCTCTCTGTACCCCTACAGGAGTGCATAGCCGAGGTTGAGAACCACAGCCATAGATAAGCTAGGAAATATGTAATTGAACAAGGGATCAGATGTGGAATGAATCAGGCCATGGGTAGTATATGCCAGGTGAGCTCCTTGAGGACAGTGTGTCAAGCTAGGGGAGAGGTTTCCAACTTTTTTGGCTTGAGAGCCACAGTATACCATTTTTACAAGCCTGAAGGGCCACCAGTTTCCACTAGAAATCCTCTTCGCTGCAGCCAGATGGAAGATGTTCAGCAAGGAGGCTGCTGCCCTCCTCACTGATCCCGTTCGCCTGGCTGTAGGAGGGAAACTGCACCTGTCTTTAACCCCATGAGTTCCACCTGCGTCCCTTTGCAGTGGCTCCCTTCTGCAGACAGATCAGTGCCCCCCTCACTCTGGCTCCAGCAGGGACCCCAGCATGCTACCTGCTACAGCCAGGGTGAGGGGAGCACTCATCCCATGTCTCCTTGGGTCCTTAGGTGTTGTCTGTCTTCTCCAGGTAGTGTGAGGGTTGTGGCGGGCCACTTTCGGCCCATAGACTGGGAACCACTGATTAGGGCATATCTCAACTAAATAATTGTTGACATACAGCTGTCGCAGTAATTACTCAATATTTAATATCTATGCTATGCTCCTTTGTTGGAGGTGCGCATCCTCACCAGGAATGCTTGCACCAATTCAACTGAGTAGGCCACTGGAAGCTGGAGCCCCCACTGTACCCCCTCTCTCATTCTTTACCAGAAGGCAGCCCTAGCTTGGGCTCCCACTTCAATCTGTCACTGGGAGGTGACCACATCTCAGGCTGTCCTCCTACCCAACCCCTTTTCAATCCCTCACAAGGAGGCATTCTGGTCTTGGGCTCCAGCTGTTAACAGGTGATGTAAGCGACATGGTGTGGACGGAGACACTGCCTTGATTCAAGTGCTATCTCTCTTGTGGACGTCATGTTCAGTCTTTGTAGTGGGTGACTTGTAGACCAGGCCTCAGCATTTTGGGAATAGTCGTCCAGTACTGCCTGCCTCGTACTGTAACCTCTTCCCTCTCCCTAGGGTATCGGGACCGCGATCGTTACGATTCGGACCGGTATCGTGATGGTCCTCGAAGGGATATGGATCGCTTTGGGGGCAGAGATCGGTATGATGACCGTAGTAGAGACTACGATCGAGGAGGTAATGTGGCTGTGGGCACACTCCTATGATGTGATGTCAGTAGTGGTCTGCTTCTGTCTATAGTTCGCACTATCCATTGATAAATCACTTAAATTGTGCAGCACCTGGTCCTGATGTGCCTCAACCTTGAGGGGCCTCCTTTTCCTGAACTTCACCAGCTGTCCAGGTGTCTTCCTTGCTCAGGAGTAACCAGTGCTGTTTTTCTTCTCCTCTTCATGTAGGCTATGATTCCAGGTTGGGCAGTGGCAGGAGAGCATTTGGCTCCGGGTACCGTCGGGACGACGACTACAGAGGGGGTGGCGACCGTTACGAAGACCGCTATGAAAGGAGGGATGATAGGATGGACAGGTGGAGCTCACGGGATGACTACTTACGGGATGATATTCGTCGCGATGATAGAGGTAATGGGCTCTGATCACTTTCTAGGGGCAGGCTTAGTTTGGATGGTTGGTGGCCAGCCCAAACAATGTTTCTTTCGCCTACCAGCTGACTCTTCCATGGCCCTCTTCTGAATAGAGGGTCACATGGGATTTGCCCTCAGTCACTATCCACTTCATCCCATATAGGTCCCCCTCAGAGGCCAAAACTGAATCTGAAGCCACGGAGCGCCCCCAAGGAGGAAGACTCCTCAGTGGCCCCTGCCACCCAATCCAGCCGTGCTGCTTCTATCTTCGGGGGTGCCAAGCCCGTGGACACGGCTGCGAGGGAGCGTGAAGTGGAAGAGCGGCTACAGAAGGAGCAGGAGAAGCTGCAGCGTCAACTGGAGGATGATAAACCAAGGCTAGACAGGCGACCCCGAGAGAGGTGGGTGTAAGAAAGGGGGCCAGAACACCCTCCGGAGCAGCTGTCTGTAGGCGGTTCCTGACTGCATGGGGTGGTTGTATGATGCAGACTGCCCAACTAACATCATCTCTTTTCTAAATTGTTCAGGCCAAGGCATTGATGATTAGCAAGCCTGCAAAGCTGCATCTGTAGACCTGAATGTTTTCCCCTCTTAACGTAGCAGCATCTTTGTATCCTCTGGAATAATCGTGTCAAAGGCAGCAGTTTCAGGGAACTCTGAACCCAAAAGAAGTGGTTAGCCCTGGTAGCTTGCGCCTTGTATGTCTCGATCATTGGGGCAGCTGTATGTTCTTGGCTTACATCGTCTGAAGATGATGGTTCTGATTCTCTTGGGTGACTTCTGAACAGAGGCAGCCTTGTCCAGGAGATAGGGTTCGGGCCTAGTAATTGAGAGACGTGGATTCTAGACTTGCATAATCTCTGTGCTGCGTGTTGCCCATATGTCAGATAAGTGTTGTGGTGATAAATCACTTCCTATTTGTTATTGAGCTCTCTACTGCGTTCCCCCGGTTTCAGGATGCAGAAGGGGTCCTTTGCCCGCGCAATCCTCCACACCTGCACCAGGTCCTGCGTGATTTTTACCATTTGATTAGACATTCTTCCCCCTTTCTGTTGTAGGCACCCAAGCTGGCGTAGTGAAGAGAACCAGGAGCGAACACGGACAGGGAGCGAGTCCTCGCAGACTGGGAGCACAGGCGCCTCTGTAGGAACAGGCCCAACAGGCAGAAGTAAGTCAGAGTCAGGAACAGAAGATGTTATTCTGGAGCAAGCCTGCCTTTCTGTCAACTCCTCTTTCCCATGTCAGCTACTTAATACTACTTCTCTTGAAAGGCACCTTGTATGTGAGCTGCCTGCAGGATTCCGCAGGGTGGGGTGTTTGAAGAGGATTCATATAGAGTAGATAGTTGCTTGGGATGCTCAAATGCCTGTTCACCAGACTGCCCTGGTGCAATCTTGACATCATCAGTATGCCCTCAACATCTCCCCCTAACAAAACCGGTGCTGTGTGAGGATAGCTTCTTGGCAGCTGTAGTGATCAGATTTTAGTGATCACTTGTCAGGTAACTCGTGGGCAATGTCAATTGAGGTCTTCTGGACTCAGACAGGCAGGAGTCTAAAAGTTATAGTTAGTGTTGCAAGGCCAATGACCTAGGCTACCCAGACTGGAAATGTTGGTGACCTGTCAAGACCACGTTCTTTGGTCTAGATATGTTTGGGAAAAGTCTCATTTGTCCACATGATCTTGTTCATTACTGTGTCCTGTCCTCACAGCCACACGACGGAGGGAGAGTGAGAAGTCCTTGGAAAACGAAACCTTCAGCAAGGAGGATGATGTGCCATCTCCCAAGGAAGAGAAGCTCCCTCTGAAGGTGATGCCAGCACCACCACCAAAGGAGAATGCCTGGGTTAAACGTAGCAGTAACCCCCCTGCCCGCTCCCTGAGCTCTGACACGGAGCAGCACTCTCCCACAAGGTGAGCGACCATCAGTGAGGTGTCTGCACTGAGCCCCTGCTCAGGGTCTGATCTGTCATCCCTAAATGCATGCAAGGAGCCTCTGGCTACAGGAGGGAGGTTAAAATGTTCTCCACTGGAAGAATGGTGAATGCAGCATGCTTCTTGAAAAGTGTAACTCCAGGCAGTGGCCTCAAAGAGGAGTCTGGTTTGGGAGCTTCTGGTTGGTTCTTGCATCAACACGTGTGGCTGCTGAAATGTTAGGGCCCCAAGGCTAAGGACTTCTCAAGGGCTAAATAGCTCTGTCAGCAACATCCCAAGCATCTGTCAGAGCAAGCAGGGTCCCTCATGTTCACACACTTGGTTGTTTTTTTCCTCTAGCAGCAGCCAAGCATCGGAGGATAGAGCACCACCTAAGAATGCCCCCAGGAAAGGTAAGGCCAGGGTTTGTTGCCAAGTGCAGGGCAAGAAAGGGCAAGAATCGCTTTACCCTGTGCAGATGGAATAACCCTGCTGGCTCCTTAGTCTGGTGCCCTTAATTGCATGGGCTGATCCCTGCAGAGTTAAAGGGTGGTTCCTGGTTTGGGAATTGCTATTGTTTGTGTGGTTTATGATTGGAGCAGGACTGAGGGGTGGAGAACTCAAGTCAAGTTCCAGTCTTAAAAACAACAGAAGATCTGTGGCACCTTTAAAGATTAACAGATTACTTTGGGCATAAGCTTTCATGGGTTGCAACCCACTTCATCAGATGCCTGCCCATGAAAGCTTATGCTTGAAGAAATTTGTTAATCTTCAAGATGCCAGAGAACCCTTGTTTTTGCTGTACACAGACTAACATGGCTACCCCTCTGAGTGCTGAAAAGGAAACCTTAAGCTGTTCTTCTGCTAGATAGTGGAGGGTGGCAGTGACCTGCCAGCACTGATGTCTGACTGGCTGCAAAGGGATCGTCTCGTCCCCCATTCCCCCCCCCCCAATAAATTGCGGGGTGTCTGCAGGTGTCACATCTCATTTATCTGCATTTCTGTTGGAGTCATCTATGGTCAGGGGAACCTTTTTTCAGGTGCTGTTGTGACTTCAAAGTCCCCAGCCTCAAGGCTGGCATAATGAGGGGTTAAGATGAAGAGTGCTGGATTAACAACCTGGAACAGATTCAAATTCAGGGGTACAGCCATGGCCTGTTCAGGAGACTGTTGGGAAACGGGGGCTTAATATGAGGTAGCACGCAAGAGTTGGTTCCAAATAGGAACTCTTGGGGAGCTCCCATGTAATGTAATTGACCTGAGACTCTCTTGAAGGAAGAGATGCTAAAATCTGCCTTTGGGATCCGTGTGTCCTGGAAAGAGGATTTCATAAAATGGAGAAGCAAATCATGGATGAACCCTAAAATCTTTAGGCATGGCAGGCAGTGAATGAGTGTCACAGAAAACATGCTGAACAAAAAAAGGAAGCAGGAAGACCAGGAAAAAAGAGGGGAAACGAAAGCCAAGGGGTCAGTTGAGCTGAAACGGTGTCTGTCTGGAAATACACATAGCCCTGGTGAAACCAAGAGAGAAGAGCACATTCAAGGGAAGCTGCAGCTTAGGAAGAGTCGCAGGGATTTTGGGTCTTGACTGTGAGCTGTCTGGGTGCCATGTGTATCACACGCTGTCCAAGGGCTTGCTCAAAGCACACTGTTAGTGTGCCTCAACATGCAGGTCCACCTGTGCACAGCAGGCCAGTCAGCCCCAGGTGGCTCTCTATAACTGGATATGCGGGGCGGAAATGCATAGTTGAGATTTTGCTGTGTTAGTGAGATGGAAGGTTTCATTGGCCCTTTTTGCTTCAGGAGATGAGGAGAAACCCGACGAGGGCAAAGAGAGCATTCTGAAAGGTCGAAGTGGGAACTCTGCTTACAGCCCGGGAGACGGAGGGAGCAGAGACCATTGGCAAGATTCAGATAGGTACGTCTGTCCATCTAGGGGTGCCTGATTTCCGCTTCTCCCACCAAACACATTTCAACATGTGGCAATGACTGTTCCAATATTAGCAGCATCTGCACCAGCCCTGTCTAACCTAACCAGCTGCAGGTGTGGAATGTTTGTCAACCCACAGTGTGGGGTCAGGCCTTAAATAGCAACAGGCTTCTGCGTACTGAACCATTACCACCTGGTGGACACTGCTGGGAGCCAGCTTTGCATAGTTCAGCATGCACTCCCAACAAAAGCACAAAGCACAACTGGTGTAGGTCTCATGGCTCTTTATTCTCTGGTTGAGCATCAGAACAAGAAGCCAGCAGAGGCGGCCTGTTACAGTCACCTGCACCAGGTATTTTATACATCAAGCACCACCAGGGCAGATCTCAATTTTTAGTTCTTCCTAACATCAAAGCACTTATCTGGCGCCTTTGTGTTGTAGGTTTGCCCCTTCGTTCCCTGAACACCTTGTGTGGGTCTCCCCCATTGCCTTGCCCCAAATGATGCTGTTGCCCACAAGATGAGATACCTCTGTTCTCATTTAAGTCCCTGTTGGAGCAAATGTACAAGTGGCTTTGCTGTGAAAGGGCTAACTTCAGATAGAGCTGCACATGTTACAAGCCATCCCCTCAGGTACAGGACAGGAATCCTTCCTCTGTCCACCTGCAGAGCTCCTAATCATCTGGCAGTGGTCACTAAAATAGCGATATAGCCTCCCTTGCCACCAGGAGCAGATATATGCAGACGACATTCCCCTGTGGAAGATCTATAAAGCTAGTGTCGGCAGCCAGCTCTGGCCTAGAACCAGGCTATGTAAAACACAAATGACTAATCTGTATAACCCATGTGAAATTGTTCTCCTGCTCCATGATTTGAACCTCCTTCAAATCCAGCACGCACGTGTTGTGGGCACAGTTGTAGCCTGGTAGCAGCCCACTGGCTCCAGTTAAATGAATTCTTGTGCAACTGAAAATCTGACTCTTGCAGGAGAGAAAGCAAGAACGATCATGATTCGCTGTCTGCATCTGAGCCAAAGAGAGTCGACGAGAATACAGTTTCTGTAAGCATGTCCTCTACTAACTAGCACTTGACGCACAGAGCAGCATGCGGGGAGAAGAGGGTTGGTTTTGTAGTTAAAGATGCTGGACTGAGAATTCAGAAGCCTGGGTTCAATTCCTAGATGTTCTGTGGACTTCCTGAGTGGAATTTAGTTGACCTATTTTCCCCTACTCCCTAGCTGTAAAAGGAGGCTATTCTGCCCTGTTTCTCATGTGGGAAGATAAATTGCTCATTTAGGACACACTCCAGTTCCGTGAAGAAGAACATGGGGCATAAACCACAGCGACAGCCCAATCTGCAGATTCTTCTGCATTCTCATCAAAATAAGAACGCACATCCCATTTGGGCTTCCACTTGGGTTAGACCACACATGGGTTGTCTTGCCTACCCAGTTCTTGGGGACGCAACATGGAAGAGCGCCCTTTTCCTAACGGGGGACCTTAGACAATCTGTTTTCCTCCTTTGGTAGGTACTGGGAGCTGGGTATGATTCTCTTGGGAAATGGTGCAGCCAAAATGAAGTGTCGGGCTCTTGAACTCCCTGTCACAGAGGCTACAGGGTAGATGATCCCGAACTTCACCCCCCGTTTAACCTGCTGTAAAATTTCTTGCAGAAGTTCAGTTATGGCAGCAAGTACGCTGCTCTGTCAGTGGATGGTGAAGATGAAGTGGAGGAAGATTAATTAAAATCTCCAGACCCTGTGCTGTCTCCTAACCGATCACCACCCAGGAACATAGGAAAACCAAACCAAACCAGACAAGACAGAAATAAAACCTAAACTCAACATCTCCTGGAGACCTTTCTTAAACTTTTTAAAAAAACAAACAAAAGGAAACCATTTCTCTTGCATGCTGCTGCAGCCTTTAAAGTATTGAACTAACTGGAGAATCTCTGCAAAGTGTAGCGAGAGAGAGAGAAGTGCAAGTTTTAAAAGGAAAAGGCCAACTCAGCATGGCTTCCGGTGTGACTAGAGCATAGGTGCTGTCAGTTAGAGTGGACGTTTTACCACGTTAGCCAGCCAGGTGTCTTGGAGAATCCTAAGCAGACTGGGCAGTAGGACAGCTAATTAAGGAAGAAGTGGCTGCTTTCCCTCATCTTGCTAGCATAAATGGATGAATTTTGCAATGTTACCTTAATAAACAATCACCTCAAAGGTAGGGGATCTAGTCCATGAGGCTGTTCTAGCTGCTTTCCTTAAGTGGCCAGCTCTTCCTTGCTTTCCAGCGTCCGGTGCAATAAAAAGCATTATCCAGTGCACTAGGAAAGGAGAAGACGTTCACTGTCCTAACAGTGGAGGATGGGATGAGATGTTCAGAGGGCCGGGGGGTATTGAGCCAAGCCCATCTCGATGAAATGAAAACCTTGAGTGTACACGCAGTCTTTGAATCCTGACACTGAAAGAAATTTAACAGGTCCAGCCGGTTGATGTGAGAGAGAACAAGTGAGCTTTCCTGAGAACGTGAGAGTCAGCTCCGTGGAGAGCCTTTGACAGCAGTTAGTCGGCAGAGAGCTGATCACGCTAATGCAGTTGTTAAAATCCTCTCTGTGGAAACAAATGCTCGACTGATCCAGCCACCCCATAGGAAGATGCCAGGTCCTGGAAGGCATCTGTCTCCCTCAGAATCTCGTCTACCGACCCCTGGTGTCATCCTCTCATAGCACCCCTGTCACAATGCACAGTAGGACAGGCAAGATGGCCTGCAGGCTGTCTGGGCATGGAGCCACCAAAATGTGTTCTTGCCTCCCTGTGCATCTATTTGTCCAACTCTTCCCCACCCCCTTGGACAAGAAGGCAGATAGCATTGATAATGTAGGCCCTTGTTTGGAGAAGGCTGACCCAAGCTTCCCTACGGAGAGATTCTCCAGTCCCTAAAAATTCACTGGCCTCAATCTGTCAGTCTTAAAAGTCAGATTCTAAGTTTTTAGCTGTTTTAATTCACCTTCACTAGATTTGCTGAGCTGATGGCAGAGTTTCTCACGGCCTTGTCAAACCAGCGTTAGGATTTCATCACTTTCTAAAGGATATGGTTCTTCAAAAGGACCTGTTAATGGTGTAACATACCTGGATTGCAAGGTTACAGACAGGATTCGCCTGGCTTACAAGGTGTGCACACCCATTCAGCAATCTTTTACCCATGTTGTGCGGCAGGGGAATTGTGCAAATGCTTGTGGTTTTGACTCATTTCTAATCAAACCTAGCAAAGCATAGCTGTCTGTATGAGGCACTGATTGGCTTCACTGTCAGAAGGCTGCAGTTAGTTATTTCAGTGACTTTTTAGCTAGTTTAAAAAAATGAAATGCAGGGTGTCGGCACATGCCACAGGCAGGCCATAGAGACCGTGCAAGCACTGCCAGGACAGCTGAGCTGAATTCAGGTGCAGTATTGCAGTAGGCCTAGATAACACAAGGGCTGTACTTCAGGTAACTATCACTCAATTGTATCTGAAAATTAATGTTCTCTCTGCCCACCCCCTCCTCTGCTGTTGGGACAGGGTCACACTGATTGAGTTGCATTTTACACATTCTGAAGACATGTAAAATTTGTACAAAAATATCTTCTATGAAAATGATTTGTAATCTGTAGTGAACTTCCTGGGAGATGTCTTTTATTATGTAAAATCCCCCTTTTTTGTTTTTTGGGTTTTTTTTTTTTTGTTTTGTTTTTGTTTCCTCTAAATAAAACTAATCTTTAAAATATCTGCTAATGCCCAGATCATTGCAGATCTCTCTCTCCCGTTGGCAGTCAGATGCTGTCATTTGGCCCTCTGAACTCTTGCTTGGTCCCGTTTCTCTAAATTCCAGTCTGCTTTGAAAAGCTGGCATGTTCCCTGTTTGGAACATCCACATCTGCTTCTGTTGCAAACAATTGAAAGTTTCTTCAGGGTATGGAGAGCAGAAAACTTGCTGGACTTTGTAGTTTTTCTGCATTATAGTCTCCTTTTTAATCTAATAGTATTTACTCTGCTCTTGGATCATGGCTGCCTTGGTCATCCAGCACCAGTGTTTCATAGCCACAAGAGGGAGGCATTTGTCAGTCTTCACACAGTTTTTTTTAAAGAGCTCTTGACTCGTTTCCCACTAGAGTCCTATGTGTAAAGCCGTGCACATGCAGCCTCTTGCTGATGGCATCAGCCCTCATTTCATTTTAATTCGTGGCTTTATGTGGAAGAAGATGATATAAAACCAGTATGGGGCAGCAGCCTGCTCTTTCTCTGATGGCAGCTCAGTCTGCTTTATCTGTACCTAAAAAGCTTTGGGTGGGGGGCAACTTGCCTGCTTTGCCAGCTCCACTGAGGGTCTAAATCAGGCTGGAACTGTCAGCAGAGAAGGCCCTTGCAGGCTAGGTTGTGTTTGCAGTGCTGCAAGTCAGGTTTGAACTGAAAAAGGCAACCTCCAGCTGGGTTTTGCATCTGTTTATCTAAAGTGGTTTAATTCCAGCATGTGAGAAAATGAACAGAGCCATGGGGCCTAGACATAACTGTACGCCAGGAGTTCAGGCCTTGCAGGCATCCATGTCAGCATTGTTACAGGTGCAGTCTGTATATGCAGGTGCTGGATGGGAGAAGGGTGGCGTGATGTCAGGGATGGGGCAAGCACTCTGATTCGAGTTCAGTTTGTTGTTCTCCCCTATGCTTGAGCAAGTCACTTGGGCCTGGATCCTTGGTGTTTAGGCTCCAAACTCCAATTGAAAATGTGAGGAATGGCAACTTATGGCTAGTCCGTCAAGGGTTTTTGCAAACCTCCTGGGCTAGTCAGAGCGAAATAGCAGCCTGTGTGGGAGATCACTCTGTGGGGAAGAAGTCAGTTTGTAAAATGGCATCCCCTGTGCCCTTGGGTTTGCTGTGACCACACTTAGGGTCACAACCTATAGTTTGGGATCTGCTGCCATTGGGTTTATCTCCCTACATTAACAATTTACCCCTTCCTGTTGATTTTTGACTGAAATCACTGTAGGCTTTTCATTAGTATCAGATTCAAACATGCATATAGATTCCTGTTACGAGATGCAAAGTACACAGTGTTTGCAATGTGCTCATAGCCATTTTGATCCCAGCATCTGGCACACGAAGTGGGGGTGGCAATATCTTTAAGAGCACCCCCTTCTGTGGGCCAGAGAAACAAGCCATCAACCTGCACAGAGGTCTTAGAATCAGATCAGGGTTGGAAGGGATCTCAGGGAGTGTTGAGTCCAACCCCTTGTTCAAAGCAGGACCAACCCCAACTGAACCATCCCAGCCAGGGCTTTGTCAAGCTAGGCCTTTAAAACTTCTAAGGGTGGAGATTGCACGATATCCCTAGGTAATCTACAGTAGTTAAGCTCTTCTTCAAGTACTTAGAATGTCACAGCTAAATATGAGGCAGCACAGATTGTTTAGCATAAATATTTAACAGGACAGAAAAGAGTGGCCAGGGGGTTGCAGATTATTTTAGTAAGTTATCACTCCAGTGTCTATTAAGCCTGTGATTTTAAATGTCTAGCAAAATTATCTTCTGTTTCATCTTTTGAAAGTATTGTACAGGTTTCCTTCGAGGGTGAGGTATGAGAGGTTAGATGATGTGGAACAATCATGTTTTGAAGAATGCACCTAGATTTCCATTGTAGCTTTCACAGCCATCACCGATCCATCAAACTGGAACACTCCCACAGCTAGCATCAACGGCCAGGCAAGCATGGTCAGCTCCGAAAATGCCTCCTATAGACTAGTTTAGCCAAGAAATCTCTGGCTCATAACGGTAGGGATCCTGTATGCACTCCAAACACACAAAATCCACTCACTGCAGCCATGCTTTCAGATGCCAGCAGAATATGCTGTGAGGAGAAATGCATTTCAAACCACCGTTGCCACAGAAGTAGATTGCATCATGGAATAGGCCTCCCAGAATGATATCCTAAGGGAATCTGCTTCAACATTGAATGGGGAAAAAAAAACAGACTGCACACACCTCCTTGTCAGTTACTTGGCCACCATGGAACCTGTACAGGAGTCTCATTGGACAATTGCATCCCTTACTCAATGAGGACCATATCCTAAAAGACATCTTTCTGAAACCCCCATCTTCCACTTCTCATTCTGCCCCCCCCCCCCCCCAACTTTGCCAAGCTGCACACCAGAAGCAAGCTCCCTACAGATCATGACATTGTGATAAAAGCTACAGATGATGCTGGGTCAACAGATTTAAAATCTCTGGGCATGTTGCTGTTGCTGCAATGATCAGTCACCTACATCACAGATCCAGGCCCCCTTTGCTTGCCTCTTGTTTGTGGGATAGCTCATCCAGAGCACTAAATGCCCCATTGCAATTATGTGAGTGACACAGGCCAGTCACTGCACACTCGAGTGAACTTACCCAGAAAACCAATAAAAGACAAAAACACATGGGCAAATGACTGTCCTCAAAGTGATCCCTGCCTCTGTGACCTCTCAGTCCTCCTCAAAGGAGACCTGTGCATCAGCTTTGAATTACACACCTAGGTACTTAAATTCAGAACTGCGTTAGACACAAGTCAGGGAGAAGACACTGGATTTTTGGTTTGTTACAACAATCTAACCCACTGCCCCCTGGGTGTGTGTCCTATGACTGCAGTGGTGTTAAGTGGCCATTTCACCTTGAATGATCTTTTATGATGTGTGTCACCTACTGGTGTAGAACAATCTGTAATACCATGTATTTAGCTGAGGCACCTTTCCCAGCCCAAGGGTGCTTGGTGTAGCTCAATAGTTTGTCTACTATGTCAGCAGAAGTAAATCCAGCACAAGGTCAAAGCTCAACTATGATGGTCCACCATGACCATAAAAGCTGAGCTGTTCTAAAAGTTACACAGGCTCAGCTGTGCAGACAGGCTCACAGTGTCTCCCACCTCTTCCATGGTAAAGATTGCCTTGAGCATGCTCTTTGAGCAACATGCCTTTAACCATGCAGCCTAGAGAATGCAATTTTCAACATGACTCGTCCCATGTTATCCAAACGGGTGGCTTGCCAAGATTATGGTGTCCAGTGTGACACAGGCTTTCACTGGAGACCTTATGGGATACTATTTTGGTGAAGTCAGGGGATCCTTGTACTCCTGTCTTTCTCTGTGCCCTTTGTCCATTGGCATCAAGGTCTGTGGGTCATGATTCCTCATCTGTAAAACAGGGCTGAGAGCACGGCCCTTTTCCTGGGTGTGGTGTGAAGCTTCAAGAGCCCAGTGTTCAGACAAGAACAGTAATGGGGGGGCCAGATGAGTCACTTTCAGGATATATTTACATGGGGATAAAATAGCTGCAAGAGGCCTTGGGTTTAACGGCCTGTGAAATTGCAGCATGGACATTCTGGCTTGGGTCAGAAACCAAACTTTGGGTCCCTGCAAGGGTGGAAGGTCCAAGAGCAGAATGTTTCCATGGTGATTTTTAAGCCGCAAGCCCAAGGCGGCAGACCCTGGCCAGCTTTCATCCCTGCATAGATGTACACATGGAGCTCAGCCTTCCCTTGTCTTTTTGCACCTGGGACTGTCATTGGCCAGGCACGCCTGGCTCTTGCATGGCACTCACAATATCCTGAGCACCTTGTAGGCCATCAAAAGTCCTGAGGCCTGGAACAGGATGTTTGTTTTCCACGTTGCCTCCCATGCATTTGTGCAGGAAAGTGGGACAGGCAATGCTGGGTTTTTTGGCTTCCTTACAGGACTGGGCTGAGAACATGCTTGTCCTTGTCTCTTCTTTTGTTTAAAAGATTTCCTTTTTAATCACCTGGGGGCCTGATTTCATTCTGTATCTTGCAGAAGAAACCAACACCGTCTCTGCCTTCACTTGCACAGTTACAGCTCTGTGTGCTTCCCCTTGGGCTTGGATGGCTTTTGTGCTTCTTTAGCCAAGCTTCATTCAACACTACCACCCTGCCACCTGCCCCTAGTTAAATGGGTGCAGTGGCTGGCAAAGCCGTACCATCCCAGTGCCCCACCTCCCTGTTTCAGAGTCATCTTCCATGTTATAGAGCACGGTGGGAAGGGAGCTGAAGTTAGTCAATGGAAACTACCTTTGCAGGGAGGCCCTGTCATTTTATTTTGTGTTTGTACAGTGGGGGCCTGGCCATCACATGGGTTCTGAGGTGCTACTACAGTGCACATACTATTTATTAGCTGTGATTTATCAAGGGGAAACTGAGGCACTGGGCAATGAAATAACTTCTCAAAGGAGCCTGGGAAATGAACCAAGGTATCCCAAGCCCCAACCACTGCCTTAACCACAGGGTGAGCCTTCCCCACCCCCTTGGGCTCCTTTGGCTGGTTGCTGTTGGTTTTACATTCTAACTCAAACACGCTTGTTATTACCAATTCAGAAGCTTCCCCCATCCCGTCCCAGATGTTGAAAGCCCTCCTTTGTTCTGCTGTGACTCACATCTGTGTACACATTTGCGGCCACATTTCTGCAAGCACAGGATGTGAAGATCGGGGTGGTCTCCTGGGACTGTGTCACAAGCTTTGCATTTGAAGGTGGCTAGCAAAGGAAGAAAATGGCTTTTATGTCCCTGTTTTATAGATGCTTTATTAGGTGTGTTAGGGTAGCCGCTAGAAGCCCAACCCAAAATCCCTAGGCTCCATTATGCTGGGTGCTGTACAAACACAGGGGCCAAGTCTTCATCCAGGGAAGCAGGGTGAGTTAGAATCCTTGTCAAGACAAGGAAAGAAGCAGCTTTGGTTACAGCCACATGACATTTTTCAGCTAAAACTTTTTTGTCCCCACCCCAAACAATGCAGATTCAGGTCCACTGAAATGGTTAGCAAATTTGTGTCAGTTTGACCATATTATTTCAGTACAAAAGAATTTAATAAAAAATAAAATCCACAAAGAGTCCAAATAGTTCTGTTTGAAACAAATTTGTTTCATAATTTCCTCCTGCTTTACCAGGGGGAAAAACATGACAAACATTTTTAGAAGGGTCAAATGTTAAAACAAAATTAATTTATTTTTCAGCTGGCCAAAAATTTAGGGGCAATTTTTGTTTTGGGTCAGTCTGCAACAAGTTTTTCTTTTCATTTTTTCGGAACTGGCAGTGTCTGACGAAGTGGGATTTTCTCCCACAGAAGCATGTGCAATAAATAAATGTGTTAGTCTTTAAGTGCTGTAGGGCTCCTTGTTTGGTTTATCAGGAAAAAAAAAAATATATATATATATATGTTTTCTTCCCACAGGTGTAGTCTTGATACCTATAGGTGATCAAAGCCAACTTTTGACCAGTGGAATGAATAAAACATATTGCTGGGGAAGGTGGAAGGCGAGGATGATGTTCCAGGGTAGAAGAGTTAGGGGAGACGATGGCAACTGTCACAGGAACAAAAAGTTTGGGAGTCACATGGTTAGAAGCAAGAGGGCAAAATTTTTAGAGCAGATCAAAAATTTTCCATCAAAAAATGGGAAGCCTGGTTTTCAAGTCAGTGACAACATTTTGCATGGGAAAAGGCTGTTTGCCTCATTGATTTCCAGCCATAAACTCAAAAGTTTTGACCAAACTCCAAAGTTTAGTTCAATTTTTGGTAAAAAAAAATTATGTTTTTTCCAACAAAAAAATGGAAAGCTGTCTTCTGGAAATCCTGCAAAGACAAAAACAGTTGGTTTTCATTGGAAATTTGTTGTTGGGAGCAGGGAAATGTTTTCCATCTGGCTGTGGCAACTTGATTTAGCTGCTCCACCCGCTGGAGGGTGAAGAGGGCAGGTGACCCTGTCAATGATGCAGGACAGACCCCAGGAAAGCAAATTCCAGGCTCTTACCAGCTTCATTCCAGGCTTAGCCACCCAAGCATCCTCTTGCCTGTGCGAGAGGGTTTATTACATCTCACTCCTAGCACACAGCCAGGGGGTTCAGGCGAAACGTCACGTCAGCTTGTGAGTTTCTGCACGCCCTGGCTGGATCTGGCACAAACAGAGTTCGGTCCTGCAGTTTGCTGAGGCTGGAGGGATGGAAGAGAGGAAAGCAAACTAGATGCAACTTATCGCCAAATGGGCAGCCAGGCCATCTAACAAGAGAGGGTGCCCCAGAGGGAAAATTTTTCTATCTATGTTAAGTACGAAAGAGCTGCCAGACTGGCTCAGAGCAATAGTCCATTGAGCCCTGTACCCTGTACCGGAGCTTTATAGGGTGTGCACAGAACAGGGCAATTTGGGAAAGATTCATCCTGGTTGTCTTCTCTGGCTTCTGGTAGTCAGGGTTGGTATCTTCCCAGGCACAGGATTGCATCCCTGATCATCTTGGCTAATAGCCATGGTTGGACCTGCCGTGCATGAACATAGCTAGCTCTTTTTACAATAGGTACACTTTTATACCAGTTATATCACACACCCTGTGGAAGAGAGTTCCACTGGTTAATTGTGCCTTGTGTGGAAAAAGTATTTCCTCTTGTTTGTATCAAACCTGCTGCTTATTAATTTCCTCAGGAGCCCCCTAGGTTTTGTATTGTGGGGAAGAGTCAATAACATATCTCTGTTCACTTTTCCAAGCCAGTCATGATTTTACAGCCCTCTGTTTCATCCCCCTTACGGGTCTTTTTAATATGTCTACACTGCCACTTCTGCAAAATCTTCTCATGCCGACATAGCTAACACTACTCATCAAGGTGGTTTTATGATGGCAACAGGAGAACTCTCCCATCCGCGTACAGCAGCTACACAAGCAATCGTACAGTGGTGTTACACCAGTGCTGCTGCAAGCTCCCTAGTGTAGATGTGACGCAAGATGAACAGCCTTGTCTTTTTTTGCCTCTCATACGGAAGCTGTTACGTAGATTTGATCATCTGTGCAAAGTTCCAGAGTGGCAGCCGTGTTAGTCTAGTAAAGCAAAAAAAAAAAAAAACAAGGAGTCTTGGGGCGCTTAAAGACTAACAAATTTATTTATCGCATGAGCTTTCATGAGAGAAAATCTCACTCTGTTAGACTGTAAGTGGCACAAGACTCCTTGCTTTTTTTCATCATCTGTGTTGCCCTTCTCTGTCAATAGTCAATAACATGTCTCTGTTCCCAGTTCTGCTCTATCCATTTTGTGATGGAGGGACTGGAACTGGGCACAGCGTTCAAAATTTGAGTCCAAAGGGATTTATCCAGGGCATCATGATCTTTCCACTCCCTTTCCTAATGGTCCCTAGCATTCTGTTAGCTGTGGTTCTTCTCTGTCCCGTTTACTATAGTACATGAGCACTTCATGGTCTTCAATCCCTTTGTTCTCCCCATCCCCTCGTGAGGCAGGACTGCACCGTTATCCTCATCGCACAGCTGTGGAGCAGAGACTCTGGGCGTGCCGACAGCACATGCCAGGTGGGTGAAGGCAACACGTGGAGACACACCAGAGCTTTAATCTAGCTTTCATCAGCACAGGTAATTACCCCGGGTTCCAAATGGGCATGGCTGACCCACGCGCCTGTGCCTTCACTGCACGTGCCAGCTAGGGGAATGTGGCCATCACATCCCAGGCTGTAGTGTGGGCATATCCTCAATTACACAGGAGCAGAGCACAGGCTAGAACCTGTACCTCCTAAATCCCCTAACCACTAGGCTGTGGCGCCTGTGAGCAAGACACCGACAGCTGATTTTTATTCAGACAGTCTTTCAAATTCTTCCAGTCATGGGAGCCTCTGAACCCCTTCAGGACCTGTGGATTATCGAGTTTCTTGCTGTGTTATTAAAACGCCCAGGGATCCATTCTTTGGCTACACATTACTCCCTGGAAGCCACAGCTGGAGGCAAGGGAGGGGTGGGCGCTGCAGCCTTGCCTTGTGCCTGGGCTGCCTCGTGATTTTGATTGCAGCTCACAGCCCAAGTGCTGGCGGATGGCCCTGTTGTGAAGGCAGAGCGGAGCAAGGCTAGCCACAGGTGGGACAGACCCGCAGTAACTCAGCACAGCCGGCGCTGAGACCTGCTCTCCTGTCAGCTCATTGCCTGGGTGCGATTGGGTGTCTGCTAGCTGTGTCCAGTTAGCCAGGCCCTACCCTGCCCTAGCCTCTGCAGCAGGGACCTAAATGTGGTGAGGCCAAGGAGAGGGCCCCCACATTGGCAGAGACTGCTGGGGCCAAGCTAAGCTCATCTTTGCTGGTTGGGGTTTAGCACCTTGATAGACTTGATGTCAATTCCATGCTTTACTGTGGACATCCGGTATTTCCATTGACAAGTCTGCTAACTTTTCAGTGCCTCAGTTTCCCCTTGAGCCAAGGGAAATAAGAGGCCAGCTCTGCCTCACAGGGTGAATCTTTGACAGATGGCAAAGTGCTTTGAGAACTCTTAAAGGAAGATGCTCTCTGTTCTGGGGGGCTCCCTATATTGCCAGCTTGCTGTGTGGAGGTGTCCAACTCTCCCCTGCCTAGGGATACTCCCTCCCCACTGTCCTGTCCTCCATGCACTGGGGCTTGGGAGGCACTTCTGGTGGCCAGTGGCCATAGCAGGAGTAATGGTTCCCCTCCCTGGCCCTGCATCCAACCAACACCCCTCTCTCCTGTGTGCAGTTAAATCTTACTCTCCCCCCACAAAATCCCCAGGCTGTGACTGCCACCAGTTCAGACTCCACCACTACCTCCCCTGTCTCCCCTTCCCTTTCATGGAAACCCTGCATGGGAGGAGTTTGCGTTTTTCCTAATAAATTAATTCCCACCTGCCCAACAAGAGGGGTGGCCGATGGAATCCAGGTGCAATGACAGGAGCTTTTGAGCCGTCAATTCCGGAGGCCGGTGAGAAGCTCCCCTCTTTCCAACAGTGACACTGTAACCTGTCGATGGGCTAGCTCAAGCTGCCAGCCTTCATTACCAAAGATGTGAGCCGAAAGTCTGGGCCACTGCATCCAAGTCCCATTGACCCAGCCATTAGGACACGCCAAAGAGTTACGCTGGGTCCTGTCAAGGGTGACCTCATGCCAGCTGCCAGGGTGGCTAAATCGGTGAGGTCACTGCTTTCTCACCATGATGCAGAGGGACAGTGATGATTCCTGCTGCACGCTGGGTATTTCCAGCCAGGAGGCAATGGACTCTGGCCAGCCGCGTTCTCCGGAGTGAAGGAAGATGTCCCCAGGCTGTGACTGTGACAGCCTCGCTTGTGATGCTAGAGCTGGTGAGACCCAATTCCTGACATGATACAACAGCCAGATGCCAGAACTGCCCAGGATCCCAGCCGTGATGCCACACTACATGCCGACGAAATCACCTAGCTGTAGGGATCATCTGAGGTCACGTGATTCGATCTGTGCTGCCCAAGTGCACGATAAATTGCAAAGAGCACTCCAGGCCAGATCTGCAGGGCGTGCATACGGGTGCCTGGGGGCTAATGAAGAGCTGACACCAGCCAAGGATCTAAAGCCTCTAAGAGGGCAGGGAAGCGACTGGCAGGGAAGAAGCATGCAGATAAAAATAGCACATATTTTGGCCGCTCTATCTGGAGGCTGTTTCCAAACAAACCATCTACATATTTAAGGATGAACTCTACATGACCTTGCACGTGACCTCTTCCACACACCCATGTAGTCTTTGGCCTCTCCCCACCTACCACAGCACTGGGTGTGGGGCCATGTCAGTGATCCCAAAAGGGGCACACAGTGTCATCTTGGTTCACTAGGCCCCGTCTCCCCGAAGCCCTACCTCCCACAGCTTCAACGAGACGAAGCAGCTGGGAGCTGGAATTCGGGGATGGTTTCCATCCATATTAGCAGGCCTCTCTCTGCCCAGCCAACCGCTAATCCCAGTAATCAAATAAAGAGACACTTCCGCCCTCTGGCAATGCTCAGCTTTGGACAGCCTGGCTCACCTGCTACATGGAGTGGCGCTCCCGGGCAGATCTTTCCCCATCCATCGCCTGAGGACCCAGACCCAGATGCTGGCACCCAGGAGCTCTGGCCGAGACCGGGGGGATTCATGTGCACCAGGGAAATTTGCACACGTGTACCTGGGATATGAACACAGCATCAATTTTCCACAGACAGGGCCCTGAATGAAGGAGGGGCTGGGACCTCAGGCAAGTTTTTTAATTTCATAGCTGATGGGGCCAGCCCAGAGGTCCCAGGGCTCAGTCTTTGTTAGCTCTGGCACAAATTAAGCCCTGCCTCAGACTCCACACAGACAAAAGGGGAGTAGCGGCAAAGTCGAACAGCAGAGCAGCGATTTGAACCCAGGTGTCCTGACCTCCCAGACTAGTACCTGAGCTGCAAGCCAGTGCTGCCTGCCTGAAGTCACATGGGGACAGAAACTCCTCTGACCCAGATCAGATGCAGACACTCTCCTCCCCTGCAGGCGGGACGGGCGGCTGGTGGTTAACCATGGATTTGCAACCCAGCAGGGATCGCTTTGGAAACTGGGAAAGGAAACGCATGGAAAACAGCTCTCGGAGAAGTCGCTGACAGGTCACTGAGGCCTTGTTGGATGCCTGGGCAGGGACTCTGAGGATCATAGCAAATGTAGGGTTCAGGGCCAAATTTCTGGTACTGCTGTTGGCAGATGTTGACTTGTTGCCTAGGCTCGCCCATTGGCCTCACTTGGACTGGCGTGCCCGTGGGTCCGAGGGGGCTTGTACTCCAAGCCAGGCATCATCCGGTGCACGGTGCCCAGGAGTTACCCCTGGCGCTGCCAAGGCCATGACTTGCAAATGGGCGTGGTACTCAGCACAGCAGCACGAAACCTCAGCAGTTCTTTCCATGAGCAACTGCTGGCAAAACGTGCCCGTCTTGGATGGGAATATCGTTCCTGGAGAGAGCTGGCTGGGCTGTGCCAAAGCTCTGCACCCCCATCTCCTGGCCATCACCCAGACTCGTGGCAGCCGCATTACCTAGTGGGACTCGGCTTCTTGCCAGCAGCAGGAAGAAATTTGCACTCCGCCTGCTCTGGGGTGCTCCCCGTCAATGCTGGTACCTCACACTGGGCCAACAGTTCAGCCCCCCTGAGCATTAGGGACAAAGAGAGGGAGCAGGGACCCCAGGAGCTGGCACGCTGGTCCTCATCCCCTCCCCATGTCTTCCACATATGAGGGAGTAACTCCTTCGTCCTGCCCAGCCCTACCTTCGTCCATGGGCCCCCAATGGCACAGTGCACGGGCCAGCAGGGGTTGCCAGAGTTGCAGCATCAAGAGCCTGCTGCACCCTGGACAGCCAGAGGATGGAGCTTGCAAACACCAGGCTAGGATGCCTGTCGCTGCTAGCTGGTCTCACATGGGTCCCTTCCCCTCTGCTGGCCCTGCCACCGAGAGCTGGGGGTGGAAAGCTCCATCAGCCCTAGGCCTTGTTGTCAACCAGCTGCAGGGGTCTCACCCGCCATGTTGGGGGGCTTCCTGAAACACAGGGGGGCTGGGGCCAGTCCCCTCCTCCTGCTGCTTCTCTGGGACCTCCGTCCACACTTCAGGGCTCAATTGGTGGCACACAGGCAGGGCGGACAGCTCAGCAGCCCATAGGCAAGACGGAGTCGTGTTCCTCCATTTCTTTCCTTATCTGATCTGATTCTTGGCCATGTGTTCGGCTTGGGTGAGATGAGGGTGGAAAGCAAGGTCATTCCTCGGGGGAGCTGGGCTAGGGGCTGCAGGCAGAGGACTGGAAGGAAACAGAGACACACATGTGTCCACGGACGCACAGTACATATAGCTCTTTGCTCTGGAGCTATGCAGAGCAGGAATGTGTTTTCAATTATCCCCTTCCATTCGTCAGACTCATGCATGCTAAGCAGGCTCCCGCCACTCTTTAAATCTACCCCCTCTACCTACCACCAGGCCCTGGTTACCATCCTCTTTCCCTACCAGCCCCAGCTCTGGTTGCATCTCAAAGGTCTCACGTCTCCACCTGTTTACGGGCCTTGGCGGCATGAGACTGCAGCTACCCCTGGCACGGCTGACTTTGCTTTGGCACCGAGCAGAATATTATTAAGAGACTGAGTGTCTGTCAGAGCAGGGGGGGAGAAGGGCAGGAGGTGGAGTTTTCACGGCTGTCGCAAGGATCCAGAGGAAAAATACAGCGTAGAGGAAAAGCCGGAGGGAGCCGGGGGACCTCATGGGCTGGGGTGCTGGCTCCAAGTGCTGGGGACGCGACTGCTGTCAGGCCCCCCAGGGGAGCAAAGGAAACAGAACAAGAATGCAGCTGACCAAGGTGGGTTACCTAAATCTGCGCAGCAAAGGGAAGTTTGTGCGGGTGGGTGGGGGGGTAATGGTCAGATCATGTGACAAACAGCTTTCTGGAGGGAAGAAGCTCTGCAGGATGGGGGGCCAAAGTGTGCGTGGATGAGAAGGTGGTTTGCTGTTTTGGGAAGGGATCCAGTTTTGCAAAAAACGGCATGGTCGAGTGGGTTAATGGGGGAAAGAGGAGCTGGGAGCTCCCTGGATTGGCCTCCGATTCCGGGCATGAGTCACTTCCCTTCACTACACAGTGGGCGTCCTTACTCAGAAAAACCCCTGTCATAGTATGGGGCTAGCCTTATAGAACAGAGCAAGGCCCAGCATGTCCTGTGCCTAGTACCAGCTGCTTCAAAGGAAAGGACAGCGCTTCCCAGTATGGCTAACACTTGCATTGGGGAAGAGCCTTCCTGACCCCCTTTGGGACTGGTGCAAGTCTTCAATCAAACGCATAGATTTTGTCCCCTGCTAAAACCAAGCAGCAACTAGAATGGTGCCTGTTCCCCTAGAAACAACCAATCCTTTCTATTTTTTTTAACTCTAAATTCTCAGTGGTATCATGAGGCAGTGAGTTCCACAGACCCATTAGGATGAAAGGATGTCCTCAGAGATATTGAGAGGACCAAAAACGCTAAGAATGTCCCAAATGGAGAGGGCCTTGCTTTCCTCTAGCCTGCTAGGCCACCTGAGGGGTTGAGCCACCCCACCCACAGACCACGTGGTGGGGGAGTTGCAACAGCGAGCAGGCAGGTGTGTCAAGACTCCCCTTTTCACCAGGCATGATGGATTTAAGTGCCAAGCTGCTGAACTGAGGAGTTTTCCAGCTGGGGAAATAAAGCCCCCTTCTATGCTGTTTGCCTGGCCCCAGGTCCAGGGTGTGCCCAACATTTGTGTTCCCCTTGCTGCATATTTGAGCTCCCCACAGGCTGTAGCTGTCCTTCTGCCTCTCTGCAAACCTCTTTCTCTGGCCTTCTTGGCACTCTCTGATTCGGAGGACGTTCTTTGCATTTTTTGAGGTTAAAACCTGATTTGAGGGGATTTTTTGTGAGTGCGCATTTGGCCGGAGCAAGGGGAGTGGAGCGCACTGGGCGGTGATCCAGCTGGGCATCCACCGGGACATCTAATCCCTGAGCGGGGGGTAATGTGCCAGGAGCCATGGATGCAGGGGTGGGAGAGGGAGGGTGGAGGCAAGTGGGGACTCCAGGGACAGTGGATGAAGGAGCTACTGGGAATCTACCTCACTGCCAGGAGGCTACTGGTGTTCAGTGGAGGCCAGGGACCAGCGCATGGAATCGCTGGGAGCAAGAATGGTGATGGAAAAGCAGCACCATCTAGCAAAGGCTGTGTGATATGTTGGCTAGAGAGCATTGCACTGGAAGTCTGAGCCCCCTAGGTTCTCTTCTGAGCTTTGCGCCTGACGTGTTGTGAAATGTTAGATAAGTGGCTTCCCTGCTCCGTGCCTCAGTTTCCCCTCCTCAGTGCTGGTCTGCTTGTAAGATCTTTGCAAGCACCAGGAAGCCATGATCTCAGCTGAGCACAGGGCCAGATTAAGGCAGCCAGGCTGGGAGCAGGGTGGCCTGGCTCCACCAGCGGGGGCCAGGTCTGGTGCTGATGGGGACCCCATGGTGCTGTGGGGGAAGGCAGAGTCTAGGGCTTGCGGCGCTGCAGGCATGCCCATGCCCTGGCTGGTGCCAGGAAGGGGTCAGTGGCCCTGGGGTGCCGGAGGGGCAGGGTCCAGGTCTTGCAGCCAGCCAGTGCTGCAGGAGAGCATGATCCGGGGCCCAGCAAGCCTCCGGGGCAGGGAGGGTCCATCAAGCCAGAGCTGGGTGGGCAGGCCTAGGGTGGCTCAGCCAGGGCCAGATTTTTGGCAGGTCTGCATGGCCCGCCTTTAGGCCAGGGCCCTGGGGCTGAAGCCCTTAAAGCACTTTCCTTAATCCAGCTCTGACTGAGCATACTGCAAATCCTGAATGATCATTTCTTTGTTCACACAGAAAGCTATGACTAGGTAGTTTTTCACTCTGTGTATGTGCAAATGCATCACGAGTATATGGATGGGAGATCCCTATGTGTATCTGAAAACATCACTGGGCTGAGCACAGCTGCTGGGTGGAACATGTGTTGCAACAATGTGTCATTTTAGCTCTTCTAAGATAGTACAACTGTGGGAGCTGCCTGGAGTTGTAATTAAGTCAGAAGCCCTTAGTGAGTGGGCAGAAATGGCAGGATGAGGGGGGAAAGCACCATGGTGTCTGTGGAGCCCTGATTTTTTCTCCAGGACCGCGAAGGGGTAACTGCAATACAGATTAATGACAGCAGCAGGTTCTCCCATAGCCGGGGCCTGGAGGGCAGGAAAGTGCGTTTGTGCAGAGAAAGCAGCATCTGGAGTGCCCAGAGAGCAGGTTGACTGCAGGAGCAGGGGGTGGCTTTGCAGAGTCACCCTTCTGCAGAAGGAAAAGAAGGAAAAGTTAGCAGGGGAATTTCGCAGGTCCTGTTTACATTTGGGATGCAGCCATCAGAGGCCACTAATTCATGCACCAGACAACAGGGCTCACCAGCTGCACAGAGGCAAGTCACAGCTGGGCCCACGTCAGGATCCATCCCACCCTACACTGAAGTGCAATGCATTGAGGCAGGGCAACATTAACCTCATTCTACGGCGGGGGAAACTGAGGCTCAGCAGCTTGTTGCAGGTCACACAGGAAGGCAGCAGCAGAGCAGGGAATACAGCCCAGGTTGCTTGAGGGGGTGACTAGCACCCAACCATTGGTCCGTCCTGCCTGCTGGCAATTGCTGTCTGGAGTGGGGCTAATGCCCAGTCTGGACATGGATTTCAGGGGCAGGCAGAGTGGAGTGAGTCTGTGTCAAACCCAGGTGGGGTGTCCCAGCACCCTGCGACAGCGTTGTTTGATTTCATCTCACCACAGACTTTGTGTAGCTGCTAGGCACAGGTGGGCGCCGCCAGGGGAGATCATCTCCTGGATGCCACAGCAGTCATGGGGTAAGGCTGGCCAGCTAGGTGCGTTGCTTGGGGCATCGACACAGCGTCCAAGTGCCTAGCAATCAGTCATGGATTTCATCTTCACAGTCCACCCTGTGAGTGGGGCAGGGCTGTTACCCCATTTAGAGAGGGGGAAACTGAGGCACAGAGCAGGGATGAGAGAGATCTTTTTTTTAAGAGCTCGGCACCCAATGTGCAGGTTTAAAAAAAACCAGAACCATCAAACAAAACCTGGTGGGTAGAGCCCTGAGCCGGGACATAGGAAACCAGGATTCTACTCCCGGCCGTGCCTGTGGGAAAGTGGTTTCGCCACTCTGTGCCTCAGTTTCCCCATCTGAAAAAGCAGACGATAACTCCCTTTGCACACGGGGTGGTTGGGGGAGAGGGAGCCCCTCAGCGCTGAGAGACTGTCGATTTGTGAGAACTAGGCACTCCTTTCCTGTCCCTGAACCAGTGTATCTGACCGGAAGTGGGAAGGTGGTTTGAGAGAGGAAACAACTGTGAGGTTGGCAGGGTGGGAAGGAGCAGGGGGAAGGACAGACCCAACTGCTGTGTGCAGTGACACATGCCTGTGCACGCACAAGTGTGCACAAGTGAGCATGTGTGTGGGGGTGTGGAGCACCCAAAGCTGTGTGTAGGAGAGCAGGCGCATGTGTGTGTGGTTGTGCACACGGCTCTCAGCTCATCTGGCAATGGGGACACCTGGCCACAGACACAAGGCTGGGCCAGGGGGAACCGTGTGAGCCCAGCGGCCTTCAGAATGAATTATTTTGTCCAGCCAAGCGCTTGCGCCCCCATCCCTTGCCTACAGCCATGGTTACTGTAGGGCCGCGGGGAGGACGCTCGCTCTTCTCTCCCTGCCCGGGGGAGCTGCGTCTGTTGAAGAGCCAGAGATCTGGGCGCTGGGGAGGCCACAGCCTGCACTGTGGAGTGGGCATGAGTCCCTCAAGTCCAGCCCCAGCCAGGTCTCCGCAAGGCAGCTGGGAATTGGGGGGAGAGTCAAGGTTTTCCATCTTGAGTGTTTCCACGGAGGAGGACAAAGGTAGTGGGAGGAGCAAGAGCTGGGCCAACAAGGGGCTCACTCTGCCTCCCTTCCTCTCCCCATGTTTCCAACGCCCCTGCCCCATTTCTACCCATAGCCTCCTCCTGCCTGTGTGCCTGGAGGCAAACGCAGCAGGGCTCCTGTGCTCACCTTTGCAAGCTGAATGGGGCACAGCAGCTGCTCCAAACCCTGTGGTGCCGGCCAGGGGCCACACTCCTGGCAAAGGCGGGACCTGCTGCTCCCTGCCACCCCCTTCTGCTGCCCCGCCTAAGCCTTTGGCATGGCTGCACCAAGCCAGTTGGCAGATCTGCCAATCCCAGCCGTATGGGCAGGAGGACAGGGGTAGGAGACGGCTAGTATTGCAGGGACTCCAGAGGATGCTGGCAAAGGGTGAATTTAGAACATATTTCAGACACCCCAGACAGGTGCAAAGAGGAGCCTGTCCCGGTGGTACCTGTCGCAGGTACTGGGACTCCCTGAAACAAAGGGGTGGGGGTGCAGGTTACAGTGACCAGGGCAGGCGGACTAGCACTTTTCTCCTCATCTTTCGCTTGTGGACTGTTCCCACTCCAGCCAGCCAAGTTGCAATGAATCCTCCTTTCTCTCTCAAGAGCCCTTCATCCAGTCCTGCTCATCATGTGCCTGGCTGGCAGACAGGGCAGCGTCTGGGCCCAAGAGAGAGCATAGACTAGCTCCTGGCTGAAAAATGGGGAGGGGTCCCCGTCCCCCCCCCCAGTTCATGCCCAGCCCTAAATGTCTGATCCTCAGTAAGTGTCCAACTGAGACCTGGCAAACTCATCTCATGTGCCCCTCATCCAGTGTGCCCAGCCTGCAGTACGCACTCAGACTGGGCTGTGTGGGAGCTGTGCTCCAGGCATGGATTTTTGTCTGTCCTTCCTTCCCACCCCAGTGAAAACAGGAATGGAGAGTGGGTGTGGAAACCCCCTCCTAAGCCAGCCTCAGTTTCAGAAGTCTGTGTGCTCTGCTCCCGGGCACTGCATTCCCCTGGGCATGGCTCCTAAACCCCCCCTCCCTTCAGCCCAGCCTGGGGAAACAGGATCCAAGCCTGATTCCTGGCAGACAACACACAAAGGCTGGCCCCGCTCCAGCCCAGAGACAGCCTTCCCCTCCAGGAGCATTGCCCTGACAGGGAGCCTGGTGTGATGGAGTGACAGTGGCCAGGACACCGGATGCAGGCCCTGCTCAGAGAGGGGGTTGGCCACGGCAGGACTAATCGGCTGTGATGCGTCCATGAAGGAGATTGGGGGCTGGCCTAGGCTGGGATCGGCAGCCAATTCCCACCCTCCGCCCATTTCCTTTCTTCCCGCTAAATGGTTCCTTCCCCCCTCTAAATTCCCAAGGGAAAAGCAGCCAAGATAATAAATGGTAGGTTCAAAAATACCCCTTAACTGCCAGCAGGCCCTGCTCGATCCCAGCAGCGCCCACAGGGCATGACAGAGATCAGGCCCCGGGTACGACAGAGGCTGCACAGCCTCAGCCGGCTTATGGTCAATGGGTGAATGGGGAAACTGAGGCACACAGTGAGGCCGGGCCTCACCATGCCTTGGGCAGAGAGGGGAGGAAATCAAGGCCCAAGCTGGGAGAGGACCTGCCCAAGGTCCCTCGGTGAGACAAGTGGCGGAGTTTCAAAATCCTGATCTTCCAGCCCCCACCGCTCCAGTCACTAGACCCTGCTGCCCACCCTGTGCCAGGAGGAGAATGCCGGCATCCTGGTCCAGTCGCTAGGCCCCGCCTGTTAATACCAAACGACGGGGGACGTTTGACCGGCAAACGTGCCTGATGCTGTCCATTTATCTTTGGCCTTCCGCTGGCGTCTGGGCCGCTGGAGAGTCTGTTCGTTTCGCCACCTCTTCCGCATCAGCTCCCTCCCCCAGGCTGCAGCCCCTGGTGGGAAAGGCGTGTGCATTGACTGGAAGCCTTTTGGGGCAGGGCCTTTCTTCTCTGCATTTATGCAGCACCTGGCACAACGCAGCCTTGGGCCGTGCCATGGGCTTCGGATAAGCCAAATAAATAATGAGAACGCCTGCAACTCGGCCCCATGCAGTTGGAGGCCTGTCCACAAGAGGGTGCCCCGTGACCTTCTCACAGAGCCGAGGGGCTGGTTACATGGCACAGACCTGGCTGCCCTTGGAGGTTAACCCGGCCGTGCTGCCCCACTGGTGTTGCAAAGGGGCCAGCCCCCCCAGCCCCATTCCACCTTGGCGGAGGCACGATGTGGCGTAGGAGCCCAGCTCGGCTGTCCTTTAGAGCTATGGCCCCCCCGACTGTACAGACCTGGAGCAATGGAGAGGTGCCGGGGACCTGCCATAGGGCAGTGCCCCAGAGACCGGGGTAACCTCTGCTCCTGCCTCCACCCCTTGGGCTTCCCGTCTCCCTTGGCAGAGCCAGGCCCATTGGCTCCAAGCTGTGGAGGTCACAGGAAACTGGTGGAGTCTCTCCCACGCTCTGCTCCCACCTCAGTGCTGGGGGGCCTGGAAAAATGGTCCAAGGACTCAGGGTTAGGGCTGCCTGGGCTCTTCTTCTGCCTCAGTCAGTGACCTTGGGCAAATCCCTCCCCCTGCTCTGTGCCTCATTTTCCCATGTTGTCCAATCCAGACCACGAGCTCTTGGGGCTGGGGCTGTCTACGCAACACGCTGCACCAGGGAGCCCTGGGCTCGGCGCCGGCTTGTCAATGCAACCGTAAAGCATGTAATAATGGATAAATGAATGCGGTGCTAAATCCGTTAGAGGGCCTGGCATCCCTTTGTGTCATTTGTTACCGTACAGCACCTTGCAGGAAGCTTCCCGGGGCCAACAGAGGGACGTGGTCTTGGGGGCCTGATCGTTCTAGTAGAGATGGAATAAAATGTCCCCTGCAGGGAACAAAGTGACGTCAGCACCTGGGTCTAACAAACATCCCTCTCCCCGGCCAGCGTGCTGGGCAGATCTGCTTCCTCACCCTGTGGGGTCTGCCCCTGAGATCTGGACGTGATGAAGGGAAAACACTCTGCCAGGGAAGTGTCCGAAACATTCCTGCTTCTCAAGTTTGAAAGGGGTACTTGTGTTAATCTAGTTCAGCAAAACAAGCAAGGAGTCCTGCGGCACCTGTAAAGACTAACCAATTTATTTATCGCGTGAGCTTTCGTGGGAGAAAGATCCCACTGTCAGACATTTTGAAGATGGGGGGCTCACAGACTCGTCAGGCTGCTTGGTGCCAGCTGCAGGGACTGGGACGGGGCCCTACGCGATGCTTGGGCCCAGCCTACCCAAGCAGGGGTATATGGGCCATGGATGCAGCATGAGAAACAATCCTATGGTTCGCCCTGGCCTGACGAGTGCCCAGTCTCTCACCCCTATGAATCCAAGTGCCACCGCCAGCCCCTGGATTCCTTCGGGGCTGAAAGCAAAACCCAGTGAAAGGAGCTCACAATCCATTGGCATGGACCTTTCTGCTCCTTGCAAGCGAGGTGCCAGGGCTGAGCTGTGTGGGAATCACAGGTTGATATTCCCTGATATCAACTCTCGGTACTTCGAGGCTGCAGGGCTCCCTGCATCAGGGGGCTGCTCCCGCCCTCCCACTGCCTTAGGATGATTTCATTTCTGTAGCAGGAAACTAGCACTCAGCCTGCCTGCAAAGCGGGTGGGAAAGGGGGCTGGGAAAAGCGGCAGGGGGAGGAAAGGGAGGGTGTGCTCTCCTCCAGCCAGGGCTGTGTTCGGGAGGAGTCACTTCGACCCAGAGGCCCAGGAATTTCCCCTAAGTCAGACCCTGGACGGGGGTGACTAGCACAAGACGGAGACAGCACTGTGTCCGGCCAAGGGGGGACGGCTATGTGTGAGCCAGCTGTTTGGAGGCAAGAGCAGCATGAAGGTAGGGACCGGGTACTAGAGCCTTGGCCGTTTGGGCAGCTGTCACGGAGCACCAGGGTGGGGATGACGAAATGATGCTGGGTCTCTAGGCAGCCACGGGTCCTGGGAATGGGATGTAAAATAAGAGACCAGAAGGGTCCGTTGGATCTGATCTGTGCATCACAGACCAGCAACATCTCCCCAATGCCACACCCGCGTGAGAGACAGCCATCCTTGGCCCTGTTTGCTGAGGGAGGAGGGTTGCATCAGATGTGAGCATTGGTCCTTAGAGTACGAGTTAAATCAATTCAAGGTCTGGCCCAGGGCTCGGTGATTAGGTCTTTCTTTCTTTGTTTTGTTTCCCCTGGTTTAAACATTCGAGGCTCAGGGTCCCAGGCCACATTCTGACTTCACTTTTGATGCCGTTAAATCCAGTCATTCCATATTTCCACGAGCTGGGTGAAGAGCAGAATTTGGCCCCATCTGTTTTATAAAAAAGCCTCAAGGTCCTGCCCTGCCTGCCTAATGGCCCCCAGCTGACACCCAGCGGCCAGATGTTCACAGGCCGGTTTCCTTTGCCCCTCACAAAGAAGTGTTCGTTCCAGTTTCACTCTCATGTACTCATGCGGCAGGAGGATGTTCTGTTGAAAATGCAGCAGGGGATTTTCTCTGTGTGATTTGAACTCCAGTTCACATCAGTTTGTTGAGGGTTATGAATGGAATCCCAGCATTTGTCCTGGGCCTCGGGGCTTGCAAACATTTGCTTTTCCAGACCCTAAACTGGAGCCAAGACCCCACCTTGATGGTTTTTCTTTAAAGTTGGTTGATGTAGAAGGCAGCACTGTCTAGTGGGTAACGCTCTGGCCGGGGTGTCAAGAGAATTGGATTCTATTTCAGACTGTGCTTGGTGATCTTGGCTGATTCACTTTCCTGCTCTGTGCCTCAGTTTCCCCTGTCTTACTGGTCTGTTTAGGCAAGGACTGTCTCACATTCTGTCAGTGCCGCACTCCATGCAATGGGATGCTCTAGATGCTAGTGGAATGTGGCCTAGTGGTTAAAGCACAAGACTGGGACGCAGGCACCCTGGAGTCTATTCCTAGCTCTGCTGCCAGGTGACCCTGGACAAGTCATGTGCCCTTCCTGAGCCTCAGTTTTCCCATGTGTGAAATGGGACCAGTGATACTAACCGCTGTTAGGAAGCACTTGGCGTTCTGCTGATGAGAAATGCTGAGGACTATCCGTGAAATGGGTCCATTGATTGTGAAAACAGGTGCCGCAGGGGAGTAGGGCAAGCTCCCTCCTCGTGCTCCCCCTGCCGGTGTGTGTTTTTCCCTCTCCATTTGGCACTAAGGCAACCACAGCTGGAGTGCTGTGGCCAGGTCTTGGTGCCTGCAGTTCAAGCAGGATTTTGATCAACTGGAGAGGGGGTCAGAGAAGAGCCAAGAGAAGGATGAGAAAGCCCACCTTGCACTGATAGGCTCCAAGAGCTCAATAATCTGTTTAGAGACGTCTCAGCGGTGACTTGATCCCAGCCTGCAAGATCCTACCCGTGGAGGAAATATTTAGCGAACAGGCTCTTCCATCTCGTGGAGAGGTTGAACACAATCCAGTGGCTGAAAGCTGGAGCTAATCTGATTCATACTGGAAGGAAGATGAACATTTTTACCAGTGAGTACAATTAACTTCTGGAACAAACCAGGGGCCATGGTGGAGCCTCCGCCCCTGGTGATTTTTAAACCAAGAGTGGACGTATTGCTAAAAGATCTGCTGGAGGGGATTATTCAGAAGTTCTCTGGCCTGGGTCATCAAAGAGGTCAGACTAGATGACTCGGTGGTCTCGTCTCCGGTGAGGTCCCTGGTGCTCGCTGATGGACACCAGCAGAGGCTCCTTTTGTTTTGTGCCGCCACCCCATGACCATTCATAGAGTTTAAGGCCCGAAGGAACCATTCAGTCACCTAGTTTTTATTCCAGGCTATTATCTTTCAGCCTTTTTTCCTGGATTGAACCCTATAACTGCTTTCATGTCAGGGGCACCCCACCATCCCATACTAAGAGCTGTTTGCATCCAGAGATTTCAAAGCATTTTACCAAGAAGATGAGCAGCTTTATCCCCGTTTTACAGCCAGGAAACAGCGGGCAAGCAGGTTACCCAGCAGACCAGATGCAGAGCCAGGACCAGAACCCAGTGCTGTATTCACTAGGCCACACTGCCTCCTGATAGCATTGCCAGATTCTGAGCGTTGTTCTCCCCAGTATAAACCCAAAGCAATGTGACTCTGGCTTGACACCGACCAGAATCCAAGCCACGGAGGAGGACTGAGCTCTCGTTTTATTAGCGAGGAACTTCATTCATCAGATGAACTCTGCCAGCCATGGTGTAGGGGTTTGTGGCAGCTTCCCTGCAGGGAAAAGGCCTGAATTTCAGGTCCTAGTGTTCACACCCTTTACAGTCAAGCTGTGGAGCTCGGTGCCAGGGGACGCTGTGGACACCAGGACTGAAACGAATGTGATGAGTTGATGGAGGATAGGTCCATCGATGGCTGTTAGCAAAGACACGCAGGGTCACAGCCCCATGTTCTGGCTGCCCCTAAATCTCCAGCAGGCCGACGGGATGGGTCGCTCGATAGCTGTCCTCTTCTGTTCAAGCACTGGGCCCTGGCCACTGCCAGAATTTGGCTAGTGGACCACTGGACTGAGCAAGGTGGGCTGTTCTCACATGGGCCCAAGAGCTGCCAGATCTCACCGTCTGTCTCCTTTTGCTCCACTTGAGGGCCGCCTGCTTTCTCCTGGCCAGCCCCAGGCTGAGTCAGTCTCCCCTTTCTAAGTCTGACCAGGCTGGAGAGGGGATCGGGGAGCAGATAAGAGGTGTCTATGGCTCCACACACGCAGGGTGAAGCAGAACAGACAAGGAGTCCCGTGGCACTTTTCAAGACTATGCAATCTTTATTGCATGCACGTTCTCAGACTTTTTTTTGCTGGGACCCCCTTTGAGGTGATGACGGTAGTGCCATGCCACCTGTACCAGCATGTGTGAGGGCAAACAGCTCGTGACCCCCCCATAATCTCATGACTCCTGTGGTCGGGAAAGGGACAGAGACTAGCTCAGCCTGTAGCAGACAGAAGAGTGACATGTCTAGTGTCCCCAGTCCCACTGTGCCAATGTGAGAGACCTTCCCCATCAGCTTCCAGCCCAGACAGAGGACAGGAGGGGAAACAGAGGCAGGATACAAGGTGCCCAGGACCAGAAACCAGGTGTCTTGAGCCCTCACCTGGGCCCCTGACGCCTAGCACAGGTGAAGGAGATGGAGTCGTTTGCAGGGTGTATGGGATTCACCAGGAGACGGGTAGAAAAGGGCAACAGGAGTGAACCAAGGCACCTGGGGAATTAGGTGCACTGGAGGAACTGGGGCAGTACTGTTGATGGGGAAACCTGGCTCTGCACAAGAGGCAAGAGCTCCACTCCCTGCAGCAGCTAAGCCAGGGCTGCAGGGAAGAGAGCGTCAGGAATTTACCAGCTGCTGGTTAATTAGCTGGTCACAAGACTCCAGTGGCAGCCGCTTGGCACTTTCCCAAGGTGCCCTGGCCAAGATCGGAGAGACAGAGTAGAGGCATCGGGCTGGGAGCAGGGGACATGCATGGATCGGGGGGTGGCAGAGGGCAATTGGGGCCTGTCTCCAAGCTCCAGCACTGTGCTCAGAAGCAGGGGCCTCGTGGCGAGAAGATCCCCCTGGGGCCCTTTCTGGTCAGCCAGTTTGCCCTGAGCTGGCCCCTTGCCATGCTCCCTCCCACCGCTTTGCCTCATTCTGCCCTGTCCCGACTCACCTCCTGGGTCAGTGCATTGGGCCACACAGACTTTAAACCTTTGGGACAGCAGATGTCCGTACAGCACCTAGCACGCTGGGAGGGTGCAACTTGCCTCAGTCTGCATCTGATGAGTTGTCTATAAACAGCACAGCAAGAACTGTCCCTTGGACTCAGGCTGGTGCTATGTCTGCTTTTACATCCTGGGTTCAATTCTCCATATTGATCCTCCCGGGGGGCTGAGTGTCTCTTTTGGGGGCAAAGTGAAAGAGGGCAGAAGGGGAATGGCTGGGGAGAGGAGGGAGGGATGGCCGGAGGAGGGAGAAGGTGTCAGGCTTTGGCTGTCAGCCCAGGGCGGTGGGGTGCCGCCTTGAGTGACAGAGGGACTGCGCCAGGCAAACTAAAGTCCTACTGGCATGCCCGTGAGGGGCAAGGGGCAGTGTGTGTGCATCTGACAACTGTGCGTGGGAGAAAGCGAGCGTGTGCCCGTCTGATGGCAACACGTGAGCCCATCACCTCCTAGCTCAGAGCTGGGAGCTTGCGTCCAGGTTTGGCACCTACACGCCCCAGCGGGCACAGGGTCACCAGCCTCTTTGCATGGCTGCTGAAGGCCATGCACTGGTGGAGATAAAGCTTGAAGCCAGGTCCAGAAGAGCCGCCCAAAGCGTTTACCATCTGGCTCTGGGAGAAGGCTGGCAGCGCCACGGGTGTCACGAGAGCCCAGTGCTCAGCCCTCCCTGGCCCATGGAACCACGTCTGATCCTCGCCTCCGCGGCCTTGCCGATGACGTGCACCAAGGGCGTGTGGGGCTGACGTGCCAGAGGGAGGCCCAGCCATGTCCTGGTGGGCTGGGCTTCGCACATGGTGGCCTTCGCCGTGACCCTGGGCCAAAGGGAAGCAGCTATTGTAAATCAGGAAACACCAGCTCATCCCTTCAACCTGATCCCAGCCCCTGGGCTGGCTTCTGGCTCATTGTTTCCAGCCTCGCATCCGATCCCACGCGCACCAGCCCGCTGCAGCGCAGACCAAGCTGGGCAGCCGGTGGAGCTGGCTGGATGTGCCGGGGGCACCAGCCCTCTGTGGCTGGGATGGGCTGAGCCCACCCTGCCGGTTGGCATCCACGTGGATGAGGCTTCGTTGGTGTGGACGGCCACGCTCTTTGGCCGGGCCACGACTCTGAGCCAAGAGCCGGAACAAGGCTCAGCATCTGTGGCCGGATCAGCTCCGCACCCACCGCTATGAAGCCTAGAAACACCATGGAGAGGCTGCTGAAGGCTCTGGGGAGACGACCGAGCACCCGGGTGCCCGGCTGCAGCAGGGTAGGTATCGCCCCCCCCTTCTCCCAACTCAGCTGATAGCCCCACCAGTTTTGGAGAGGGTGGGAGAAGGGACCAAACTACCTGAGCTGGTAGGGGGTTTGGAGACATGGGGAGTCAAAACCCTTTCATAGGATCAAATGGAAGTAAGCTGTGAGGTGTACCTGGGGGTCTGGCCCTCTATGGCTAATGTGAAGCTGGGGGGGGCAAAGGAAACCAAGTCGCAGTCAGCAGGTGGTGCTGTCCCAGGCCGTGCAGCGGGCAGGATGTCCAGGGTGGGGGCCACACGCAGGTCCCAGGGCCATCCGAAGGTCCCGCGTCCGGCTGACTCAGAAATTGCTTCCAGGAGGGCCTGGCCTTGTGACGGGGCTGTCAGGGTGCCAGGGTCGTGCTAATTGGAGTACGGCCCAGCCAGCACCATTTCGGGCTCCGAGCAGCGGGAAGATGGGACCCGGCTTCCTCCACCTGGTCTCTGGGATGGGGTCACTGCCCTTCATTTCAGAGAGCTGCCCAGCTCTGAGGGAGTGTGATGAGCGGAGATGAAGGTGTGTAGACAGCAGAGACACAGGGTAGAAATGGTTAAGCAGGCTGGACAGGCACGGGCACTGGTTGGCACTGGGAGAAAAGCTGCCCTTCAGCTGTTCCCTCATCTGTGCCATATTGTACAGCACCAAGCACAACGGGGCCTGGGTGAGAACTGTGCCACCTCGGTATGGTGCTCGGTCATCCTGCTACTGTGTTTTCTGGCAAGCTTCACTGGGGGAACCACAAGCCTCTTTCTCCTGCCAGTTGTCCTCCTTCTGCATGAAACGAGTTTGCTGGGTCTCAGCCCAGATCCTAGCCAGGGGGTGTTGCCAGAGTGTGCAGCAGGCTAAACATATAGCCAGGATCCATGCCAAATTCCCCACCCCCATGCAATGCAGCCTTCATTTCTGTGATTGCCCATGCCAACTGGATTCCAGCGTGCTTGGGTAGGGAGGCCTCAGGCACCACTGCTGTGTAGACTGCCCCATGGCTTAAACCCTCCCAGCTTGGGCACTTCAGGGGTTATTAAACACTCTCCTGAGGAGGTCTGGCACCAGTGTGGGCGGCCACAACTGGATGATGGCAGCGCAGCCGCTGGGGAATGGGAATTATGGAGCTGTCCACAGGCTAGCCGGGGGCCCTGACTGAGGCTTGGTGCACACAGAGGCTTTTACCAACCCCGTCATTTCTGCAGAATCGGCTTCCAAGTGAGATCCCTGGATTCTGGGCAAGACGTTCCCAGGTTCCCACCCCTGCCGGGGACCAGCCCCAGGCGTGGGAAACAGGAATGAACCTGACTGTGGGTCAGGGAAAGGGAGTGTGGTTTTTGGGATTCAGTGCAAAGAAATGGACAGGCAGGGAGAGCTCCCTGGCCCACTCAGTTCTGGCCTGATCCGTGTCCCAGGGACAGAGGGGGTTGTTCTAACGCTGATTATTTGAAGGTGTCTATTTTAAGGACTGGCACCCACCCTGCCCGCTCCCTGCCAGCCATTCTCTGAGCATGGGAGCATTTCCTGAGCAGGGAACGCAGTTCAGCTCGGGGTGGGTCTGACTGAGGCTTGCTGCATGCAGAGGGTTTGATTTGGCGAGGGGAGGGGGCGTCAGGACCAGCGGAGAGGGGCGGCTGGGCAGCTGTCAGTGGGGCACCAGGAACACCCAGGGAAGGCAGCTGATTCTGGGATCCTGCCAGTCTCTGCCAGCTCCCTGGGTCCAAATCTGCAAAGGGGGGGGGGTATCTCTTGAGTTATAGGGACCTTCCTTCTCCGCCACGGCTTTGCCAGGTGCCTAGCCCCCTCAGGCCAAGGGGGAGGTCAGAGCCAGGTGGGGCAGGGTTATAGGGATGAGGAGACCTGAATCTCCCCTTTCCTCGGAGCCTGACCTGTGCCCACGGAGGCGGGGAGGGTGGCCTGGGGCACTTAAAGGGGTGAGGTGTGCAAGAAGCTCACCCCAGCTCTGCCCACACCCTGGGTGATGCCAACAGTCCCACAGGCCCGGGGCAGAAGGCCCCCAGCCACGGGTGTGCCCTGAGCAGAGAGCTGGTGTGCTGCCCGAGGAGCACACACAATAGCGGGCACACAGCAGGCAGCATCGTGACCCAGCCAGGGAGTAAACAAGTTTTTCTCCCGCCCGGTTCCTGGACTCGGCTGGGAGCGGGGAAGGGTGGGGGGGTGGCTGTGTCGCAGCTCCCCACGGGCATCGATTGCGAAAGGCAGCCACAGCCAAGCCAAGCTGCATTTCACCGCCAGCCTGGACTGGGAGCAGCCCACCCCCAAGGGGGAAGGAAGCAGGGCAGGGCTCTGCCGGTGCCATCTGCCCACCCCTAACCGGGGGCAGCTCGAGCAGGATGCCGGTAAGAGGCTCTGGCACGTTGCGGCTCAGCCTGGCTGGGCAGCCCTGCCGACAGCCGGCCCTGCCAGGGGTTGGGGGTCAATGATGCTCACACTGCCCTGTGGCCTGGTAGCAGGAGACTGATGGGGTGCAAGCAGGGGGGGCCTGCCCCTGCCTGGCAGGCGCCCACACACTTGGCAGGGAAGGCCTTTTTCTGCCTGGTACCTAAGGCTGGGATGCTCTGCATTGCAGAGGGGCAAGATGGTCGTGCTCGTATGGGGTTGGCACAAGAGGGACTGGGACTGGGTTGCCCTGGCTAAGTGCCTGGCCTGCACAGGTGTTGGGGTGCCCTGGCTAGAGACACCACGGTGGCACCACGATGGCCCCTGCCTAGCGATCTGCCTGGTTTTCGGCCATGCCCAGCACCTGCCTGGTGCCAGCAACTCGGCTGGGGCTCTGGCCTATCCCCACATCTCACCGGGCGGTGGTCCCTGCTCTTCGCCCCACGTTTTTCTGGGCCATGGCTGTCTCCAGCCCCGCTGCCATTTCGCTGCGCTTGCCCACCCCGATCCTGCCCTTTAAGAAAGATCCTTGTTTTCGCAGAAGGCACCACGCAACAAAGGTGGTAATTCATGGCTATTTATAGTGCGGGCAGCCATGCCCGGCCCAGTGTGAATGGCCCATTCAGCGGGGTTTATACAGCACAGACACAGGGCGGCTTTCAGTCACCCCTTCCTCCCCAGGGGAGAACTACATGTCCCAGGACCCTCCTGCCCTGCCTGCGGGAGGGAAGGGGGGTGCCAGGCTAATCTCATGCATCATTAACCAGCTAGGGTGGGGAGATCCCGGCCGGAGCAAGTCTGACGCAGCCCCTGGCAGCTGGTACCCATGGCCCTGCTCCAGCGCTGCGGTTCCCATGTCCCCAAGGGGTGAGCATGGCCAGTAGAGCGGGCGACCCGGCTCCCAGGATGGGGGGGAGATGGTGCTGGTGTCAGCAGGGTGGCGTGAGAGAAGAAGAAAGGGGGGGACCTCCCAGGGGAACCCCAGGGGCTGCCCTGAGCAGGCTCAGACCTTTCCTTTTCCCCTTGCCATCATGCACCAAACCCAATGGGGAGTGTGGCCAGACGGTGAATTTGGAGGCTGGAGAGGGGTTGAGAACTGGGTCTTAGACAATCCCTGCCCTTTGGGATCAGCACCGTGGCGCTGGCAGGGCTGTACTTTGGGAGAGTTGGGGGCCGTTCCAGCTCGGCATGTTTTCAGGACTAACCCCAAGCAAATCTGTGAACTCAGTCCACCTTCGACCACCCCCCTCTGCAAAGCCTCTGAGGGGACTGCAGCAGTCCCTGAAGTCAGGGCTGCCTGGCGCAAGGTGCAGACGGATGCAAAATGAGGCCGTCCTGCTCCAAAGGCTAAATGGCGCAAGGGTGGAAGTTGTAAGGGGAAACTGAGGCGCAGGGCAGGATTGGACCCAAAGATGCAGGGAGAAGAGCCCATGTTTCCTGGCTCCCAGTCCGCTAGCAAGGGGAATTGCTAGCTTTGGGCCTGTCCCGCTAGCGGACGAACCCGTGGCCTTCTCTTTCGCTGAGCTTGGTAATGGGCTGGGCCCCAGGCCAGTGGAATTCAGCCCCGCGTCACCGCTGAGAGGGCTGGTGCGTGGGGGTGAGAAGGGCAGCCCTGCGGGGAATCTGTGGCATGCCAGACTGATACCCCCAATCCAGGCTGCACGCCTGGAATCCGACCTCTCGAGGGGCTGCGTTTCCGGCCGGCCAGCTGTTGTGTCTCTGGGTAATTGATTCTGCGCAGGGGGTCAGGGAAGAACGCGTGGGTTGAGGAGGCGATTTTGGAAAGGTTGATCAGAGGGGTCAGATCTCTGCTTTCTTGGGAAAAGCAAAGGCCCCCCCCAGGCGCCACTATTCTCCTCTGCGTTGGAGCGGAGGGGCTGGGGTGCCGCACAGCCACCCCCTATCCCAGCTGGCGGGACTCATTGTCGCCAGCTGGCACTTGGGGGGACCAGGGAGAATGAAATCTGGCACTAGTGCTTTGGGGCATAGGACCTGCTGTGCCCAGGGACCAGGACAAGCAGTGGGCTATAAAGACCGAGCACCCCCATAGCCCAGCATGTGGGGGGCAAATGCCTTGTCGCTTTCCTTCCTCTAAAGCACCTCCAGAGAGGCAGGGTGGCCTAGTGGGCCTAACACTCAGGGGACATGGCTTCTGTCCCCAGCCCTGCCACTGCCCTGCTGGATGACCCTGGGCAAGTCACTGCCTCGCTCCGTGTCTCAGTTTCCCCTCCCATTCTTGGGATGTTAAGACAGTTCTTCAGAGCTGCCTCCCTATGCACCTTTATAGCACACTGGAGCACTGAGTTCACCTGGGCACTATGGGGCTCTGATCTCTGGCGTCTGTACAGCACCTGGCACAACAGGGCCATTAATGCTGGCTGGGGCACCAGGCGTGTCCGGCATACATCAGCCACTTATGTCGCTGTAGCAAAAATAAATGGCTAGTGATGGGGGTGGCAAGAAAATTCCACCGGGAATGAGGCTGATTTTATACATGGCTTGAGTTGGAAAGGCCTCAGCTTGGGGTTGAGGGGGGCACGACTCTTGCTTTTTCTGTGGTGGCCAGGTTAGTGGGTCCTGTGGGCACTCTCCTACTCAGAGATACAGCACCAGGAAGCATTAGCGTGGGCTGGGTAGTTTGTTACAGAGCCAGCTGCACCGGCTCTGGTTGCTGTGCCCACCGGCCAAGGCCAGATCCTGTGAAGGCCCAGCCGTCAACTCGCTGGATGGTTTCCATGCGGGGCATTGCAACCAGCTGTGTCAGGTGTGGAGGTGGGTCTCATAGACTCTGGGGACAGAAGGGACTAATGTGAGCATCTAATCTGATCAAAACCTCACCCACCCACTCTTGCAAGAAACCTCTAACCTGGGGCAGAGGTTTTAAAGTCCTCAGACCATGGGTTAAAGACTTTAAACTTTAAAGTACGGAGAATCTATCAGCAAGTAAGTAACCCCGGGTGCTGCACAGGAAAACAGCCTGCCCCCCAGGGCCTCTCCCAATCTGGCCTGGGGGAAAACTCCTTCCCTGCTGTGTTGCATGGCTCTGGATCCACAGATGCTGGAGGGGCTTTGTAGCCGCCCACGATGCCTACATGTGGCACTGCGCCCAAGGTGTTGTGCCTGGCTCCTTACCCGCAGGCACTGTACACAGTGCTCTCTGCTTGCTTTAGTGACGTCTGTACCACCTCTGCCTTGTGTTTGTTTCTGCAGCCGGAGAAGGTGTCCGAGCCACACAGCTTCAAGGAGAAGGTCTTTAAGAAGAAGAAGAGGGCGTGTGGGGTGTGTAAGGAATCCATCGAGGCGCTGGGCGTCGTCTGCAAAGGTAACAGCCCCACGCTGGCAGTGCCACCCACAGAGCAAGGGCAGTAGGAGAGGTCAGAGTGATGCCAGCCCACGAGCCAAACCTAGAGGCCCGTTGCCCCATTAGCAGGACCCCACGATTCACACTTGCAGCCCCAGGACACACCAGGAGCCAGGCCCCAGTGCACTAGCCCTGGGGTGCACAGGCAGTCCCCATTCCCATTGTGCTGGGCCAGCCCTTCACACAGCTTTTTCTCTCCCCTACAGTCTGCAAGATGGCCAGCCACAAGAAGTGCGAGGCGAAGGTAAGAGAAGCTGACTTGCAAGGGCCCAGGAGGGAAGAGCAAGCAAGTGGCCAAGTGCGATGGGCGAACCCAGCTGAGGGGTGCCCAGTACAGCCGGCCGGGGTGTTTCTGCACAGGGGCTGGGACCCAACCTCCCTGGTTCAGAGACACCAGTTGTGCCCTGCAAAGCCCTGTGGGCCCATGGCTTTAAGTGCCCCTGCCCTGCTAGCTCCAAGGCTGTGCCCGGCTGGTGCTAGGGACCCAGTGAGTGATCGCTAGACTCCACCAGGGCTGCAGGCAGAGGAGATGCTCACCACCAGGGGAGGGTGGCCATGGCCAGCCCTCAGGAATGGGCAGGGTTGCTCTCCCCCGAGAGGACAGAAAGAGGGGGGACCCCAGCTCAGGAAGGGAGCACTGCAGAACTGGGCATTGCAGGTCATGGACCTGGGGGCGGGAGGGAGGAAACACAGCACCAATGGCCCAGGCCCAGCCCTCCACTCCTCCGTTATCTGGGCATCCAGGCCCCTGTCTCTCCCTGGGCCAGCACAGGGCTAGCGCTGGGGGAAGCCAGCGAAATAAGAGCTGAAGGGAGCACAAGCAGCAGGAAAAGGGAGTCGTGGGAAATGTACTTAGCCGGGGGGGTGGGGGAGCCGGAGGGAGGCTGCACAGCCTAGCAAACACTCCCTGGGGCTCTGGCACGAGGATGTGGAGTCCTTTCCTCCCAGAGACATGGCCTGCGGCTGTTATCATTGGAGCTGGTTTCCAGAGCTTTGGGTGAGCAACACAGGGAGAACTCAGATCTGCTGGGGCCATGGCAGGGCACTGCTGTGGGGAAGCTCCCAGCGCTGGGCTCCCAGCTGGGTGATGGGATCCCAGCTGGGCACTGCCATGGAGAAGCTCGCAGCACCGCAGTCCCAGCTGGGCACTGCTGTGGAGAAGCTCACAGCCCGGGGGTCCCAGCCGGGCACTGGGATCCCAGCTGGGCACTGCTGTGGAGAAGCTCACAGCGCCGAGGTCCCAGCTGGGCACTGCTGTGGGGAAGGTCCCAGCCAGGTGATGGGACCCCAGCTGGGCACTGCTGTGGGAAAACTCACAGCCCTGGGGTCCCAGCTGGGCACTGCCATGGGGAAGCTCACAGCACCAAGGTCCCAGCCTGGCACTGCTGTGGAGAAGCTCACAGCGTTGGGGTCCCGGCTGGGCACTGCTTTGGGGAAGCTCACAACGCTGGGGTCCCTGCCGGGCGATGGGATCCCAGCTGGGCACTGCAGTGGGGAAGCTCATGGAGCTGGGATCCCAGCAGGGCACTGCTGTGAGGAAGCCCACAGCCCTGGAGCGCTGCCCCGAGCCAGCCCGTCAGCACTTTGCTCCTGTTTCCTCCCAGCACATCTGGCTGGGACACGGGTCCGGGAAGCGCTCCTCATGGCCTGGCGCTCAGCACAAGCCGGGCTTTGAGCCCTCTCTGCTGGATGTGGGTGGCCCCGTGCTGAGCCCCACGTCCCTGGGGGCAGCGTCACAGGCTGGAGCCCCCAAAGCGGGGGTTTCTGGCCCTTTAAGCCCTGGAGAGGAGATGCCGAGTGGTTGTGTAACCCTGGTTGCGCCCACGGAGCTGGGAGTTTGCCTTGGCCCCGGGCCAAGCGCTGCAGCTGGTTCTCCTCGGGGCTGTGCGCTCCACTCCGGACAGACCCGGTGGGAAGGCGGGAGGCGCAGGGGCTGCAGGAGAGGAGAGGAGAGAGGGAGGATCCTGCACTGGAGGAGGCTTGGGCCCATGTGGGGTGCACCTGGCATTGAGAAACCCGGCACCGTGCGGACACGTGTCACCGCGGTCTGCTGACCCCCAGGTAAAGCAACCAGCTCCAGCCTACGGTCCGGGGGGCGAGGCAGGGACAGGCCCCTCTATCTCACCCCTCCGCCAGGGATTCCCATCCCGGCTGGTGGAGGTTGGACCAATGTTAGTGGGGGCCGGCTGTGGTGGGGTAGCAGGGTGGACGTGTTGGGGTGATTGCCCACGGGTTGAGTGGGAAGGTGGAGAGGAGAGGGCGGAGACAGTGCAGTGAAGGAATGGGAAGGCGAGGAGGAAAGCAGGGAAGGAGAAAACGGAGGGGAGAAGAGAAACAGAAAGAGGCCAGAAGGGAGGAGTGGGGCCCGAGAGCCCCTCTCCAGTCCCCTTGGCTGCCTTTATCAAGTGGCAGGAGGTGCCGGGGGCTGCAGGGAAGGGTGCGCAGGGTCGGGCACCGCGCCCAGGGGAACCACCTTGGTTCAGTGCCGGGGCAGGGTCCTTTAGAGGTGATGTTACGCTGAGCTAAAACCTTGCGGGAAGCGGGGTTATGGCCTGTGGCATCATCTGGGCTTTAGACCGCGGGACTGAAAGAGGCTCGGGGGCCAGGACTCCTGGGTTGCGTCGCTAGCTCTGCTCCTGACCCAGTGTGACTTTTGGCGCGGACTTTCCCACTTGGTGCCTCAGTTTCCCCACCTATGTGACGGCTTTTGGTTGGGGAGGGTGGTGCTGTGCCCTGATGAAACACCAGGCCCTTAAAACACCGATTTTCCCTGGAGGCTCCGAGAGGGGGGGACCTTTCCGCATGGCCCTGGGAGCTGTCAAGCCCCTTTTGCCTTTCTCCCTGAGTTTGTGCTGGTGACGGTGTTTTTCCCACAACCCAGCTCCCTCTCCCTTCATCCCTCAGGCTGAGCCAGATGTTTTCCCAGGCCAAAGCGGAGAGGCGGGGCGTGGGGAAGTTGGGCGGCAGGAAGTTTTTGCTGTGGATGATTTGTGTGACACACTTTGCTCTGGAGGGCAGATGCTGTGAGAGGGGAGGGGAGGGCGTTAGCAGGCTTGTGGAGGGGGGACATGAGTGCAGAAGAGATGTAAGGGGCCAGCAGGCGGTGCAAAGAAGAGGCTCTTGCGCCACCGTGGGGCTTGTGCCAACTGGCTAGAGGAGCAGGAAGGAGAGAAAAAGAGATGGGATGTGTCAGGGCCTCGGGGGGTTGGGGGTCGGATTAGTGTGGGGCTCAGGCAGGTGGAGGGAGTCAGGATGGGGTGATGGAGAGTGCAGGCTGCATGTCTGGGTCAGGTCTGGGGGAGCATATAGGTCCAGCTGGGGTGTGTGTCTGGCGCTCAGCCCCACAGCTCCATGGGGAGGATGGGGTGCAGGGGTGGCCCTCAGCCCAATTTTTCAGCTAACTTGTTAAAAAGCCCAGCTCGATTTATGGTCCGATAATCAGCTGGTGGCGTCAGTCTCATTCTCCAGGGCGCAGGGTGGTCAGGAAGGAATCTCCTCCGTGTGGCGCGCCAGGGAGTGGGGGGCAGTGACACATCTGCTAAGACCTGTGTTGGTCACAGGGTGTCTCCCCACGGAGACCTGCCGTGGCAGAGCCCAGGTGCCTAATTCTGCCTTCTCTGCCAGTCGGGACCAGTAATTAGGGGCCCGTTGGTACTCAGGGCTGGCCCTGCTAGCTCTCGCCCAGCCAGTCATGGCTTGTCCCCTCCCTGCATCCGTTGTGCTCTGGGGAGCAAGAGGTGGTTTGGCTGCAGGTGGGGTGGCATGACACTGGCTGGCTGGTTTGCCAGCCCCACACATATCCAAGAAGGCGCCTGCTTGTGCCCCACAGCCCTTGCGTCCGCAGCAAGGTCCCTGGTTGGAAGGACGTAGTGTGCCCCCGTGAGCGGGCTAAAGATCTCGGCCTTTCCCTTTCCTGGCCGATAAACTCTCCTGGAGGCTAGCCCGGCCAAGGGAGGCCGCCACTCCGGAGGAGAGGGGGTGTCTGTGGGAGGACCTGACTCCTATGGGGCAGGGAAAGGGGAGAGGCAAACCAGGCAGCGTGGACGCTCAAGTCGGGGCTTTGAAACACAAGTGCCGGAGTTGCAGCCCCAGGCTTACGTAGCACAAGGTGCCAGGGCTAGGGAGGGATTTTGCTCCTCTTAATACTATGGGGTCCTCACCCCCGCCCACAGCTGCAGCGAGTTCAACAGCCTCAGCTGGTCCCTTAGGCAAAGGACCGAAGGCATTGTGGGAAAGCCCACCATGGCCCAGGCAGTGTGCCCCCGAGGGGAACGTGGGGCAGAGGAGGGCTCACCGGCCCCTCTGAATCCATTTCCATCTCTCGCTGGAGCCGGGCAGCCTGGCGTGAGCTGGGGGCAGGTGAGGTGGGTCTGGGCTGAATGGTCCCACTGTCCAGCCCGGGCCAGGTGGGGCGCGGCATGTTTATGGTTCTCTATATATAGCGCCGCCCCGCTCCCCGTTCCGGCCTCGCCTCCTCCTAGGCGCTGCAGTGAATCGCAGCCTCTGTGCGCCTGGGCTGGAAAGGGCCAGGCTGGGCCAAGAAAAACACCCCCCCGGCCAAAGGGGGCTCTGGCCTCCTGGCTGCAGAGTCTGCCTCCCACCGTCTCCTTCCCCCATACCCAGCCCCAGGTGAGATGTCCCCGTCTGGACAGGGTGGGGGGATGGAAAAAATGCCCCGGGTGCCCCTGCACACGGCTGGGCTGGGACCACACTGACCCCCACGTGCTTCTTTTTCCAGGTGGCGTCACCCTGCCAGCCCCTCCCTTCGCCTGAACTGGTAAGTGCCAAGATCTGCCTGGCCCCATTGACACTGGGGAGTGGGAGCAGGGCGGTTTCCCTGCAGCGCCGAGCCCAGTGCGGTGGGAGACCTAAGGGAGAAGCAAGAGCCGGGTGGCCCGTGCTCCTTCAATATCCGCTGGGAAGTTTTCTCAAGAGCCGCATCCTTGAGGTCTCAGCCAAATGCAAACCTGGGTAACTCCACTGGATCGTGGCGTGCCAGGCTCCCCGGCAGCAGGGGTTAAATCTGGGCCGTTAGTTCACGTGCTAGACCAAGATCCTAACAGACCCGGCACGCCTAGCCAGCTCATCAACTGTGTCAGGTCCTCTGTGGCTGGCACGCTGCACGGACAGGGCACAGTGGGGCTTGAACTCATTACCAGAAGGAGCCCCCCACGGCCACTGGCCATGCAGCTACGCCCAGGCGTTATGATGGTGGGGGGGACAAGCAGGGGTGATGCTGGGTGCCCAGGACACTCCATGCTGCAGCCCCTGCCTGAAGTGGAAACAGCTGGTGCAGACGTCAGCTCCGGGACCTGCTGCCTTGTGAGCTCAGTCCTTGGCCATGAAAACCGTCCCGCCCCACCAGCTGCAGCCTCTTGCTGCCATGGGTCTTGGCGGGAGCACATCTCCCTGGCCTGGGGCTGGAAAGTCCCCTGAAAACTCTCCATCATGCTGCACCTTGGGTGTCCTTGCGCCCAGGGCATGGTGGGTGCCAAGAAAGGGAAACCTGGCTTCAAATCCCTGCTCTGCAACAGGCTTCCCGTGCCTTGGGCAAGTCACTTATGGCTCTGTGCCAGTTCCCACCCCTACAGCAGGGCCGACCAATGGCTTCCCCTCAAAAACCTCAGCAGAGACCCCCGATCTTGCTTGTCTCATGCGTTATCATTAACCACGGGAATTACTTGCCTAGGCAGGTTGTGGAATCTCCATCGTTGAAAGTTTTTAAGAGCAGGTTGGCCAAGCACCTGTCAGCGATGTTTTGAGAGGGTGCTTGGTCCTGCCAAGAGTGCAGGGGACTGGACTTGATGACGCCTTGTGGTTCCTATGATTATCTGCCTGAGCAGCTCAGCTGAGATCAAGGCCCAAGTGCTAGGGGCTGTACATATGACAACATGCATGTTGGCCATTGGCCAGCACAAGGGGCCTTTGGGGACTGGAAGCCTGAGCTGCTATTGCTGGAGATATAAAGAGTCAGGCTCCAAAGCTATGACGTATGTGGCACACACAGAAGGGGCTTGCTGTCAAGCAGGCAAGAGGTGGGAAGGGAAACTGAGGTATGCAGGCTCACCTGAGCTCACACAGCAGCTCAGTGGCGGAGGTAAGACTAGACTCGGAGTCTCCTGAGTCTTTTAAGCCCCCGGGCCACTGCCCCTCTGGGGCACAGCAGGATTTCCACCACCTAAACCTGTCAAGAGGAGCCCTTTGACCCCCACGGACCCGACAGCCGCACCTCCTGCTGCTTGTGCTGTCCGGATGGGGACTCCCCTCCGTGCAGGCTCTGGGCCACGTGCAGTCAGGGGCTGTCAGACCTGGGGGGGCTGTGGGACCTCGGGGCCGACTGGCCTGGTGACCACAAAAGGGGGGGCCCACTGTGCCGTCCACGTCTCTCTCAGTCACTGTCTCCTCTCCCCCCGTGCACCAGAGGCGGAACACGGCTCCGGCCCGGCGCATCGAGCACTTGGTGAGTCTCCACCTCTTGTACCCCTCTGTGGCTTCAGGTGGGGAGGGGAGTCCAGGGACCCCACCCCAAATCCAGACCCCGTTCCTGGCGTGGGCCACCGTCCCTCTGCCAGGGGTCATGGGGCGTGATTCCAGCCGTCCCCCAAGTTTGGGGCATGGTTGGATGCTGGAATTTTTTATAGGGTGAGCTACAGAAATGACCCAAAATTCAGGGGTGCTTCCAAGGGGATAGTGCCTTGTGGGATCTGTAACTTCTGGGATCGCTGTGTCCTATGACCCCTCCTGTGCAGTACTGCTCCCCCAGCCTTTTATTGTAGTGAACAGAAGAGGAGTGATGCTCAGACCGAATGGATGAGCCTCCAACTCCTGTCACATGGGGGAACAGGACGAATGAGCTCCCCAGCCCCACTTCTGACCCAGCCCTGGCTGCTCCCCACCATAAACTCCCAGTGTGGTGATTTTTTCAGAGGCTCACGTGAGATGAGCATGGGAGGTCTCAGCTCAGGGATGCACCCCCCTCTCACTTGAGAGGCCAATGGCCCAACAGGCGGGGGGACTGGGCTCACCCCAAAGGGGACGGTGAGGGCAGGGAAAGGACACTTGTCCCACGTGTGCTGCCCCTGCTTGGCCTGCGCTCCCCAGGACAGCCAACCCACGGCCTTCCCTTGAACACGGCCCCTTTTCTTGAGGCGAAGGTGGATCTGGGAAGTGGCCGTGGGGATTGCTGCCCCATAGCACCTGGATAATCAGCCCTAGGGACACCCCTGCAGACAGAGGTGTGGGTGCATCCTGCATTGCCCCATGGACGCTGCATGGTCTGTGGGGACAGGGGCATCATGCTGCAAGGGGCAGCCTCACAAACCCTCCTCTAGAGACGTCCCAGACACGGGGCCCTCGTTTGTTCATGGGGGGGAGTTAGCAGCCAGGAGGGAGTCCCCTGATGTGGGGAGCTAGTGAAGGGATTCCCCTTCCCCGACCTCCAGGTGAGCTGTGGGATGGTGAACTGTGGGACTTGCCCCATCACCTCCCAGCTCCTCTGGGGGACTGTTTATTCCCATCCTGCTGCCCATCGCTGGGGCCAGGGCTGTGGATTGGGTCCGAGGGGCGGACCAGGGGCCACAGGGCCTCCAGATTTCCCCACCCTGACCAGGCCTCCCCCTTCATCCACAGGGCTCCACCAAATCGCTCCACACCGCCAAGCAACGGAGCACGCTGCCCAGGTGAGAGGGGCTGGCAGAGCGGAGCAGGGAACGGCTCACAGCCTGCTCCCTGCCCACTGCCCCCCAACAGATGGGTGGGGGTCTGTGGGTCGGCTCAGCCGCTGAGCAGGGGGATCAATGCCTGCACTGGGCCCCATCTTGACCTGGAGCACTGCCCGGGGCCCTGTTCCTAGGCACCGCTGGCCAGCGGGTCCCAACGGGGAGGAGGAGATGGCATATCTTGGAAAACCTGGCACCCTCCTAAATGGGGGTGTCACCCCAGGGAGCTGCCCGCCTGATGGGGGGAGACCCCTGGAGCCGGCACAGCCCCAATGCTCCCTGTCTCCCCAGGAGCTTCAGCCTGGACCATGTGATGGAGCGCAAATATGACTTCGACTTGACCTACATCACCGAGCGGATCATCTCCGTCTTCTTCCCCCCTGCCCTGGAGGAGCAGCGATACCGCAGCAACCTGCGCGAGGTGGCGCAGATGCTCAAGTCCAAGCATGAGGATAAATACATGGTACAGGCAGGGGCTGGGGGGAAGGCAGCTGGGGCTAGTGGGTAGAGCTAGTGGGAAGGTGAGAGCTAGGACTCCTGGGTTCTCTCCCCAGCGCTGAGAGGGGAGGGGAGTCTAGAGGCTAGAGCTCGGCAGACTGGGAGCCAGTTTCTGCCGCTGACTTGTCCTATGACTTTGCATGAGTCCCATGCACCTCTCTGTGCCTCGGTTTCCCCATGCGTGGCCTCACGGGGAGAACCATATCAATTGTCCTGCCCCAGGACTGACCATGGGGTTTCCTCAGGGTTCAAGTGGGGTTTGCACTCCAGCTGGGGTCGGCCCAGTTGGGCAGCAATTCGCAGGCGCTGCAGCCAGGCAGGGTTTGGGCATTTGTGCTTGAGGGGCTGAGGGCTGGGGGGTCTGATGCCAAGGGGGGGTTGACTGGGGCCCCTCTGCTGCAGTCACAGTCCAGCAACCTATAAGCTCACTCTGCCTTTCAGCTTTTCAACCTGTCTGAGAAGCGCCATGACATCAGCAGGCTGAACCCCAAGGTGAGTGGCGAGGGGCACCCCAAAGGCCAGGGGATCCCCAGGCTCTCCAAGGGAGGGCACTGCGTATCCTTGAGTAAAGCATCCCCCAGGGAGGGGGTAGTGGGACTGCCCCACGCCTGCCCAGCTGCCTGTGTCAGGGAACGAGGCGGGAGAGGAATCTGACTGGTCGTGCCCACCATACGGCTCAGGTCCAGGATTTCGGCTGGCCGGACTTGCACGCGCCCCCGCTGGACAAGATCTGCTCCATCTGCAAAGCCATGGAGACCTGGCTGAACTCGGACCCCCAGCACGTGGTGGTGTTACACTGCAAGGTGAGGGGCAGGGAGGGGGCTGAGGGTGGGCCAGCACAGAGCAGCGGGGCCGAGGGGCAAAGCAGTGTCAGGGTGGGACAGTTGAGGCAGCTGCATCTAGGGGAAGCGTTGCCCACTAGCACCGTAGCAAAGGGAGGCTGCCCCTCAACACCCCCCACAATGAAGGAGCTCAGCCCCACAGGAGATGCTGAGGACTAGCTGCCCCATGCCCCAGTCCAGGGTGGGGCCATGCTGGGTTGGAGGCTGGGCTGCAGCGGGGAGCCCCGTTTGGTACCCCAAGGGGTCCAAGGAGCAGAGCTGGGCAGCCTGGTGGAGCTGGGAGAGGATTCTGGGGGGCGCGCCAGCTCTGACGCGCTTGTTGTGTTGCAGGGCAACAAGGGCAAGACGGGTGTCATCGTGGCTGCCTACATGCACTACAGCAAGATTTCTGCCAGGTATGAGGGGGTGGGGGGCTCCCCTCCCTCCGGGTGCGCTTGTCCCCTTCCTGACCCACTGGCCGCTTCATCTCTGCTCTGCCCCACTCTGTTCCCTTCCTCCCCTGCTTATTCTCCCCACAGCTCCCAGGGCTGTTTGCCCCATGCCCCCAGAGCTGGTCCTACCCCCCCACTCATTTTCCCTCCCTTGCCCTTCTCTGCTCCCCATGCCCTCCTTGCCAGGGGTTGCTTTGGGAGCTGGGGCCCCATGCTGACCCCTGTCCTCTGCCCCCCAGCGCGGACCAGGCGCTCAGCACCCTGACCATGCGGAAGTTTTGTGAGGACAAAGTGGCCACATCCCTGCAACCGTCACAGAAGAGGTGAGCGGGTATGGGGGAAAAGTGATGACCCGTTAAAGGAAAGTGCAACTGGGAGGTCCCCAGTGGTTACTGGCAGCTCCTGTATGGGAAGGCAGGACATGGGGCTGAGCTGTCCCCCCTTCACCCCCCCAGGTACATCAGTTACTTCAGTGGGCTGCTGTCCGGCACCATCAAGATGAACAGCAACACCCTGTTCCTTCACTACGTGCTCATCCCCGCCATCCCCAGCTTCGAGGCCAGCGGGGGTGAGTGTGCAACACACGCATATGGGTGTGAACCTGGCAGCATGGGCAAAATGTGCATGCTCCTCCATCAGTGAACTTGCCATGGTGTGCAAAATGAGCTCACTCACACACGTGCATGAGCCTGCACAATGTGCACATCCACTGTCCAGATTGGTGCACAATGTGTGCGCTCACACATGCAACAGCCCAGGGTGCATAAAACTGAGTACCAGTGGATTTGCTGGTGTCTGTCCAAAATGTGTACTCTAGAACACACACTCACCCACTGGCACGTGCAAAATGTGCATGCTCACATGTGTGAACTTATGGTGTGCAAAATAGGCATGTTCACAGGCACAGACCTGCTGGCATGTGTGAAATGGCCCTGCACTAGCATTGTATGACCCCAGAAGCCCCAGCACACCCACGTGCAAACAGCCAATGCTCTCTGGACACAAACAGGCCTTCACCCATGGGTGCGGCATTGCACCCTCACCAGGCTGCTTACGCCTGTGTCCTGAGCCAATCGTGTGCCACGTCTCCTTTCACGAGGGATCCCTGCGAGATAGGCTCAGCCCTTCCCCTTCTCACTCCTTTATCCCATCCTTCCTGCCCTAGGGTACCAGCCCTTCCTGAAGATCTACCAGTCCATGCAACTTGTCTACACCTCGGGAATCTAGTGAGTATGAAGGGCCTGCTGCCCACCCCATCACCTGAGCACCACTGGGCCCAGCCCGCCAGTGGCTCTGACCCCAGGCCCCATGTTTTTCTGCCCTCCCTTGCAGCAGTGTCCCGGGCCCCAGCCACCAGAAGCTTTGCATCACCCTGGAGCCAGCCTTGCTGCTGAAAGGGGACGTGATGGTGAGTATGGCTAGCTCCAAGAAGGGGCTGCTGGGGGCACTTCCAAGTGATGAGTGCCCCCACCCCGTTCTGAGCCCATCAGAGAAAGGGGCAGCTAGCAACAGGGTGAGGGAAATAGTGGGGGGCTAAGATTCGGGTGTGCAGCACACACAGGGTGAGTGCAAATGGGGTACATGTGAGGAGAGTCAAGTGTGCACAAAGGGCATGTGTGTGTGTGAGTGCATAGGGATAGCAAGAGGGCGTTGGTGTGCACAACAGGTGTGTGTAAACATGCCTGTGTGTGCAAAAAAGGGGTGTCAGTGTGCGCAAAAGTTTTGTATTAGCATGCTGTGTGTGCGTCCGTGGAGAAGTAGCATCGGTGTACATAACAGGTGTGCATGAATGACATTGGTGTGCACAATGGCTGCCTATGAGCATGCCTGTGTGCACTCATGGAGATGTGCAGGAGGGGTGTTGGTGTGCACAACAGGTGTGTATGAGCGTGCCTGTGTGTGTGTGTGCACAAGGGAGCTGCGGTGTGCACAACAGATGCATACAAACAAGCATGTGTGTGTATTCATGGAAAATTTGCCTGTGTGAGTGTGCACAGCAGCGTGCATGTCCATGGATTTGTACATGCCTGGGGGAGTCAGGGACCCCATGGCACTGCTGACTCTGCCCCCCTCCCAGGTGAAATGTTACCACAAGCAGAGCTGCGGCCCTGACCGGGATGTGGTTTTCCGTGTCCAGTTTCACACGTGCACAATCCACGGCACCCAGCTCTGGTTTGGGAAGGATGAGCTAGACGAGGCCTGGCAAGGTGAGCAGGGCAGGGGGTGGGACAGCCTCCAAATGGGGTAGTGACCTTCCTGGGGTGGGGGGCACCCCTGGGACCTCTTTATCCTCTTGGTCCTGGGACCCACGGCACCCCCAGCTGGTCGTTCCTCCATTCACAACATGCTCCCCTCTCCGTTCCCCTCCCCAGATGAGCGTTTCCCCTTCGAAGCCAGTGTGGAGTTTGTCTTTTCTTCTGGCCCCGAGAAGGTGAAAGGTAAGGGGCTGACAGGCAGGGGATGGGAGTGGGTAGGACCTCCTGAGCCACACCAGCCGGTGGGAGCCTAATATCCAGGTGTTCCCCCCAGGTGAGGCTGGGCTCAGCCCAGTCTCTCGCAGAGTAAGCCGAGCCCCTCACCAGTCTCTCTCCTCAGGCCTGGAGACCTTGAGGAACAGTCCGTCTGTCACAGTTGATTATAATATCGCCGATCCCGCGGTGCGCTGGGACTCCTATGAGAACTTCAACCTGCACCATGAGGACAGCCTCGAAGGTATGGCCGGGAACCGGTGGGACCTGGGCACAGCCTAGCCACCCACCTCCCCAAATGACCCGGCCACCAAGGAACTGCTGGCCAGGGCCGTGGAGCCACCGTACAGAACAGCCTGGCGACAGCCCTGGGCTGGGAGTCAGAGCACCTGGGTTTTCTTAGCTCAGCCGCTGCCCTGTGGCCTCTCAGTTCCTCTCCATCTTTTGTCTGTTCACACTGTCAGGAGGGACATAGTTTTCCTGTCCCACGCCACGAATATTTTCAACCATTTCACAAATGTTCCTGACCTGAAGCAGACTCAAAAGTCCAAATCTCCAGAAACCTTGTAAACCAGAACACCAGGGCGAAATGGCAGGTTTGGGTCGGGTAGGGGGGACATTTCATTCTGATCACTGGGAACCCTTTTGTTTCAGTTTTCACCATTATTATTCCCCCAACCTGTTTTCAGCCTAAAGCAGTGGTTCTCAACCTTCTGTGGGTCTCCACACGCTTGGTGGCGTGTCACAACTCCAGGGGACACACCAGCTCACTTATGCCCCCAGGCCAAATCCAGCCATCTCCCCGCCTCTCCACGACACACTTAACCCCTGAATGGCGACACAGCAATGTGGCCCGACACAGTGGTTGAAAACCGCCAGGCTAATGAACCAGAGCAGCAAGTCATTGTGAGCCAGGAAACCAGAACATTTTGTTTCAAAAACATCCGTCCAACCGTTTTTTCCAGAGGCGGCTTGAGCTGGGAGATCGGCCACCCCCTGCCCCAGCTTCCTAACCTTCCAGTTTTGATTGTTCAGCATTTCTTTACTGAATCCTCCCCCCTCCCCGTTTAGTCAGCAAATTCACTAATGGCCAGGGCTTTGGGACCAGCTGCTGCCTTGCTGTAAATGTACAGCACCTAGTGGAGGGGAGGAAACAGGTTGTTGGTCAATTTGACCCATGGAGAACTGAGAGGACTGGTAGGGTTAAAGGGCTCACCAAGCAGAGAGCCAGATCAGATCCCAGCCTCCTGCGTCCCCCGGCTTTGAGCTCCTAGGGGTTGAGTAACATGCCTGCATCCTGAAGTCTGACCCCCATCATCTGTTGCTGGCCCAACCCAGCCCCATCCTTCCCCTAAGCAATGTTCCCTCTAATTACTCCTAGACTGTGTGCACAATTTCTTTGTGTGCGCAAAAACATTTCTTTGCAAGCACCCATATTAGCACTATTGAATTTTTTTGTGCGCACTTTATTTTGTTGTGTACGCAGGTTTCATGACCTGTGTGTGCACACATGTTCACAGCTTAGAGGGAGCCGTGCCCCTAAGTGTCCCACTTAATTCAACATAGTAAAAACAAAAATAAATAAAAGCCCAGATAAGAGAATTAAACAGCGATGGAGAGGCCGGGGCAGGCAAGGAGCTGAGAGCCAGCCAGCTACAGCGGCTGTTTGCAAGGCATGGCTGCAGCCCCAGAAGCAAGAGCTAGAGTTGCGTGGGACCTACAGTTTTGTAGAGAGACATGCCGTGTGGTGGGGAGTGGGAGGAGAGTGAATTGACAGAGGGATGGACTTGAGGGTTCGTGACAGCTCCTCTGGCTGGAGAAGGGTTGAGGGGTGTGGGGCGCATCAAAGTCTCAAACCACCAGCAGATTTGTGGGAAAATAATCTTTAAAGGATTATTTGGGCATTGCCAGAAGGGTCATTTCTGGGGTGTAGCGCCCTCTTGTGGAACTAGTCTAAGTGAATTTCTGAAGTGGCGCTTGCGTGTCCGTGAGCACGCGTGTGTCCGTGTCCATCCATGCCTCACTGTGGGGCAGCTCTGGGTACCTGTGTCTGTGTGTGTGTCATTGGGAGGGGAGCGTCTTTGTGTTTGTGACTATTGGGGAAATTTTCAAAGGTGTGAATGGGAGCTGGGGGGGGGGGCGTGTCTGGCTGTCTGTCCCTGCTGTGTGTGTGAGAGAGAGAGAGAGCTGGAAAAAACATCCCCGCGTGGTTCAGTGCCAGACGTGAGACCCAGGCAGGCCCCAGCTCCTCGGCTGCTCCCTAACTGGGCACATCTGTCCCTTCACTTGCAGACGTGCCCCACACCCGCGGCCCCCTGGATGGCAGCCTCTATGCCAAGATCAAGAAGAAGCGGTACATGAGCAGCTTCTCCAGTGGGGGCGGGAGCCCAGGCAGCGCAGAGTCCACCCAGCCGGGTAGCCGTTTTCTCTCCATCACCAGCGACTCTGGCCACTCCTCTATGTTGTCTGAGAAGCTGGACGAACCCTCGCCTCCTGCCAAGCCTCTGCCCACCCCAGCCGAGAGGGAGGAGCTGGACAGGCTGCTGGGGGGATTCGGGCTCAAGACCCAGCCGGAGACCCCTGCACAGCAGAAGGGGACGTCCCCGCCCCGGGAGCCGGGGGGATGCCTGCACAGCAGCGGGGCCAAAGACAGGGAGACAGCCATCCTGGAGGACGAACTGGTGGAGATGACTCCCTTCGGGCCACCAGCGTACCCCAGCCGGCGTGCCGGCCTCGCCCGCCACTGCTCCTGCCGCCTGGGCTACCGCTCGCAGACCTGTGCCGGGGGCCACAGCCCCGAGAGGCTGCCCAACGGCACTTACTACAGGCCAGAGGGCACCTTGGAGCGCCACCGGCTGGTATACAGCGCCAATGGGCTCCACCTGCACCCTGCCGAGGGCTATGAGCCAGCCTGGCCCAGGGACGGCTACCCATACCTGCAGCACGAAGCCGGGTCGGGGGAGAAACGGCGGGCATATCGCTCCATCTCCGAGGGCCTGCAGCCCCTCTCCCGCCCCTACGGCCACGAGCTGCCCCACAGCCCAGGCAAGCGGGAGGTGGCGATCTTGGAGGAGCAGCCCGTGTGCAGCTTGGAGCTATGCCCATGCCAGGAGTGCCAGGAGAAGGCACCCGAGGAGGCCAGCCTGCCCCCCACTGCCGCTTTCTACGGACTGCACCTGGGCAGCCGCGAGCCTGAAGACTGGGCTCATGAGAGTGCCAAGTCCGCTCTGCCCCGGGCAGGGCACCCCGGCCAGCCTGTGCCCTTGCTGATGCCGGCTGCCTACGGCCCGCGTTCCCGGGGGCATCACGAGGTGTTTGACTTTGAGCCTGCCCACACCAAGATGCCACCACACTTTGGCCACAGCTACCTGGCGCACCCCCTGCCCAGCGCCCATCCAAAGGGCCACAAGGGCATGGAGCAGGGTCTGGAGACGTTCCACTACCGCTACGGGCCAGCCTACCCTGCCATGCTGCCCCACGGTCCCTACGCCTGCAGCCTCCCAGCCCCATGCGTCCAGCCGTCCTTCTACGGCCGGGCCCCGGCCAGACCCTGCGCCTCCCCGCCGGACATGAGGCCATATGCACCGGGCTACCACTTGCCCCCGTCTGGCTCAGCATCCCCTGTCAGCCCAGTCTACCCTGCCTCCACGAAGCAAAGCTACGAGCCCCCGGAGACAGGCCAGGGCTACCCACTCCCAGTGCACCACAACCGAACACCCGCTGGTCAGTGTCTTATACGGCAGGGGGGCAGTTATCGGGGGGCTGGGGTGTGGCCGATAGGGGCAATGGGGGGGTGGCCTGCCTTTCACTTCATATGCTCTCCCCAGCAGAGAGAGAGAGCCGTGGGGACGAGGCACCCTGGCAGGATGTCCCCGATACCTGCAGTTCCCTGTGCCAGATGCCACGGGAGACTCCCACCACCTGCCCCACGGCCCTTGAGCTGTCAGGCCCACCGACTCCTCTACACACGAGCAGCCCAGTGCAGAGCAAAGACAGGTATGTGCTGCACCGTGCACCAGGAGGTGGTTTGGGAGCCACCCCACGGCAAAGCTGGCTCTGTCCAGCCAGGGCCCAGAGATGCCAGGATGGGCACCACGAGGCTCCTAGGGGTACAAGCAGCATCTTCCCCCACCCCCGGCTACACACAGGGGCAAAGACCAACTTGCCAGCCAGCCCCCCATCGCTGCTTGAGGTTCATGTCCCTGGTGCCAAAGCACTGCACCCCCAGGACCAGCTGTCCCAGGGTTGAACCCCAGCCCCTGGCCTGAGGATGTGGTGAAGGTCAAGACTATAACGGGGCTCAAACAAGACCCCGATGTGTTCATGGAAGAGAGGCAGGGTTCAAAACCGTGCCCGGCACAAGCTTCTGCCCTGCCCCGTTGGCTCTTGGCCCCCACGCTTCGGGCCCTAGGTGAGGGAATCGTACGAACCCCTGCCTCCTGGGGTGGCCAGTGCCAAAGCCATGATGAGCGTGTCCCTCTGTGACTCCACAGCCCGGAGACAGCTGCCCACGGCACACCGGCTGCCCGTCCACAGGAGAGCTCGGCATGCTCCAGCCCCGAGGCCACCGCTCCACCTGGCACGCAGAGGACCCCGGAAACGAACCGAGCCTTAACGGGAGCCGCGCCCAGTCCCCCACAGCCCCCTTCCCCTACACAGGGCTCTACCCATGGTGCCACCTCCAGGGCACTGTCCAATGGGCTGGCCCCAAAGCAGCCGTGCCCCCGAACCCACTGCCCGGCCAGCCCTCCCCGCGGCACAGGCCTAGCCAGAGTGAACCCGGGAGAAGCCCCTGGTCTCCCGAACGGCCCCAGCTCCCCAGCTGCCTCCCCTCATTCCCCCACCAGCAATGGGACCCCAAGGCACTCGCTGCCCCCCAGCGTGGACAGGCCAGCTGCACAGCACAGCCCACTGGGGGCACCTGTCCAGAGCCCAGCCAGTGCCACGCTAAAGCACCCACCCCACTTCAACTGGCATCATCCGCACGGTGACGGAGTCGAGCCAAGCCCAGGCACCCTGCCCCACTGCCCCAACGGCAGCCCCCTTCCGAGCCCCTGCCCCCTCAGCGTGCAGGTCCCAGCCTGCTATGGCCAGGCCTGTTCCTCCGACCTGCAGTGCTCTCCGACCCCCGCCTTCCCCATCACCACTGCCTTCTACCCGGGAGGGGATATGAGTCCACCGAGCCCGGGATCCCCCAACCAGGGCCATGCCCGTGACTCGCTGCAGCAGCCGCCACTGCCGGAAAAACGCCACGTGCCGGTGGCTGGCACCTGGGAGAGGAGCTCGCCCCCGGGACGGGGCGCCGGGACAGGCCACCACGTCACCTTCGCACCCGAGACCTCCAAGCTTGGCTCAGGTTGGGACTGGTTCTGCTGCGGGGGGCACCGTGCTGGGGGGCATCTCATGATCTGCCAACCCGGGGAGCGAGGGTCTGAGCTGCCCCAACAGCCAACAGTCCTGCCCCACACCCCACAGTGCCCCTGCCGGGGGGCTGGAATAATCAATGTTTCTGCCCCACTCCTTACAGCACAACCCATTGGGAGAGGCCAGGAGTGAAATAGCTGGGAGCGCCCCCCACACTCCTGCCCCACTCACCAAAGCACCCTCTGGGGCAGTGGTTCCCAACATTTTCTCTGCCATGGCACACCTTGCTACCTTTAATTAATTTCAGGCCCCCACTTGTAGTTGCCAAATGAACTCATGAATATTCATGAGCCCATGAGCCTTCCAGAGCTCTTTGGGTAGGTTTTCAAAAAATTTTGTGGCACACCTGATGGCACACTGGTTGGGAAACACTGCTCTGGGGTACAGGTCCCTAGACCGCAAGGATGGCGAATGTCACAGCCCCATAGCAGGCGAAGGCTGTTAACTAAGCTGGCAGCTAGAGCTGGGGGACAGGGTTTGGTTTACCTTTCCTTTCCCCCCCCTTCTGCAAAAAAAGAAGTCAGGGAAGAAAATACAAAGCAGCAAAGTAAGGCAAGAGCCCCCAACCCCCAGTTTGGCACGCTGCCCCTTGAAACATGATTCTGATTTTCTTTCACCAGTGTCCCCATCTGGCGGCTCACCCGGTGCTTGCAGTTCCCTTTCAGAGACCCAGCCAGAGAGCCATGGCAACGTCAAATTTGTCCAGGATACGTCCAAGTTTTGGTATAAACCCAACCTGTCCCGGGATCAAGGTACAGCTGGGGTTGAGGCAGGGGGCTTACTTGATTCATTTCAGTTCCTGCGGGTTGGTTAGTATTTAGCAGTGGCCACTAACTAGCTTTTGACTTAGGAAAAAGCCTTTCTCCGTAGCCCCACTCCTGCTCTAGCTTGGGCTCAACTTCCACTATTGGGCCTCAAACCCAGAGGGCCAAAGTCCACCTGCTCTAACCACTGGACTCTCCTCCACTCTCACAATTGGCAGTCCTGGCTCTCAGCCCTAGCCTCTAATCCCTCCTGTGGGGCTAGAGACTCTGACACATCAAACCCCAGGACACCAGGCCATCCGCACAGCCTCTATGACGAGCCAGGCTGGGGTGTGGCGGCCAGATTCCTGCAGCGGGTACCAGGTGGGCATGAGGTGAGCCCCGGTGGGCAGGCGGCTGTGTGGCCCCCAGAAAGGTACAGCGCCTGCAGCTCCTGGCTTGGCTGCTACACAGGGCTGGGTCGATGAGCTTGGGGCTGCTGCACAGCTCTGCCCTCACGGGAGGCATAGACGGTGACGGCTGGCAGGGCGGCTCAGACAAGCTCCTTTCCCTCCCCGAGCAGCCATCGCCCTGCTAAAGGACAAGGAGCCCGGCTGCTTCCTCATCCGGGACAGCAATTCCTTCCAGGGGGCCTACGGGCTGGCTCTGAAGGTGGCGACGCCTCCAGCCAACTGCCTCACCCTCCCCTCCAAAGGTAAGAACCTGCCCAGGTAGCCGCCACCTGGAGCACGCTGCACAGACAGCCCCTCCTGAGACCCTCAGCGGGAACCAATTACTGTTATCCCCCAGTTGCGGGTGGGGAAACTGAGGCAAGGAGCAGGACCTGCCCAGTGAGCCTGCAGTAAAGCTGGGAAGAGAACCCAGGAGTCCTGCGTGGCAGGCCCACCCCATTGCCAGCTATGCCCAGCTTGACCGCTGCCAAGGAAGAGGCAGGTGGTGGGGGCTTGGGGAGGGGGCTCAGGTCTGCGACGAGGGTCTCTCACCTGTCTGCGTCCCTGCCCCAGGTGACCCCATGGAGCAGCTGGTGCGTCACTTCCTGATCGAGACGGGCCCCAAGGGGGTGAAGATCAAGGGGTGCCAGAATGAACCCTATTTTGGTGAGTGATAGAGGTGGGGGGACCCCCTCTCATTGCCAGCAGCGCCCTCTGCCCAGCCCTGCCTCCTCCCCAGATCAGCCAGGCCCTGGCATGTCAGCGATGTCCCACCACCACCACACTCAGCTTTGTCTTCGGTCTCTACTCAGGGTTTCTGCGGCCCCACATGCTGCCTGCCGGGGGAGGCTGGGTGATGGGCTGGGAGTGGGGGGCAGCAGGCCAGACCTGCTTTTGGGGTTTCGGAGGGGGCGAAAGCAGAAGCAGATCAGCTTCAGGGTAGCAAAGGATGGGGCGGAAGGGGGCCGGTGTGGGAGCATGGAGGGACGGGAGGTAGAGTTGGGGGGACAGGTGCATGGGAAAGCAGCTGATTGTTGGTCTGGGGGTGCTGATGGGGTGTGGGGCTGGGTTGGGGGGCAGTTGTCAGGGGAGCGACTGATCATGCGTGTCCCCCGCAGGGAGTCTGCCTGCCTTGGTGTCCCAGCACTCTATCACCCCCATCTCTCTGCCCTGCAAGCTGCGGATCCCCAGCAGAGGTACGTTCCCTGAGGGCAGGCACCCCCAGCCCAGGCCCCGAAGATCTCTGAGCCCCAGGGGGCCAGCTACGGCCTGACACAGCCAGCCTGTCTGGGGTACTCAGGGTGGGGAGCACCCCCATGCACCCCACTTCCAGGAGGCCCTGGCTCTGATTCTGCTCTGCCACAAGGGGCACGAGCCACCGATTTGAACCCCACCTGCAGCGGATGCTGCAGGAGGATGTGCTGGGGCTGGGGTGGATCTTGGCTGCTCTTGGACAAACCCTCAGACCTAGGGTCCATGAGAGCAGCAGAGAGGCTCCTTCACACGACAGCTTTCTTCTCTCTCTGCTGGCTAGATCCCTCCCATCACACTACTCCACAGACTCCTGAACTCAGGAGTTCACATCCCCAGGCTATACCCTGGCAGAGCTGGGAATGAACCCAGGAGTCCTGGTTGTTAGTTCGAGCCACTAGCTTACGCTGCCTCTGCATCCCTTCTCGCTCAGATCCTGTGGAGGAGACCCCGGACTTGGCCATCCCCACCAACATGAGCACTGCCGCTGACTTGCTGAAGCAGGGAGCGGGTAGGTAGGGTGGACTGAGCAGGGTCTATGCCGCAATCCCCTTGGGGCTGAGTGGGGGGTCTGGAGGCAGTGGGAACCACATGGGTGGATTGTGGGGGTCCTGGGAGATGCTCATCCTCACCCGCTGCCTGGCCGCACAGCACAGCCCAGCTGGCTGGAAGATCCAAATTGGCTCCACAGTCAGACCTGCAGGGGTGGGTGAAGGAGCCGGCATCTGCCTTGGCTGGGCTGAGGACGAGCAGTGAGAGAGGAGGAGGTTTGAGACCCTAGGTGATCCACCCTGGCGCTGACGGCTCGTCCCTCACCCAGCCTGCAGCGTGCTGTACCTCAACTCGGTGGAGACGGAGTCGCTGACGGGCCCCCAAGCTGTCGCCAGGGCGGCCACCAAGACCCTGACCTGCAGCCCCCGGCCGCCCGCCTGCCTCGTGCACTTCAAGGTCTCAGCCCAGGGCATCACCCTGACGGACAATCAGAGGAAGTAAGTGACACCCAGGCTGCAGGGTCCGTCGCCTCCCGGGGTTCATACAGGGCAGCCGCCTTGGGCAGGCACCCACGGCCCCATCTCCCCTGAGCTGTGAGAGGAGACTCCAGCCTCTGCCCATGCCCCAGCCCTGCCCCACTCCTCATCTGCAACAGGTCCAGGCACCACACACACATCTCCCCATCCCTTTGGTGCCCGCTCTGCTATCTTGGCTCTGGGGGGCTGGCCCTGCCCCATCACCCTGCAGTAACACGCGGCACTGACTTGATCCAACAGGGTGTTCTTCCGGCGCCACTACCCAGTCAACAGCGTCACGTTCTGCAGCACCGACCCGCAGGACAGGAGGTAACGGAGCGTCCACGCCCGGACAGCAGGCGCTTGGGAAACCCGTCCCCAAGCCAGCATCTGCCCCGGTCCCCACAGCGCCCCCTGTTGGGTGGGGCAGGACTGGAGTAGCTGGAAGCTGCCCCTAGCACCAGTGTCACTTGTCTACGTATCATTTTACCCCCTGAGTGACAGCGTCTATGGGTCTGTTTAATTGCAGGTGGACGAATCCGGACGGCACCACCTCCAAGTGAGTGTAGGGCAGGGCTGGGTCAGCGCTGCAGCCACGGCCCTTTGGGGATAGGGGAGGCACCGGAGAGCTGGCCGGCCCTCCCGCAGAGCCTGCTACACAGCCGGGGACTGAGCCCCTCGCCCCGGGACCCCGTGTGGCTGGGAGAGCAGCCCACTCGCAGCCCCTGCTGCACGGCTGAGCCCAGAGACCTCCCCCAGCAACTCCATCCTGCCCCTTAACCTGCAGGGCTCTGCTGTGGGGCTGGCCCTGCTCTCTGCGTCCCATGGGTCCTGTTGTTTGCGGCAGGCTCGTGCTTTCACCATGTTTCCCCAAGGGTGAACACGGGGTGGCTGGGATGGATGCTGTGGGGCTGGGATCAGTGCCATAGGGCCATCTCTCCGGCCATGTGGCTACCGTTTCCTCTCTTCCCATGCAGGCTCTTCGGCTTTGTGGCTAAGAAGCAGGGGAGCCCCTGCGAGAACGTCTGCCACCTCTTTGCCGAGCTCGACCCTGACCAGCCGGCCTCGGCCATCGTCAACTTCATCACTAAGGTCATGCTGGGCACACACAGAAAATGAGCTGGGGCAACACCAGGGAGAGACGCAGGCACCGGCCTTGGCTCCCCAGGCCTGCACCTTCCACCTGCCGGTGCCCAGCCACACAGGGTAGTGCCTCCTAGTGGGTGCAGGGGCTGGGCAGCAGGAATGAGACACTCCTCATTGACCCTCATGTAAGATCTGGTGCTGCCAGGCTCCTGCTTTTGCAACCTGACATCTGCTATCGGCCCTGGGATTGGGGGGAGACCCTGGATTCAAGCCCACCTCACTGGAGGAAAGTGGGTTCGTGTAATGGGGGTTGTGTTTTGGTTTCTCATCCAGCTTTTAACACCGCCTAACCCACCGTCCAAGATGGGCATCCAGTTCGGCCACTCACCCGGCTCTGGCAAAGCAGGATTAATGCCCAGAGCTCAGCACAGGGCAGCCTGGGCTAGTGATCGCAGGAGTGCGGGGTCATGGGAGACTCACCCTGGCCCACTAGCACCTAGGGCTCATCCGTGGTCCCGCCAGCCAGGAGCCCTGCAATGGGCTGAGCGGGACAAGCAAGGGATTTGGGACCTTGGATGGGGAAAGTGTCTCAGAAGCTGTAAGTGCTGAAGGAACAGGGTGGCATGTAGCATGGCCCGGGCCCACCCCAGGGTGCCAGGCCCATAAGCCAAGGGAGCAGGAGGGACACGTTCACCTGGTGGGCCTGGGGCTGTCAGCCCTCCTCACAGGCTTCAAGAGAAGAGCCAGCGTGGGCAATGGGGGGGCTCAGTGCAGGGTTGGGGCCAGAGATCAGGACGCCTGGGTTCTTTTCTCAGCTCCTGGAGGGATTTGGGATCGGCGTCGGGGGTGGGTTCTTGGACTCCTGGGTTCTACATCAGCACCCCTGTCAACCGAGTTGTGCGTCTTTAGCAAGTGCAATGTCATTAATGAGGAGGGAGCAGGAGGAATTGTTCGCAGGGGCCAGTGGCCTTTGGGGAAGACGGCGGGTCCTGCAGCCTGCCGCATTCCACCCAGTGCAGGTGGGGCTGCGTCCCGCACTGGTGCCAGAGGGAGGCTGATGCCCTGAGAAATCTGGCTGCCAATGCCCCAGAGCAGCAGCTGCGATGGAGCCCATTTAGTGCAGCGTGTTAGGGGTTGCTGCGCGTGGCTCTAACTGAGGGTTTAGGGGGAGCAACAAATCAAATCAGAGCCATTTCGCCATGCCTTCCACTTCCTCTGGTGCAGAGGAAGGGCTGCAGCCTGCCTGCGTTTTCTTGCTCTGTGAGGATAGGAATTAATAAAAGAGAGAGATCTATTTTTGTTTAATAAAGAATATATATGAGCTGCAGAAAGAGGCATCTCTAATCTCTTTTGGGGCAGGGAGGGCATAAATGTGCTGGATGTTTTTTCCTCTACATTCATGGCAGAATTGCAGAGGCCATTCCAGGCCTCAGTGCTGTGTAACTGCCATGAAAAATGCCCATCTTCCGGCTGGCTCTGGGCATGCTACCGCTGTTCCCATCTTGTGCCTACCTGGCCAAGCAGAGGCTGGAATTTAATCTAGCTACACTACTACCACCATCAGATCAGCTCTGGTCACATCCTGGACGAGATCCTGTGCTTGCTTAGAAATTTCCTCGTCCCTGGTGCATTCAGAAATTGCTGTTCCAAGAATGAGTGTTAGTAATGGCTATAATTTTTTTCTTTGCCTCTCGCTCCAAGGTGACACGTTTTCAGTCAGTCTGTGTTGAAATCTCCCATAACTACTGGTTTTTCTGGTTTGGGAGCCTCTCTAATCTCTGCGAACATTTCATAATCATTAGCCTGGTCAGTAATTTATTCCTGCATGTATTTGTCAAGCATGGACTTTCTAGTCATAGCTCTCTTCTGGTACAACATTTTTACTATATTTGTCTCTGCTTTTGCACAGTGCCACTTCCGTACCAGGGAGCACCGTCCTGCTCTGTCATTCCACTCTCTTCTCTACCCTGGTGTTACCACGTCCTCCACCAGGTTCCTGACATGCCTGGTACGTGGTAGTCCCAGGCAGGCTGGTAGATGGCTCACATTTGTAGACAAGCACTTGTGCAGTTTCTCTCTATTCAGTTGCTTGCCTTCCTGTGTCAACATTAAAGGGGACTGCCATTTGTGCCGGTTCCTCAGTAACTCCTGCCTATGCTTTACTAACTTCTTTCTTGGGCTTTTCATTAGGTTATCGTGTCCCCCAGCCAGAAATATGCGCTCCTAGTAGCTCCGCGCCAGCCCTCTACAACCTTTTTCATTTTACATGCCAGCCATCTGAGTCCACTCTCGTTTAGGCAGAGCCCCTCCTGCCTGTATAGGCCCCACCTTTCCCCAAAGGTCCCTGAGTGCCTAATAAACCCAAATCTCGCCTACGCGCGCCATTGGCTCAGCCCTGCATTGAGATTTACGCAGCTGCCTGCCTGCTGCACCCTGCTTGCGGTACAGGAAGCATTTCAGGGAATGGTCAGCATTAAGTTTCAGAGTTAACACCGAGCAGCAAGACGAATGAGCCCAGCTGGCTTCACCCCACCCCTCGGCCACTGCAGCCAGCTAAAACACCTGCCTGGGTCCCTTGCGGTGCTGGATAAGACCCCCCAAGTCACCCTAGCACAAGCCTATGGCAGGGGCTGACTGGGATCGCTCCCTTTTTTGTCCCAGTCAGCATCAGACTGGGGGGTCTCTTGTTTTCAGTCATCAGCACAGCGCCCTCCTGCGGCCCCGCTGGCTATTGCAGGGGCTTCTGGGCCAAAATGCAGCCTTCGGGTGTGCCCCATGGCTCTTGTTCCTGACAAATGGCATTAAGGTGCCACAGCTGGAGATTAGCAGGCAGTGGCTGGGGGGGGGGCACCCGCTGCAGAACAAGGCAGCATCTGCCCTAGAGCAAAGCCAAAGTGGACCCCACAGCAGACACCCCCCCCCATCCAGTGGAAGCGATGGACTGGGGGGGGGTTGTTTCTCTCTGGGGGGCCTGTGTGGGATGGATATGGGGCAGGATTCAAGAATTCTTTGGCAGGGGCAGCTTGGAGCAGCCTCTGTTGGCTGGGGCCCTGCATTAGGGCACATTCAAGTGGCTTGGGGAATGCGAGGGCCTCCACTTGTCAGCCCAAGGGACAGGCAGCCTGGCTCAAGGCCAGGGCACCCAGTCCACCTGGCACTGGGAATGCCAGGCCCCAGAGGGGCAAAGAGTCAGCCCCACACAGCAAGGCCCTCAACGTGGCAGGAAAAAAAAATTTTTTGTTTGCAACAATAAAAAAATGGATTTTTAACATAATGTAAATCTTCGCTGGGTAAATAATAATTAAGATTTTTTCCTTTTTAAAATGACACTTGGATTTAATGCAAACTCTCTTAAGGCCTCAATGACATTTTAATGGTTTAAAAGATTTGAATTTGGGACCATCAAGCAAAAATCTGGGGTTACAGGCTGCTTGTTGGGACAAAGACTCAGGGTGAAGCAGCAAACACAGGCAGGCACGTGTGCTAAATATGGCCCAGTGGCTTGTGTACTGCACTGAAGGGCTTGCTTTGCTTAATGAAAATAAATTTGAGATGCTGCTTTATGAGCTTAATTAAATTCCCATTACCAGCTTGACATAAAACAGAAGCAAAAACTGAAAGCCCTAGTAAATTCCCCACTACAGGAAGGATGTGGACTGATTGGAGAGAGTCCAGCGGAGGGCAACAGAAATGATGAGGGGCTGGAGCACATGACTTACGAGGAGAGGCTGCGGGAACTGAGATTGTTTAGTCTGCAGAAGAGAAGAGAGAGGGGGGAATTTGATAGCAGCCTTTAACTACCTGCCAGGCGATGGAGCCAGGCTCTTCTCAGTGGTGGCAGATGACAGCTATAGGAGCAATAGTCTCCAGCTGCAGTGGGGGAAGGCTAGGTGGGAAATCAGGAACTCTTTTTCCTTAGAGGGAAGTGGCAAGGCACTGAAGTGGGTTACCTAGGGCGATGGTGGAAGCACCATACCTACAGGTTTTCAGGTGCAGCGTGACACAGTCCTAGGTGATTTAGCCAGGGTTGGTCCTGCTTTGAGCAGGTACTTGGCTTAGCAAGGTGCTCGCCAGTGGAAATGGGTCTGGGACCAATGCCCACAGTGGAGACCACTGGTACTGCACCCAGCTGGGGTACGCTGGCCAAGATGACCTTCTGTGGTTCCCTCCAACCCTAATTATCTAGTATAAATAAGCAATATATCATTCATCATTTTCTGACATACCAAATATGTACTGAATTCATAAAATTCTGGTACTATTAAGCAATATAATTGCTTAAGCAAATGTAGGTCATTCAAGTAGTGTCAGCACACACACAAAAAAAGATATACCAGATCTAGCCGCACAGTAACAATGTGTTTTAGGGGTTATACAAAACAATGTGAATGCATCATTTTTTTCACAAATAACTGAGGCCCACAAGAAAAAGTTGAGTTAAGTCGATGGTTTACACTGAGACTGCTGCTTGGGGATTTATTCTGCCCTCCACCCCCACCCTGATCCTCAACGCATCGCCCCAAGCTCACGGGCTCCATGGCACCCAGCTATTCAAAAGCCCAGCCACAGGGCAGCCCCCAAACAGGACAAAAGAGGCCAGGAGTCAAATAGAAATAAATATGGAAACTCCACCTTTATTGAGCATGTATAAAGATCTCAGTATGTACAGATGTGTAAGTCAGAGGGCAGATCAGGGTTGGGGATTAGCGGACGTTGGCCTGGCTGATTCAACTCACTTGATTCCTGTAGGTTCAAAGGCCGGAGTTTCTCAGACAGCAGTAGTCTCCGTTCCGGCAAGATCCCCATCCTGGGGGTGGGGTCTCAGTAGATGGGACCCACACACGATCCCAGCCCAGGGGATCATGGTCTCTCGGCTGGAGGTTGGCAAGGCGGGCAGGAGCTGATGGATCTCCTGTTAGAAGCTCAGGCCAGTGCCCAGACTGGGGTGGGGAGACGGGAATAGGGGCAGATTTTACATTCACAAAATCTGGTAACATTTAAGCAAAGAATGAGCAGCACAAGGGCACCTTCACCACACAAGCGCCCAGACCCAGGGTCGCTAGGGGCAGGGGCTGCCCCACGGCAGTTGTAAAAGATCCAGCAGCCTGGCGGGGGAATCCTTCCAGCCGCTCTGTCAGCTGCAGGCAGTAGCCAGCACAGCCCCAGCCCACGGCGTCCCACCAGGAGAGCTGTGGGGAGGAGTGAAGAAACCTGCCCCACATTAGCTCCGTATTTGTTCTCCTCCCCTGCCCCCTCGTTTCCCACAGCCCCACTGCCCCCGGCAAGACACGGCTGCACTAACTCCTCCTCCCCTGGGGAGCAGAAGTGGGTTGTCACCCTCCTTTGCCCCCCCGTTGGCAGGAGAGCAGGCACCCACACTTGTGAGCTGTGGGACAGGTGCTCAAGTCACCCGCATCAGGAACAACGTCCCTCCACACAGACCAGCCTCACGGAGGGACCTTGTCTTCCAGCCTAGCGCAAAGAGGGAATCCCCACCAAACTGGGGAGTTGCCACCCCAGAGGACCGGGGGAGCAGGGGGTGGAAGAGGGAGCCTTGGACAGGACATCAGGATGCCCTGGACTGGGAAGGGCAGTGGGGGCATCTGGTTGAGCCGACTTAAGTGGCTTCCAGGAATAGCGACATTGCAGGAGAGCAGGGACAACTGGGCAGCCCCCAGGTGTGGGGAAGGACCAAAGAGACACAGTCTAATACCCAGCTGCGGGGAGGAGAGTTAGTCAGGAAAGGAATCCCCCCCGTTGCCCTGCAGCCCTCCTGGGGATCCCCGAGAGGAGAAACAGGGACTCCAGGGTCAGGGGACTGTGAGAGGAGCACTGAGTTTGGGCCATTGCTCAACACACAGTGACCCATGGCTCTGGGGGCCAAGATCTCCCTCAGCAGGGCTAGCAGTTGCTGACCATAAACCACACAAAGGGGGGCAGCCGGTGCCAGCCTGACGCAGCGCCAGGGCCCACAGCAGCTGGTGTTTGCTCACCCGGAGGCCCCAGTCTCCACTTTCAGGAGGCAGAACCACGGCCTGTCCTCCCTGCGTCTGTGTCCCCCAAGCCCTTCCCCAGCAAGCACCGAGCACTGGGAGCCTGGCTGGTAGCCGGGGGGCTTTGCCCCATGTGCCAGATCACCCCAGGCTGTCATAAGGCAACCTGGGGACCTTGGCATTGGAACAAGGGGGGGCATCACCAGGTGCAGTGAAGGGCAGAGGACGAAGCCCCATTTTTTTAGCAAGTGGGACAGGGCTCAGGTTCTCCTGAACAGCAGGGGGGGCCCCAAGGGACCCCCACTCATGTCCCCCCAGGGCCTTCTCTGTGTGGTTCCTGGTTCCCCACCAGCATCATCTCCCCTCTTCTCCTGTCACACTGCCATAACACTGTCTATGGCCACCAGAGAGGCCCATGGAGGGCGAGGGGCTGGCTTGCCCACCACACAGTCCAGGCTGATGGGAACCAGGAGATGGGCATGGACCTCAGTCAGACCCAGGCCGAGGGGCCGGCTAGCAAGGTCCCTGCAGGAGAGCGGTAGCCAGGCGGCAAATTAAAGCAAAGAGGAATCTCGCCCAGCTGGGGGCAAGGGGCCAGCCCCACAAGAGGGAAGGGCAAGTGGTAGGGGGCAGCACCTCCACCTCGGCATGTCACGCACCACACAGAGATGGACGGGCTGTGCCCAACGCGTGGCACGTTGCACCAGCGGGAGGTGCCCTGTGCCGGGGCCAGCACCGGACAGAGCTGAGAGGCTGCCATTGCCCCCTCCAGCCACACCGCCGGGCACCAGGGTCCGGGGGCAAGGAGGGGTGTGGGCGGAGCCAGTCGGGACGATAAACACGGAGTTGGCGGCAAAGTGCTGCCCCCTGCAGGAAGAGGCTCGAAGCACAAGGGATGAAGTGATGGAGCGCGCTGGGCCCAGAGGGGGCAGCAGGTGGGGAATTCCCCGCCTCTCCTAGCCACTGAGGGGGTGCAGGTCCACCTTCACCTTCTCCCCGCTGCTCAGCATGCCGATAGTGGGGAAGAAGCCGCCAACCGGCACCACTGCGTCCTTCTTGCCGATGATCTTCCCATTGCGCGTGAAGAACACCTGGGAGACAGAACGGCGCCGCGGGCTGTTAACCCCCTCACTTCGCAGCACGCCACTGCCCCCAAGCCCAGGGCTACAGGGACCTATGTAGCTCCCTCCCCACAAACCTGGTGTAATCATGGCATCTACCTCAGACACTGAGCAGGGAGGTGCCCAGTGCCCACTCACGGGCCACACAGCAGCTGCTTGCTAGGAGCAACCCAACCGGCAACAGCCCCACAGGCACATGCCTCTTTCCCTGCAGGGACGCTTCCCAGCTTGGCCCATGGCTGGCCAGCTCCCTGGTGTGCAGACCCCACGTGCTCTCTGCACCTCGTGCCACTGCTGTAGCCACCCTACCCTATGGGTGCCAGAGCCTTAAAGCCCAGGAGGATGGGTCCCTGTGGCAGACACCTCTCACAGGACATGGCCAGGGCACATCCCCAGGCGCGTCCGACCGCAGGTGTCAGCTGCTGTGCAGGCCAGTGAGCCAGGAGGAATGCCCTATGGCCAGATCACTGCCCCAGCCACAGAGCGAAGCGTGGCTGGGGTCGGATTGGGTGAAGCCCAGATTCCCCAACGCGCCGCTAAGTTGGTTACTGCAGCTTGGCCTGGGACGGGGGAGCATTGCTGGCAACAGCCACTAGGGGGGGCATCAGGCTCAGCAAATCCAGCAGGCGGGTGCCAGGCGTGGGCCATTGCGGGAAGGGTGCTGAGGGGCCAACCAGCCCCTGGACTAGGGAGCTGCAGTTTCTTGGGGGGGCTGGCCATGGCTTAGATGGCTACAATCGATTCACTCATTGCAGGGAGTGGACGCAGCCTCGAAGCAGCACCATGAGCTGTGCCAGCATGATCCAGACATACAGTCACCCCATGCTTCCCAGCGGGGCCAGTCTGGATCAGAACCAGCAACCCCGAGTGGCCGAGGGCCCCCAGCATAATCGCCCTCCACACGACATCCTCAATGCCCTCAGATCGCCCACGGCATGTCTGCCCCCGCCCCCCCAATCTCCAAATCACCAGCCAGGCACGTCCCCACTCAACCCCACATCCCTCCCTTGACTTTGTGGTGCAGCCCCTTCCTGCCTCAGCACCCCCTCAAGCCATCCCAGCCCCATGGCAAAGTCCAGCTCTTACCACCACTTTCTTCCCTTCATGCTCCTGTTCCATTTCCTCCCCATCCTCCTCCTCCTCCTCCTCCTCCTCCGCCTCCTGGTGCAAGTACAGGACATTCCGCACTCCCCGCAGCCTGGGCTTCGTGTCTGTGGTGTCGCAGCAGTCGTCGCTGTCGCCTGGTGGGGCAAAGAGGCATGTCACCCGGGGGGCTGGTGATACCCCTCGCAGCTGGCTGCTCTCTGTAGGTCCATCTGAGCCCTCAGCAATTTCTGTGACAGCCGGACCCCTCGTCTCGAGCTTCTAGATGCAAGGGCTCCAGGTTCACACCCCACCGGAGGTACTGTCCAGATTCATTCCCTTGATGGGAGTCCAGGCTCCTGGGAACTGCCACCACACACCCTTCACTCAGCCCCATCCATCCTGCCACCCCAGCCCTTCCTTCCATCACATCCCTTTATCATCAGTGCCAAACGAACACCAGCCCCAAGCCAGGAGGCCAAAACAACTCAGCTGGGTCAGCAGCACAGGCAGAAATGCCACCCTGGTGTCTCGATGACAGACACTAGCCCATGCTGCCTTGCTCTGTTTGGAGCCTTGTTTCACTATTGGCGCAAGCTGGAGGGGAGAAGGCAGCAGACTCCGGGGGCTGGAAACATCACTCATTGCTACAGCACTGGATCTCAGGTTGCTGGGGGACCAGCTCCAGCCATTCAGCTGGATGGGGCTCCTCGGCCATGACTGCTCACGTACCTTCACTGTCGAGTATGTAATCGCGGGGGAACATGATCCCACAGCCCATGATGTCACCCTTGTAGCAGCGAGGCCCAAAGGGGTCGCCCACTCCGCTCCCGTGGAAGATCTTGCCGTCATCTGGGAGGAAGAAATGGAGAGGAGCCGGTAAGGATGGCTAAGCCTAGCAAGGCGTCCCAGGAAGGGCAGTGACACCCAATCTCAGTGACACCCAAGCTGATGGCCGCTCCTACAAGGAAAGCAAAAAATGCGCTGGATTTCCAGCCTGATGGCACCATTGGTCTACACCAACCGGCAGGGCCTCTGCCTGCCGTCAAAATGTTACGTCCACTGGTGGGAGCCACACGGCTGGCTAGCTCCCCGTCATAGAGACCCCCACACAGAGCATGGCTCTCGTCCTCACTGGGCTAGACGGAGATTTGTGAGCAGGCGGCCAGCCAGGTGCTTGCAGAGAGGAGGCCTCGCGCTGGCTGATAAGGAGCAGGCATTTGGCTGCAGAGGTTGATCCCACCTAGAGGTGCAGGATCCGGAGGGAGATGCTCCAGGTTAACAGCTGCTCTTGGGGATTGGGACACTGGAGGGGAAAGGTGGCTGTCCAAGAAACCAGGGCCTTCTGCTACACAGAGAAGACACACTTAGTCCTGTAACGCCCCCATGGCTGGACCAGCACCAGTTGCTGACAACGAGCGAGCCCAGCGTGGGTGGGTTTCATCCCTTCTCATTCCCAGCAACTGGAGAGATGGGCTGCACCTCCCACCCTGGATGCAGTGCGAATCCCAGTGTGATCACCCACACGGCAGTGAGAGATCACCTGAAGGGCACCGCAGCAGCGCCCCAGGCCTGGCCCTGCCCTGGCTCCCTTGCCAGCCCCAACCCTTGTCTTCCCAGAGCGAGCCCCTGAGACCCCCCAACTGGCCACGGCGTGAAGCCACAGCACCCCTAAACTGATGCAGGGAGTAGCCACGTGCCAAGAACGGATTAGGAAGTGCAGGGGGGAAGCCGAACAGAGGAGCCCACGTGAAAAGCACTTGGAGGGGGGCTTTGTTCATGGGTGTGGGCCGAGGAGCCACGAGGCACGTGGGCTGGGCAAAGGGCGGAGGCCAGGCATGTTTTGTTTCAGCAAACAAGGAAGATGCATCCAGCAAAGGGGTGGTAAATATTTCTCTCCGTCGCCAGGGAAACCCGAGCTGGGAATAATACTGTGTAAACATTCCTCCGTGTGGAAATGTGATGCGCGCCAGCAAGCCTTGTAAGGGATCCCCGACTCCTGCCACGAGCAGGGGGGCCACTGGGGCCCGTGCGGGACAATCCACTCCCTGATTGGAGCGACAGACCCCTCGAGATCACGAGAGGGAGCAGGGGGTCTCTGCTGTTTGGTACCCAAGAGGCACAAGGGACAAGCACCTTCACCACAGTGCCCCCCATGCCTCCAACCTCCTCTGCTCTGGCCTCCTTTCTTCCTTGCCCATGCCATCGTGCTCAGCATGAGACCAGCGCCGGAACGAGTCGTCTGTAGCGGCTGGCGCTGGCAAGGATGCAGCGGGGAGCTGCGCCGACTGGAAAGACAGTGTAGTGCCCCCCTCACCCTCCCTTCCAGCTGATCTGCTCCAAAGCAAGCTCCTCACACGCCCCTGGCTGGCTCAACCCCTGCATGTGGGGCAGAGGAAAGATGGGGGCACCACAAGGCCCTAGCAACGGCTGGCCCTTGGGCACTGCCTCCATACCCACGCTGGGAGCGTCTCTCCCTCTCCCTCTGCAAAGCTGAAGGTGAAGGCGGCACTAGACAGCCAGGGCGCACTGGGCTGGACTCTCACGCTCCAGTTACTCCTACCGTCCTGGCTGGGGAGGGCCTGGGCTCCTTGGTGGTTGGTGTTTTTATCAGCCTGACGCACAGGCAGGGCCCTAATGGGCCAGATACGGCTCAGACCCAGAGAGAGGCTCTCTGCTCCAAAAAGCAGCCAAACCAAACAGAGGGACGGGAAACTGAGGCACAGCCAAGGGAAGGGGTTTGCCTAAGATCACCTAGCAGGTGAAGGCAGAATCAGGAGTAGGACCCACATCCACTGCTGCCTGGCGCCCGAGCCCACACTCCAACCTCAATTAACAAGGCCCAGCCAGCCGGCCGGCTCGCCAAACCCCACTCAGACTGCGCTGGGGCTGCCCGCCAGGCAGCTGTGATCCAGCTAAATGGCCAGATCCAAAGGAGGGTGGGAGAGGCCAGGCTGCAGCCACAAGTGGCTGGCTGGGGCTGCTGGGGAAAGAAAGACAGGGCCAAAGGTAGCTGGGAAACCTGCACTCAAGTGGGTCGCAGTGGCGGCTATCGTCTTCCTCACCTTCCATGCACCCTCCTGCCCTCCAACACGAGACACTGCAGGGGAACCAGCTTTGAGAGCGGATCAGGGTAACAGCTTGTGCGCTGACCCAGCACTGGGATGCCTGGGCACCCCCAGGCCCAGGCCACAATGCCCACTTTAGGCAGCAATATTCAGATCCCCGGGGCTAGCAGGCCCACTGGGGGAGCCCTCAGTTAACTGCAAGGAAGGCCCAACAGTGCTGTAAGGAGCCCTGGCCCGAGAATATGAGTCCGGCTCTGCAGCGTTACAACCTCTGCTTGTGACCAGCCACAAGGCAGCTGGCTTCCACTGAGGCTGCCCACGTTCCTCACAGATGCCCTCAACTCGCATCAGCCACATCCTTGGCAGGGCGTGGCATGGAGAGCACCCAAGCCAGCTAGGTACCATGGGGCTCAAAGAGCTGCAGAAACTGAACCCAGCCGAACAACACCGCACTCAGTGGGGAGACCATGACAGCCAGAGCCAGACACTCAAGGCAGGCAGCAAAACAAGAGAGATTCCTAGTGTCTCGCCAGCCAGCCAGCAAGCAGAAGCCAGGCAAGCTAGGGTGAAATCGCCTTCCTGACCTGGGGAAGAAGAGTGGCACAGATGGAGAGACAAGGACATGCTGTGAGCAGCAGAGGGGGCAGTTTAGGGCAGGATTCCTGTCTCTCACTTCTTCAGACTCTCCACAACATGGGGCCTCACCCTGCAACACGCAGGCTGAGCAGATCAGATGTGCTTTCGCCCATCCGCATCGCCACAGCCCTGCCTGAACTACAGGCCCATACTGTTGTCTGGCCACTCCCCTGGCCAGCGGCATTATTGTGGTAACATGGAGCACCCGTGTCTGCCAGAGGTTAGGGCGGGTCAGAGCAGCCGCTGGCACACGATGGCTGGGTAACACAAGGGGGAAAAAGGTGGGAGGGGATTTTTCCAGGAAGAGGAGGAGGAGGAAGATGATGTGGAATGCCCTGGGAGGCAGCAGATCGAATACTTGGATGGGAATCTGAATGTTTCCCTGGCGCTGAGCACTGGAAAGAAAACGCCAGGAACCAAAAAGCATTTACAGCTTTTCCTTCAGAGAGAAAATTCAGACAGAGGGAAAAAAAATCCTTAATAGACAGGAAACGTGGTCCAGGTCGTGGAACTGTGTGCAGAGAGGAGGGAGGAAGGGAACACGGGACGGGCATGCAAATGAGGAGCAGGGAGAGACAGCTCCCAGTAGCTTCAAATCTATGGAAAGGTGCCAAGGCTCCCAGCCATGCTACCTAGGAACCAGCAAACCTGGTAAGATCACGGTGATCAGACCCTGAGCATCCTTCAAGGGTTGAGAAGGCCTTGGTGGCTCCTCTGTCAGATCTGCCATGAAGAGCCAAGACTGAAGGGCTAAGCTGGGCCCATCAGGCTGCCCCACTGACACCCGGATAAACCCCCATCACCACTGAGGGTGCCAGTGAATCATCCTGATCCAGGGCTAGGAGCCACTAACTGTGGGTGGGATGGGGCAGGGGGTTGGTCCTCAGGCAGAGAGGTTGAATCTGAGCAACATCCATGCGCGAAGTTCAAATCCTGCATTCAGCAGTTTGTGGTCTAGACCTGAACCATGACTCCCAGAAGACAGAGGCTCTACTTCCAGCTCCACCAAGAGTCAGATGAACTGAGGCCCTGCTGGAAATAACTAATCCCTCATCCGTGCTGGAGTGCATGGGGGTCAGGCTGGAGCCGGCCCCAGGAGCGAGAAGGCTCACAGCGAAGAGCACAGCTGTCATCTGCCACAAGCTGCAGGTGGGCGGATACTGCAGCCGGAAGGAGCAGGGCTGTAAGCAACTGGAGCGACCCGGGAACTGACCGTTAAGTGGCTTTTCTGGCTGATAAATTTGTGAGCAAGCACCAGGACCTGCCAGAAGTCAAGCCAGGCTGCAGTCCGCAAATCTGGCCCAGGGACAAAGAGGCTGAGTTCCCGTTAGAAAGCAGAGCGTTAGCCCTCCCTGCCCCTCGAGTAGCTTGGAAATGTGGCCATGAAGTTCTTAGACAGCAAAGGGCCAGTTCTGACGGTCAACTGGCAGGTTCCCCTGCCAACAACTTCAGCACTCATGATCTGGACTTGGGAGGCTGCCCGCAGAGCAGGATGACCAGAGGGCCTCTGACACTAAAAAACATTTTCCAAAGCCCCTGCAGGCTTTTGGTACCCAAGCCCCAGTGAATTCCTATGGAACTTATTCCCCTAACTCCTTTAGGTGCTTTTGAAAACTCCCCCACTAAAAACTTAATGACCAGTGTTGGGAGTCTGAAACATCCCCCACCTCCCAAAGCTTAGCTGATGTCAGGGGGTGCACATGGGTAATGTTGACACATTCAGGGAGCACACGGCCAGCTGGGAAGGGACAGGTTCCTGCAGGGTCTGACCCCATTCCAGGCCTGCCTCACTTACCTGCATGATAGGCGACAGAGCCTCTGCTCCAGCCAGGGTGTCGGTTTTTTGGATAGTCCTAAGGCAGAGAGAAGAGGGACGGTGAGTTTCAAGACTTAACCAGTTCTTACGTAGAGCCCTGGAGGTAGAAACTGCTAAATATTTCCCTACAAAATGGGAGTTTGCATTTGGCCTTGGGCTGAGATGGGAAATCTAGCAGGAAAAGTGCCTCAGAAATATCCCATCAGCCCCATCTCTGGCACCATGGCATGCCCTCTCCTGCTACCCCCCAGCCACCCCTTTCAAGACTCTAGCTGCCTGAGACCAGCTATGACTCACTCATCTTTGAGAAAGGGGAGAGTTAGTGCCTGGGCCAGCAGAGAGCTTGGCACACACGAAAGTTAATTAGCAGGCCATTGCGTGGCCTGCCCCGGGCGCACGACTCACTGGCAGGTAAAGCCCTTGGGATTAGTGTGTCGTGGTGAACTGAATGAGGATACACCACAGCTAGACCAATCCCAAACCACTGGGGATGAGGGAAGCCTGCTCAAAGGCTGCCAAGGCTAATGGGTGACTCAGAGCTGCCTGCTCGGCAGCACTTTCTGGGGCCTGTTTGAGAGATGCTCCCAGGACCTTTGCAGAGACTTGCTCCGCTGCAGTCCAGCCCTGTGCAGAGCATGCTCTGGCTGGCACCGGAGCTGGAAGGTGAAGGGGCTGGGGATGCAGGAGGAAGTTGGACCCATCTGTTTCCCTCAGAGGAGTGTGGTGCTGCTGGTCACAGCAAAATCACCCAGCTGCCAACAAGGATGGTCCTGAGCTAGGACACAAACCTGGGACTGAGGCAGGTGGTCGCTCTGCTGCCCCTGTGTCTTGGGATAGGTCTACACTGCACACTAAAACCCAGGCTCTGACTCCCCTTCCGTTTGCACATCATCAGTCTGACTCGGGACCCAGGCCCTAGGACTGTGCCAGGATGGAGGCTCAGAGCTAGAGTCCCACTGAGACTCGGGTCCAAGCCATCATTTCCCAGTGTGGCTGCACATCAGGCCGAGAGCTGAGTCAGAAGGGCTGCATGGCGCAGCAGAGACACGTTAGCATGGCTGAGAGTCAGGTCTGGTACCGGCAAACCCCGGTTTACAATGCGGTGTGATTGGTCAAGAAATCCCAAGCCCTGGTCCCAGAGATCCAGGCTAAAGGGGCAGTGTAGACACATCCTTAGTCTCTCTGTGTTTCAATTCCCCGTTGTACACTTCTCCGATGCCTCGCGCACTGGGGCGCGTCGGGTTAAATACGCACAAAGCTCTGACGTACTCAGATACTGTGGGTGACAGGGACTGAACAAGTCCAATGGGAAGATGGAACTGGGGCGTTTCTAGCTGACACTGCCCTTGTCACACTCATCTTGGCCCCCCGCAGGGACTCAAGCATCCATTTCTTCATTTGCTGCAGCAAAGCAGGCAAAGAATGGTATTATTAGACAGGGGCTCTCCTGTCTCCTGTCATGCCAGCCAGCGGGGCGAGGAATGTCCTGGGAATGGTCTGGAAAATGAATGTGCAGGTGTCAAACCAGGCCACAGGCAGGGATACAAAGAAGCAGGTGGCTGCATTTGACACGGATAGTTTGTGTTCTCAATAGGGAGGCAGCACAGGCCAGGGGCCAGCACCCACACGATACTCACGGGAGACCTCACAAGGGACGTGCAGGCTTGGCTCACTCAATCGCCAGTTGTGGGGCACTGGGGCCTGGGAAGGGGCTTTTAGGAAACAGGACACAATACAAAAATCCAGGCAACTGGTGTAGCACATGAGTCAGCTTCACAAGGTTGGGTCAAGTCAACCCATGGATGAGAAACCTCCTCAGAACACCCATGGAGGATGTAAGAAGCACCTTGGGTCTCTTCTTGGCACAGGCCTGCTAGGTGACCTCCCAAAGTCACTTCCCTGCCCCGTGCCTCCGTTTCCTCATCCACAAATTGGGGCTGATTATCCTGACTCCCTTTGTCAAGTGTTTTGAGTCCTAATGGGAAGACCCAGGTATCCTTCACAACGGAAAAGCCGAGAGAACATGTGCATCTAGTCTGCAACCACCTGCTCTGTTCTTGCTGAGGGTAGGGAATCCAGCATACTTGGACCCAGGCCCCTCAGTCATCCAACTTCACAACCCCACTGCCAGTGGGCAGTAAGCCTTGGCAGTGGAGGCCCTGGAGGGAGCAGGAGGTGACAAGAGATGGAAGCCCCCAGTTGAGATCCAACAGGCTTTGCTAATTAGCTGAAGTTGCAGACAGGCCTTGAAGGCAACATTAGACCTTTTGTGTTTTCTGCAATTGTGCAATGACAGGCTCGTTTAGCTCTTCCGGGCCACATGGCATATCTGGGCTCAACAGAGACCAAAACCATGTGTTGACAGCCAGTGGTACCAATCAGCAACCTGCGCTCCCCCCTTCCCATTTCTAACCTCATGCCCCGGCTACCCGTCCGCAGGCTCGGGGATGCCACACACACAGCCTGCACGTACCAGACATCAACAGTCTCTCATGGGATCTCCTCTGTAATGAAAATGAGGTGTGGAAAAGCAAAGGTCCCTTGAGGAGTCTGTAGGCGAGATGGGAAAGGGACCCAGGCATCCTGACTCACTACCAATCTCCCTAAACATGGGAGGGAGCGCTAACAGCCCTAGGAGGAGCTACACAAATAGGGGCTAGGAATCGATCTGGCCTTAATCACCTTCTGCTCTGAACCCCATACGCTCACTTGCAGCTGGGTTACAGAGGAGCAGACTCCCCCCTGAAAAGGTGGGGAAATTAAGGCACAGCTCCCATTAAGTGACTTGCTAGAAGTTTGCGGCTAAGCCGGACCTCGCATCCCCCAGCTCAAACCACCCTTTGTATCAGCAGGTTTGTGGACAGACATGCACAAATCCAAGGGAGGTGGGGGACCCATCCAGAGGGCACCTTTCCCTGCGGAGGCTGTACCTTCCGGGCCAGGCCCAGCGCGATGTAGCATTTTTCCCCAGGATCTACGATCTCCACCTCAAAGTAGTGGCTCCTGGTGCTCAGGGGGTGCCGTGCCTGGGCCAGCCCGACATCAATGATGCTCTTCCCCTTGCCCACGTACTCCAGGAGCTACAGAGAATGGGAGAAGGGAGTCAACCTCGGAGAACAGAGCTGGCCCCAGTGACCTGCAACACAGCCTGCCCACGGCAGGGGCCTTGCTCACTCCCTCGCCAGAACTGCATTTCCTACACTGAGATGCACCCAGGATTTCTCTCTCCCTTGCTCAGTGAGGGGATGGTGTCCCAACTAGATGGAAGTGGGGGGGTCCCCACCTCCTCCAGCCCGTCTGTAATTCCTGGTCTGCCCCAGACAGGTCCTCAGCACTGCCACAGAGCAGGCCCTTACTGCTGTTTGCATTGCACAAGCTGGCCTCTGCCCTGACACAGACACGAGCCTGCATTTGTCCCCAGCCTGGAAGTGTTTTCATAGCCCAGTGGGAAGCAAAGCGAGAACGTCACCCAGCTCCCCAGCTCAGTTTTAAACGGCAGTGCTAGCACAAGACGAAGGCGACGTGAATGGCTTATGACAAAAGGAAACCTGTCCTGTTTCTGCAGCCCTGCGGACTCCCTCGACCAACAGACCAACACCCTCGCTCCATCCAGTGGGAGGCCTCCAACACAAAAGGGGCTGTGACAGAGTTCAGAACCGAAGGCAAGCAAGTTTCAAGAGAAGAGGGAAAAGTGACAGAAGCCAGCCAACCAGCTTGCCTCGACAAGAGAACAGGGTCAGACAAAGAAGATCTGACCTTTCAGGGCACTGCCAAGGGCAGCCCACTACAATACGGAGAGGCATCCTCTAGGAAGCAGAATGTAACCACTCCATCCTTTCAGACACCCTGTGACGACAGCTATTTTAGGCCACTCCCTACCTCCCACCAGGTCATCCAGGCCTCCTCATGACCAGCTTTCTCTTGAAAAGGCTTGGATGGGTGAAAAAGGAGGAGTCCTTAGAAGAAATAGCTTTCTATCAGAGAACGTGGTACAGATTTGGTTAAACTGATCTCATGTGGGATCTGGTTAATGTGGGGGGAGGGAGGGAGAGGAGCAGATAAAATGCTGCATTTTCAGGCCCAGTTGCTCTGTGGATCCAGAGGGAATTGCAAAATCTGGGGTTTTCAGGAGGAGAAGTGGATGTTTACAAGGCCGGGAGCTTTGCAAATTCATGAGGCGAGCCCCGTGTCATGAGGTTTTCTTTGGACAGCGCCCGGCATTCCAATTATTGCTTCACAGACATCAGCTTTTGTTTCCTGCCTCCAGCAAGCCGGGCCCTTGTCCCTCCTAACACAGCTGCGTGGAAAAAATCTCCCTTCAGGGGGTCATAAACGAGAGAACCTCACACCCTCCTTTGCTCCCCCCAGTTGCCTGGGCTCATGAGGAAAATTCTTATGCACACTCCTGAGATCAGAGAGGAAAGTCCTGACACACGACGTCAAAAGCCTGGGAATCAAGAAAACAACACACGAACTGGCTGAGAGTTGGAGCCGACAGATTAGTCTGCACCAGGCTCAAAGTGCCTTGTCCATTTCTGCTCCCCCCCGACTGCCTGGATCTCGGAGCCGGGCTGCATGTTGAACCAATATTTGCTGGCTCCTGCCAAGCCATGGAAAGGGTCAGCGGTTTACATTTTTCCACTCAGTCTCTCCACTGCCATGGGATTCTGAGAACTGCTCATCCATCTAAGCACCAAAATAAAATTGGTGCAAGGCTTTGGGAGACTAAGTCACCTCGGGTCACTCCTCAGCAAGGAACAACACTGGAAAGAGGTTGTGAACATTCCTCATAGGAAGGAACCGGGCTTAGAACAGAAGAAAACTTATGGTGGATTCAGCTCCCTTGGGCCAGGGGTTTGTGGATCCCCCAGCCCACCCCAGCTGTGTTTTTTTCCAAGCTCCTATCAATCCACCCTAGGCAGTTACTTGGCTCCTGGGACCTGCACTATCTGGGAATATCCCATGCGTCAACGTACTTCTCCTAACCCTGCCATGAGCCAGGGGAGGGTTGTTTGCCCATGGCCAAGGAATGAGACAGAGAGGCTACATGACTTGCCCACTGCCACAAAGTCCCATGGTAAAACCAGGTGTCATAACCACTGCACAGCCCTGCCTGCTATGCGCCAGCACAAAACCAGAGTATTTGTTTGAGGCTGGAATACTGAATTCTACCTAAGTCACAGGCAGAGAAAGACCACTATGTTGATTAGGGGACAGGAGAGAAGATATCACAAGAAGAGACTCAGAGGAGCTTGGCTTTTTTAGCCAGACAAAGGCTGAGGAGACCTGACAGACTTCAGTAAATTACACCAGGAAGCGCTTTAGAAGCCAAAGGACAACGCTGGCACAAGAACAAAAGGGAATAAACTGGCCAGGAATCAGTCAAGGTTGGAGGAGGTTTGCAGCCTCTCCGCAGGAAGGGTGGGGGCAAGTGTGAAGACGGAGCAGGATCCATTTCTGGGCAGGATCGTATGACGGGGTTCCCACAATAGCCACTATGGTCTCATTGATGCTTCTAGTCCCGTGTCCCACAACTCACCTGGCCCTGTTTGCTCCCTGGAGCCCTACCCCCAGCAGAGGTACTCCAAAGATGTAGAGGCTGGGGGGGCCTCCCAAGACATTTGGGGGGAACTTTGGATCCTCTGAAGTCAATGGAAGAACTCCCCTTTGATGGGGGCTGATTGTCCCATGTGGTTTTCAACACACATCCCTTGGAAGCTTCTCCACACCTAATCTGGAAGTGATGTTTTCACATGCTTCCCAGGTTGGGGGCACAGGCTGAGATCATATGGTGACTTGTCCTCCCAGCCCCAATCCCTAAAACCTGTGAATGGAAACAGTCACCAGGGATACCCACGACACAAAAGCCACCAGCACAAGCTGGCACCACCTATGGGTCGTAGGATCCTGATCGCTCACCCCTAGCGTGGGAGGCGCCAGTTTTGCTGTTGCCCCGAATCTGTGAGACGACTTCTTCAGCTCTCAAGGTTGGCACCCAACAATGCTCATCAGCTCCTGCTTCAGTGTCCCCTTTCCAGGGCACACTTGGCACCCGTGCCCTGGAGGCCTTTCCCAACAGGAAGTTACATGCCAGCAGCCCACACCCCTTGGCTGCAACCTGCCCCAGCAAATGCTCCTCCCACCAACGCAAGGGGGGCAATGTGTTTACCCAGTGTCATGGCAGCGCTAACAGCCGTGGCAGTGATTCACCCCCACAAAACACCTTAATCTCTTTTTAATTGGGCTCTTAATAACCACTAACACATCAGCTGCATAACTGACTCGCTCAATAGCGGCTACCAGCCTACATCATCCAGCCGCACCCTTTGTCATACAACTTCAGCAGGGACCCCTCCCAGGCTCAGACGATCTCCTTCTCCTTCCGTGGGGGGTGCTTAACTGCTCAGGGACTAGCTGCGTGATGGTCGCACTGCCAGGGTCAAGGACCCGTCCAAGAGGCCCCAGCTGGTAGGACAAAGGCACAGCGCCATTGAACGGCTCAGCCCGGCAGCCTGAACGCAGGCAGGTGGAACAAAGAGCCGCTCTGGAACGCAGCACCATGCCGGCTGGCACCCTAGGCCAGTGTTTCTCAGCGCTTCTGAGACCAAGGACCAGCTTCCCCTGCCGGGTTAGGGAAACCTCAGGGACCGGTCTTTGAGAAACGCTGCCTCGGCCATGAGTTCTCAACTTGGGGTGTGGAGAACCAGTGTTGGGAGGGGGGCCCACACCCACCTGGGCCTTTCTCGTATTGCTAAATGGAGTCTTGACTGGGTGGGCAAAGGTTTTGGCAGTCCTACCACAGACAAGCCGAAGAACCCTTTGCCATGGGCAAGAGGGAAAAATTCATCCCATAATCCTCACAGTGCTTCTCAAGGGGGCACTCAGTCTCCTCTCAACTGATACGCCCCAGCTGCCAGCAGGCTTTGGAGAAAGAAAGAGGACCATGCAATTTCCTAGGCAGGGGATCACGTGCGGGGACATGGCCCGGGGTGACTGCGGCTCAGACGAGGAAAATCCCAAAACAACCAGCTCTTGCCATGTGTGTCTGCTCTGAAATCTGCCCTCTGCCCCCCCTACAAACCAGAGAGCCCAAACCCAAACCAGGCCTGTCAGCAAGGGTCTTCGCTAATACAAGTGGCTGAGAGAAGAATGTGAATTATGTGCACTATCATTTCCTGACAGTCTAGAGCTAAACAGAAAGGCCCTGGCTAGAGATTTAGGGGAATGGGAGACAGTGGAGAGGGGGGAATTTAGCATGGCCGTAGCTATTCGTTACTAAGGGTGGCAATATGGAAAGGAACTATGTAGGATGGCCCAAAGGGAGCAGGAGTTTTCATCAAAAGCAGACTATTAAAATTTTACAAAGGCAGCATGGTGCAGTGGACAGAGCACAGGAAATTTGAAAATCATGTGCCAGGAGATCAAGTGACTAGCAATTCTGAGGGCTTCCCCCACCCCCACACATCAATGTACCATTCCCCTAGAGGGGCCTAATTCTCTAAGTCTCAAGCACCCACCTTCTGGAAACCAGGCCCTCTGACTGGCAGGTCGGACATGCAAAATAATCACTACCTGTTTTCAGAGACGTCGGCTCTGCTACTACTCGGGGGGACAAGTTGTCCCCTGCCGCGTGCCTCAATTTCCCCATCTATTCTATGACAATGACATCAAGCCTCCTTTATACAGAGCTGAAACACATTTAAGTACTTCATATCTGGACTCAGTCTTTGAGCACCTCACAGTCCTGAGTGTATTTATCTGCCTAACCCTGCTCTGAGGCAAGACAGATCTATTATCTCCATACCTATGGGGAAACTAAGTCACACAGCAGGTCAAAAGGAAATTTTTCATCCAAAGTCCAAATGGGAGCTAGATGCCTAAATCACAGTCCAAGTAGGGAAATGGATCTGCATCTCCCAAGTCCCAGGTGAGCCACTTAACTGCTAGCAATCCCTCCCTATAGGATGCTTAGTCAGCTGCCCAAAGACAGGCTTGTGGTTCTTGATTTTACACACCCCGGGTGAAAATCTTGCCCATAACCATCACCCCAGAATCAAGCACCTTCATCTTTTATAGAGATTTAGTTCTTTAATTCACAGAACTCCTCTGGGCTAGGTGGACTCTAGACTTAGGACACCCCAACTGTTCCTCAGTGCTTTGACAATTACACTCCAGGAAACAAGTAGAAACCTTCTCATGACAATCTCCAGAGACTGATGCTAACAGTTCTCAAACCCTGTTATAACCTCAGGGTTTCTGGGACCATCACAGCCAAGGGATGCTGATCTAGGGGAACTGCAGATGGACTGTTTCCAAATTTGCAGCTACAAGCACACTGATGAAAAGGCCTGCAGGGTTTATGGCAGTCAAAAACATTCAGTTTTCCTTCTCTAACTGCTCAGTGAGGTCTTTCACGTGGTGAGATGTCTGTACTGCCCCGGGACTGTGGGCTTGTTCTAGGAATGCTGTACAGACCCTTCCCATCTCTACTCTGTAACACACGTACAGCCAAATTACCATGGACCCTATTGCCTTGCAAACTCTACACCCACTGCCACCGTCCAGTGTCTACCTTGGAGTTCCTGCCCACTGAACAGACAGACTGGGCTTTTCCTTCCACAGCCAGAGCATGCAGACATTCACTAGCTGGCATGAGGTTTACCATGGCCAATGTGCATTCCCAACAGTGAGCACGCGTCAACAGGGAGCCCCACTCTGTAGTTGCTAGTGCAATCAGCACAGAGAGTGCCCAAAAAGCTCAGCAGGTGTTTCCATTCGAGACCCCTCTCCACCCAGCCAGCATTCAGGGATCAGGTGACTTAGAAATGAAGGGATGAAACTGAGCTGGATCTGTGGGGATCTCCCTCTTTGTGTGTCCAGTGCCCATTCCCAAGAAGTCTGCCCTAGGGATGAAGTCTCTTTAGAAGTGGACCAGATTTTAAAATAGGACCCACCACTCAGAAGCTGCTACGGCATCAAGGATCTCCTTACAGACATGAAACCTTCACCCCAGGATTCAGAAGTTTTAGCGATGGGAACCTGAGGCACAAGGAGGAGCTGAAATGTGGTGACTGAACGATCCGAGTCAGTGACAGAGAAAGAAGAACCCAGGAGTCCCAGCTCATAGGTGGCTGTCCCAGTCACTGCACTTGCTGCATTAGACATGTGAGTTCAACACGAGTGGGAATCCCTCTGCCTGAGAGGGTAAGAATGGCTTTCACCGGGGCTGATGCAAATCAAGGGAGGGAAAAAGGATGGGCTGCCGCCCCGTACAGGAGCCAGCTGTACCGTGAAAGAATGTCAGAGCCTATTTATAAACCTCCTCATTCGGTGCTCACACCACACCCTGCCATACCTCCTCAGTCAATTAGCACCGTACATTGTTCGAAAGCCTGTGGTGGTGCGGCTGGGCTGGCCGGTATTTACACACGGCAAGGAGGAATCAGGGGGGAGAACGAAGGAGGCTTGCCCAGGCAGGCAGGAGCAATGGTGAAACCCCACACAGCAATTCCAGGGAACCGATGAGAAACACTCGCTCTGTCTAAAGGTCAGAGAGGGCCTTGGAATGTCTCTCTGGCCCTTCCTCAAAATTCAGCTTCACAGATGTTGTCTGCAATGAAATGTCAGATGCGGATGGTGGGGTGGTTACTAAAGGTTGAGACGGAAAAGGATGCTGGCCAAGACGGCAGATTCTTTCCCACCGCGGCGCCCTGATCAAACAGCCCGGCCCAGCTCCATCCGGCACACATGAGCAGCTGCGGCGAAGGGCCCGCATTCAGAGCTGCAATTCTCTAACAGTTGGAGAAGGTTTCGGCCCTGAGTTTGTTTTTGAAAAAGGCCTTGAGAGAGGGTAGAAAAGCTCCAAGGGCTCCAGCTGGGAAGGGGAGGTGGCAGCAGGTAGGGATTAGCATGAGGGTCTGTCTGTGGAGTTCCACGGACAGCGCCACTTTGGGCGAGTCTTGCTCACCCCGTTCAGTGCCTCAGTTTCCCCAGCTGTGAATGAAGATTACCTTTGTTCTCTTTTACCAGAGGACTTTGGGATTGCTGGAGGAAAAAGAAGATGCAAATACAAGGCAATAGGGGAGCACGGGGTATCTTCTGGCTGGGACATTTCACCCTACAAGCAATGAAAGCCTGTACTTTAGCCTTCCACCCACGCTGGACCACGATGGTGATATGCTTGGAGCTGGGAACAGCCCACTCACCAAACTAGAGCAGGCTTCACGCACTCCTTTGCTTCCTTACAGCATCAGTCACTCTGACCCCACAGACCAAACCAGCCTCATAAGCCCTTCTCTGATGTCAGGCTAATTTCACAGCGCAGAGCTTTGCCCATGGTTAGTTAGTGGATCAGAGGCATGGACAGAACCCAGGTGTCCTGACTCTCAGTCCCCAGCTTAAAGCACAACTCTCCCAGTGCCGGGAGACTGAGTGTGTTGGAGCTGTTTGAACAAGTAGGACTCAGGGTGGCTGGAAATGTTGAATGTAATGCAGCAGCCGCAGGCTCTGTCTCCACAGAAAACAGTGAGAGTCCACACAAAACACCTGAAAGGGATCACCCCTAAGCTGTTGCAGTTTCCATTTTCCCCCTACAGAACACAACACAGCAGGGTATTCAAAGTAGGGTTCAGCGCTACGGCCTGCCCCCCTGCCTGCACCAGCTCTGGGGAACAGGCAGAACAAAGCAGCAGAGAGGGAAGCAGACAGGGCCTGTGAGCCAGCAGATCCATCTCAACTGGAGGCACCAACAGCTGTGACAAAGACACAAATGTGGGGGGTCACTGTAGCGGAGCGCAGCCAGAGAACAGCACAGGCAGCCAGCTTCTGCCGGCACAGACACCCAGCGAGGCCGAAGAAGGCGGCGCAGAGCCAACCATCATGTGCCCCTTGTTTTAGCCCACTTCTATTTGGGCCTGACCCCCTTTAATCATCAGCCCTGTACCCTGGGAAGAAAGGAAAGGGATTGAATGAGCCCTTTTGCTGGGCCCTTTGGCTTTCAGTAGGTAGGTATTTTGCCTGATATTTATCTCCAGCCTGTGAGAGACTTGCTCCTCACCCTTCCCTAACCAAGATAAAACACTCCTGATAATCACAGGGATCAGTCTCCGGGTAACCATGGCAGCGGGGGACTAGAAATCGTAGGGCAGCGCTCCAAGCCACAGAGCAGCAGAGGTTGGGGAACTTGGGGAACATCCTGAGATCTGAAGCGTCTCCATTTCACACCAGCTTTCTCAGCAAAGGTGCCCAAAAGCACTGCGGGAAACGGGCTCCTGGATTATGGGGCTAGCTTCCATAGCAAGTAAACCAGCCAGCTGGCAGCGCTACTCTCAGGAGCAGAAAGAAGCAGGCCACGGAAGGATTTTACTGGGTGGTGCAGCAGAAAGAGATGAAACTAGCAAACTCTCTGCCAACCTCATTTTACTGCAGTGCCCCCGATGACAGACAGGCCTATGAAGGACATGTTCACGCCCTTCGACAGGCTCGCACCAAATCAGAGCTGGTTGGCTTGCTAGCTTTGTGGCCCTCTTAATGAGAGACTGAGGCTTTGCACCCGGAGGGATGAGTTAAGGAGGAACCCAATTCTCAGCTCTTGCTGATTCCCAGCCCTGGGCAGGAAGAAGGCACTGAAAAATGCCTTGGCAAAGACTACAAGGTTATACCCTCCAAATGGGTGTTGATTACTACTGAGACACATATGAGATCATGCATCGCTGCCAGGGGTGTCCAAGAAGCAAAGCGAAGCATAGTTTTCAAAGGGGGTGCTTGGAACAATTTCATTCCTTTGATGGATTTCCAGGGGCAGAGGGAAATCCCCAGCGCCACCAGCAGCGTGGCTAAAAATAAGCACGCATCCGTGCCTTTGTGAAACTAACAGGGCCAGGCACCTTGGGAGGCGGCAGTCGTTGGAGGAAAAGATCACACAGGCCTGTACATTCTTGGGTAATGCTAATCTTACATAGCCTTCCACCCACAGATCCCAACGCACTGTCTGCAGGTGGGTCAGCATAACCATTCCTCTTTCAGACAAGAGGAAACGGAGGCACAGAAACAGAACCCAAGGTTCTGGACTCCCCAGTCCACAGCCACATTCACTAGACCATGCGGCTCCCCAGGTAGCAGCTGGGGAGAAGATGCCAGTTTGGGCTCCAGAGTTCTTGGGCTCCAAGCCTGCTGCCTCTGGTTTTAGACGTGGCTTCTCAGCACCTCGCGGCTGGGAGTCTCTCTCTGGCTACAGCCAATGCCTAGCACAACGATCCACGGAGAGGCGACTGAATGCAAACAGCAGCAGTCACTGTAGCTTGCAAGGCAAGGAAGAACCTCCCTTAAAACCATATTCCTAGATCCAACCCTAGCCCTACCTGTTAGTCCAGCCCCCCTGAATTCAGAGGAATCTTCCTGTTCAACATCACAGCCCTATCTAACAACCACAGATCCAACCCAGGCTACTCATTCCCCCTGCCCCACCTCAGTGCAGAGCCCAGCACTCGCTACAGAGAACAGCCAAACCCTCAGGGACCCTGATCACTTACTGGCTGGGTCTCCAACCAAAGCCCAACCCCTGCGCACCATGTGCCCCACAGATCCCCACCCTGATCCCACAGCAATGTGGGTCCTGACCCCGCACCTGAGCATGGGATTAAGACAGTCTCTTTGCAGGAGACCCAGGATAGGGGCAATAGGAGAAAGAGGGGGATTTCAACTGTAAGGAAGAACCATTTCAAAGCCAGCACCCACTGTGAAGGCAGACGTTGGCCACAGGCCCTCTCTTTCACCCCAGCCAGTTCACTCACCGTGCCACAGACCTTCACATCGTGGAGCCGGCCCCACTCATCCTCATAGCTGTCTACCATCATGATGCTGTCATCCTCCTCGTTGCCCAGCTCAGCGTGGAGGTGGATCCGGACCTCTTCTCCCAGCGAGTGCATCCCCACGGCAGGGAAGAGCCCATCTGGGGACAGCGGCATTATGGTGGAGCCCACCTGCGGGAGACAGCCGGCAGGACCCTGCATAACCACCCTAGACCTCTGGTGCCACCTGCTCATAGCACAAACGCCAGCTCAGCTGCGTCTGTGGGAGAGTTTCACCAGCCACTTCGTTTTTGACAATCCACTCCCCACGCAACCAATAGGAAGCACAATCAGCTCTGCAGCAGCTTGCAATGAGCGGTACTCACCCTCTTTCCATTCTTGGTGAAGAAGATCTGGGCTGTCTGGACCTCGAAAGAAACCGGCTCAATCCCGCAGCCAATGCGGTCCCCCGAGCTGCATTTTGTCCCAAACTGTCGGCCCTTCGCTCTGCCATTGTAGAGCCTGTAGGTTTGAAAAGCAAGGAGCGACTTTGGAAAGTATCACAGCTGGCACGATGTGAAAATCCCTCTCACCCAGGCTTGGCACAAAAGGGCAAAATGAACATGCAAGAGCGAGGGAAAAGCTTTGTGCCTATAGGTCCCTGGGATTCCACGGCAAAACCCAGCACTGACTGGGGTTAGGAGAAAGTCTTCATCAATGGAACAACGCTCCTGTTCTCCAGGTGTCTGGGAGAGATAGCACCTAGCTTACCTCAGTGACATTACGCTACCCCATGCAAGCAGCCATCCGTCAGACTGGACATCTAGCCATCTAAGCCCTTGACTGGCCCCCCAGGAGGTCTCTGAGCCCCCCAGAATCTTTAACATATGTATTTGCGAGCCAGGACCTGGCTCTTATCCTCCCACACAGGTGAAGAACCACGCAGAGCAGCTACATGACTTGACCTAGGAAGACCTGAGCCCAGCCAGGTGCCCTAACCTTGGGCCATCCTTTCCCTCTGGACGCAAGGTCGGAGGAACCGGCTCAGAGGATACAGATGTAATCGTAGACATGGTGCTGCTTTGGAAGGGAAGCAGATGGTGCAGATCTATGGTACGCCCAGCAGATGCCTGCTTAAGAATCTAGGGCTAACTGGATCAGACACACCTCAGCAGTAACAGCTTGGCACATTTTCTGGAAGGTTTAGAGTCCTCTGGACCAGAAATAAGGAGCATGCAGCATAAAGTGGGACCTCTACTTGGCGAGTGATAAGTACAGTGATCTACACATTGTTTCCCCATCGACTCCCAGAAACTGCGACTGGACAACAGGGGACGGATCACTCGATGAACTGCCCGGTTCTGTTCATTCCCCTTGAAGCATCTGGCACTGACCATTGTCAGAAGACAGGAGACCGGGATAGCTGGACTCCATATGGCCATTCTAATGATATCACGATTGTCAGCTAAGGGCCTTTATTGCTTGTAAAATGAATTCCTTCATCCAACTCACCCCCCATCAATGAGCCACAGTCCCAAGACAGAGATCAGCACCTAGAAGCCCCCATATGGCAACTCTGAGAGCCTCCCGCCCTCAAGTCCTTTTGAATCAGCAGCTCAGGAAGCTCCACAGGAGACAAGCGCACGTCAATGCGTTCCCAACCATGGCCCAATGCCGCTAATTGGGCAAACGGGATGGCAGCCAACTCACTTGCCATCATCGGCGTGGTAGGCCACGGAATCAGGCAGCCACCCTGGCTGGTGGTCCAGGCTGTAATACTGAGGCACGAGGCCCACAGCGATGGTTCCCCGCACACCACTGTCCACAATTGATACCTGCAACGAGTGACAAAAATGATCCCTTCCCATTCCACTGGCAGCACAGCAGCCCTTTAACGCTGACTCGGCTCCGCACCAGCACCTGGTTGTGCCAACACAGCAGCATTTTGAAGGGCCGGGCTCAGGAAATCAGGGAAGGGGCAGAGCCACGCTGGCGAGTCGGCTGCACCTCCAAAGCACGGGGTGGGTGGGTGAGAGAGGTTAGACCCACTAAGTTTGAGCGGGGGAGAATGGAGAAAGAACACCAGCAGGGGCCAGATGTGATCTCCCAGAAAAGAGCATGAGCTGTTCAGACACAGTCCAACTAGAAATAGGGTACCAATTTACAGCAGGGAAAGTGATTCACCTTAAGAACAAAACACCAACAAAATTGGTGCATTCTCCATTCCATCTCATGCCCAGGCTGGCTGCCTCTCTGGAAGGGATGCTTTGGTGGGACAAGTCACTCAGCTCACTATGGAGTAACTGGGTGAAATTCTCTGGCCTGTGTTACACAGGAGGCCCCTTCCACTCTTAACAGTCAGGAATCTCAGTACAGAAATCCCTGGCGAAACACACGGCCAAGCCAGCAGAGCCCATGGAGCTCACAAGAGAGGACAAGAGAAGGGGTCACCTGGAGCGAACAACAAACACAGCGCAGCTCTCTAGGCCAGCTCAGACACACGAGTTTGCATAGCCCCAGCAGGCAAGGTTACCTCAAAGTAGTTGTTGTCTTTGGTTAGTGGGCGGGGGGCAACGTAACAGCCAACTTCCCCGGAGTTCCCGTGGTAGCTGCACAAGAGAAACAAGAGGTCCTGCTACTTAAACTCTGTGATATGGGCTAACATTTTAAATGGCACGGGATGCTGGGGGGATGTCGAGAGGCATGTAGCTGGGTTGCCTACCGCACCCACCTGGCAAAGGTGTCAGTCATGCTCAGAGTTGTCTGCTAGCCGAGCTATTGAACGGAACAGTCACTATCCAATTCATTACCAAGAGCCACTGGGCCAGAAGACTACAGAGTTTCAGAAGCGACTGACAATTTTGGGTTCCCTGCTTGAGATACCTCAGAGGGCCCAGTTCTCAGACAGCCCTGAGCACCTCCTCTCATGCTCTGGAAATCACATCCCTTGGAAGTGTCTCAAGTTGGCCTCCCAAAAATCACAGCTGACTTCGGAAAATTTAGGCTCGGGGACTCACAAAGCAGACTGCATGGCTCCCCTTCCCAGCGGCAGTTCTAGGGCCTTTCACAAGGCCCACGGTCCTAGCTCCCCTCACTGGTGGGGTTTCCAGATTAGTCCTGCCAGGCCTTGGAAACATCCCAGCTGCAAATAACATTCTGCAGTTCAAGAGCATTTCCTGCTTAGGGTTTCAAAACACCATACTCACTTAAGCCTTATAGTGAGATAGGTCAGGATCATTCTCCTCATCCCAATTTACAGATAGGGAAACTGAGGTGCTGAGCAGGGAAGGAGATTACCTAAGTTGGACGCCAAGAACTGAACCAGCACCTAGCCTCTTTAGCGAACTCTTATTGCTTGGGACATTTAAAATTAGCCTGGATGAAGCACGAGAGAAGATACTTTATGTCACAACCAGGGGGGTACCAGCAGACCTGGACGTGGAGGGGATGGATACAATGACACAGCACGTTTTTCTAGCTCTCATCTTTGTGAATCTCAACCCACTGGTGTGATCCCAGGATTCATCACTGTTCACTAAAGCCCTTCAAGTTACTGTGTCCCCCTGACGCTTTTGAGTACAACAGCCGAAGGATCAAGCAGAAGGATCAAACTGGAGCTCCCAAGCAAGCTTTTTAGAGAGCTCGCCAGCTTCAATCTACTGCTTCCTTTTCCAGGCGGCCACAATGGGCCGCACCCCATGCTGGGCAAGAGGCTGCAGGCCATCCCCTGTTACGGCTGCTCCTTGCTCTGCACCCATTTTCCAGTTTGCCAGTCACCTTAGTGTGTCCCCATCAACGAGAATGTGTTTGAATCTCTCCTGATAGCGAATAGCCCGCACCTCCCGGATCTCCCGGATCCTTCTCCTCCAGTTCAGGAACCGGTAGTGCAGGTTTAAGTCATCCATTATGCCTGGGAGAGTCAATCTAGTAAGAGGAAAGAGGTAAGAAGTCAGCTACATGGCAGGTACAACTGGAGAACAAGACGCAAGAGTTCCCCCAGCCAGCCACAAGGCGTCCGCCAGACGTCAGAGAAACCCAGTGCCTCGGGAACTCGGCTCTTGGAACCCCACAAGACAGCTACGGCGGGTTCTTTCTATAGCAGCCCTCACACATCCCACATCTACCAAGCCACTGTGTGACCTGCAACATTGCCATGGGGAATCAGGAGCCAGACAAGCGTGGCTATTCTCCGGCCTCTTAGGCTGTGGCTGCGTATTAGCTCTGTTCTAGGGGGTAAACTGAGGCATAGGGGGATGGGACTTGCCCAAGAATACACCAGTTAGCAGCAGAAAAGGGCATAAAATCTAGGAGTTCTGACTTCCAGCCTCTGCTTCAACCTTTAAACCAGAACTCTCAGTCAGGGGATAACACACATGAGCCTTAACTCCCAACTCTAGCTCTAATCACAAGACAACGCTTCCTCTGTTACTATCCACTAAGGCAGAAACCTACAAAGAGAATATCTGAGCCTATATACCAGGGGCAAGAGAGCATCCAGAGAGTCAGATGAACTTAACATCACTTTCCCAGTGCTAACTAATACACCAGCTGGGGGGAAATCCATACAGAGATACCAGGAACTGGAAACAGACGCACTCTTCAGAGCTCAGAGGGGGTACAGAGGAGAAGACAGAAAGCAGCTTTTGGTTACAAGAGAATGCTGGTCTCACCCCCTGGCCATAGCGTCCAAAACACAGCTCTTCCTCCCTGTGCTGCTGGGGGGGTTGAGCCTTCCGAGAAACCTTTTCTCCTCTAACCCACGTAATCAAATGCAGCTGGACTCACAGACACCCTGCAGCAGTTTCCAGCAATCTCAGCCATAATCCTTTACAAAAGGCTGAGCCCTTTCTCCCTGGCTCCAAGACAGCCCCTTGCCATCTCCTGTTCCCAAAGCTCACGTCACGCCAGGAGTCACACGCTGATAATAGATGGTTAGGAAGGTCCCACAATACAGAAAGGCTGCAGGGGACATGGGCTAACAGGGATTTTCCTCCCCACCAGAGATGGCGATGCGGGCATCGCTTGCTGTCTACTTGGTTGGAACAGCACAGTATAATTACTATTATTTGTATCCCTGTAGCACTTAGGAGGCCAAGTCACAGACCAGGACCCCACCATGCCAGGCGCTGTACAAGTGACAGTCACCTACCCCAAAGAATTTACAATCCAGGAAATAAGGCAAGAGACAACTGATGGATACAGACAGATGGGAGAGCCCAAGGAAACAACGTTGGTCAACGTGATGTGCAGCGTGTCAGCTCACCCTTGCTAAGTTTTCTGCAGGCTCTATGCCAAAGCAAAGCTTTAAGAAGGGTCTTGATGAGGTAGCTTTGTGGATGTTTACAGCCAGCGCCTCACAAGCACCTACGACAGTACAAAGCATGAAGACACTGGTTTGAAAATGCAGCAGGAGGATGACAAGAAGCTGACACCACAGACTGATCCAAGGAGGGAGTCAACATCTTGACAGTGACTGAGAGATGACAGGGAGAATGGGAGTAAGATAAGGCAGGTAACTTCCAAGACAGAGGGACGCACTGCAACCCCAGCTGAGAAGGAAACACCATCGGGGGTGATCTTCGGCCAATCTCTCAATAAAATAAAAGCCTGCAGGGACTTGGACCCATCATAAATCCCGCTAAGAGTTTGGGCAAAATGCCGCTCTGCTCTTCCACTAGCAAGACTGACAAGATGTTGAGCAGTTTTGCAGCCGCTGTTCACAACATACACAGCCACAAAACTGATCAGCCTCCCATCAGCTTCATTCTGCCTGCTGGGAGAAATCACTAGCCTGGGAGGAGGGCAAGCAACCAAACAGCCCCCATGCACAATTCATGAAGCTCGACAGTGGGCTAAAGCACCTCCTCTTTCCCTCTAGGACAATGCTGGATTTACAGATCTCACCCGCTACTCTAACCTCAGGTTTGAGCAAGCAATACCTGCATCTTTAATGAGCACGGCACTACCGAAACGAAGGGCACTTCACAGGCATTCAGGCTGCCATTTCCAAACTGCACCCATGGTTTTGGAAGCCTCAAATGAAGTGAAGCACCTCAGTCCTGATTTTAGGGGTTTTTCAGCATTCACATCTGCAACCGAAGTCACCAGGCCCTGGGAAAATTCAAAATCAGGACCAAGATGCAGGCAAACACGAACAAATGAAAGTGGCCCATATCACTGGCCCCGTCTGAAAAAGTTTACTTCAAGCGTAAGTTGCTCCCTCCCAAACCACAGCCTTTGCATTGGATGGAAAGCACCCAGCAGAAGGCTGGTGCTAATAATTACGCCAAATACCAGCCTTTTAGCTCCTGTGGCAGTTAAAATAGGTCGCCAAGCTATTTTAAGGGGGGAATCTGGCCTCTTCCAGATGCTTGGGAGTCACAGGGCCCAAGGAAATGGAAACATACACCAATAACCAAGAGACTCCTGACGCCAAAAGAGGCACCCCCAGCATAGTAAGGCCCCCAGCCTCTACCAGTACCCAACCACCTCTCCTCTTGTGATCTCTGGGCCCTTTCCTGCCACCATGTGCACTCGATCTAGACCGATACACAACTAGGGCACCCACGGTGCCATCAGCGACTCTTCCATTCCCTCCCACAAGCAGGCTCTCACTGCCGTCTCCCCCCGGCCTCCACAACAGGGCACGTCAGCTATACCAGGGCGCCACCCCACGAAGATCCGCCACACTCACCTCCCCTCGGTCCGAGAAACACGCGGTTACGTCCCCTCCCTGCCCGAACACCCTCCTTACCTAGGCGACTCCTCTCCCCTTCCCCTCAGCTACCTGGCGTATCCCCTCCGATCCCACTGGGCAACCCCTCCTTTGAGGTGACCTGGCCCAGGGCAACCCTTCCCTGCAGCCCCTTCCCTCCCCAAACCCACTCTGGACACCTCCTTCCTCCCCCACCCACCCCGGGCATCTTCGCCCTCTAACCTGCCCTCGGCCACAACGCCCCCTCTCCCACCCCACCGCCCTGAACATCGCCCCTTCCCTCACCCTGGGTGTCCCTTCCTCCGAGAGCCCCCTCCCCAGCGATCCCCCCCCAACCCACCCAGCGTCTGGAGCATCCCCTTTCCTGGCCTCTGCCCCCCTCCTGGGACTGGGCATCCCCTCCCCCCAGGTATGTCCCTTGATACCCCCACCCCCCCACCTTTCCCCCCACATATCTCCCTTGGTCCCCTCACCTTTCCCCCCGCATCCCTTCCCCCAGCATCCCCTCCACAGATAACCCCTCCCCACTGGTACCCCCCACATATCTCCCTTGGTACCCCCGCCCCAGGTAACCCCAGCACCCCCACCTTTCCCCCCACATCCCTTCCCCCAGGTATCTCCCTTGGTCCCCTCACCTTTCCCCCAGCATCCCCTCCGCAGATAACTAGAGCCCTGCGTGGACACAAATACGTGCATCCGTATCCGACCTGCATCCGCAAGCAATGGTCCGCGGATACCTGTGCTGTATCCGCGGATGCGGACGCAAGGCGGATATCCGCGGATTTGCAGGGCTCTGCAGAGAACCCCTCCCCCCTGGTACCCTCAGGTGTCTCCCTTGGTCCCCCCGCCCCAGGTAACCCCCAGGCAGCCCTCACCCCGCCAGGCCCGTCCTCTCCCGCCATGGGCCCCGCCCCCTCCTGTCCCGCGCGGCTCGCTCCGGCCGGCGGCGGCCTGTCACATCCGGGTAGGACCCGTCCACCCCGCCGGCTCTTCCCTTCCGCCGCCCCCGCGGCCGGCCCCAGCCAATCCCCGGCCGCTCCGCTCTTGAGCGACAGCGCCCGCGCCAATCAGCGGCCGGGAGGGGCGGGGCCGAGCGAGGCCCGGCCGGGGAGGCGACAGGTGACGCCGCGACTGTGGGGACGCGGGCGTCACGGCGCCCGCCTGGTTGGCGGCGCGCGAATATGACGTCACAGAGCGCGGGGCGGGGCTCGGCGAGGCTTCCACGTTCTTGCCCTTCCGCGCACGTGGGCGGCTGCCCGTGCGGGGACCCCGCGCGCCAGCATGGGGGGCTGGGCATGGAGTGGGGGGCAGAAATGGGGGTTAGGGGTTAGGTCCTGACTAGTGCCTGGGCCCCTCTTCCAGTGCCCAGGGAGCCCCCCATTTTGGCCCAAGTGGGGCTCCCCCAAACCTGTGCCCTGGGAAGGGTCCCCAGGCTTGTGAGCACTGTGGCCATGAGGCAGGACCCCTTCATCATCCTCACCGCCGGGGGGGACCTGACTTAAATCAAATCATATCATATCATAGGGCTGGAAGGGACCTCATGAGATCATCGAGTCCAACCCCCTGGGAATTGAACCCAGGACCTTCTGCATGTTAAGCAGAGGTGTTAGCCACTACACTGGAAATGCAAGCCCCCTGCTCCCCGCCAGTGTTCCCTCTAATTATTGGTAGGCTGTGTGCGCACAAAATTTCTGTGTGCAAAAAAATTTCCTCGTGAGCACTGATATTATTTTTTTGTGTGCACTTCATTTTGGTTTTCATGAGCTGTGTGCAATGTTCCCTCTAATTACTCGTAGACTGTGTGCGCAAACAATTTCTTTGTGTGCACAAGAACATTTCTTTGTGAGCACCAATATTAGCACTACTGAATTTTTTTGTGCGCACTTTATTTTGTTGTGTGCGCAGGTTTCCTGACCTGTGTGTGCGCGCACACGCGCACAGCTTAGAGGGAACAGTGGCTGCGTGCACACGCACGTGCACAGCTCAGAGGGAAATTTTTGGCTTTGCATGGGGTGCACCGTCCTTTACTAAATTATTCCATCCCAGTCCAGGGCTCTGTGGTTGTCGCTGCGTTACACAAAAAACCTTCAGAGACGTCAGCCACTGTGGGGAGAGAACGCGGATACACCTGCTCCTTGGAGCAAAAGGAGAATCTCCATTAGGCACAGGGGGCCTATGACACGTGGTGGAGTAGCTTTGATGGCTGTCCAGGGCAATGATGATCAGAGGCGAAATGACCAGCTGAAGGCTTCTTAGGAATCGTGTGGAAGAGCTGGGAATAGAAGCCAGGCATCCCAGCACCCACTTTGTTGTTTTTAACCACTCAAACGGCCATCCAAGAACAGAGCTGGGAAGTCCTAGCTCTGCTTCCTGCAATCAAGCCCCTCAGCTCACATCCCTCCTAGGTCTGATTCTCCCCTGCTTGGCACCTTGCATTAGCCAGTTACAGCTCCCCCAAGCAGATTTAAAATGTGGCCAGCGGAGTGACGTCTGAATTCAGAACAGGGAGGACTTTACATGCTCTGCACCCATGTGCCAGCCAGGGGAGTAGTAGGCCAGTGGGATCTGGGCCCACTGGGCACAGCTGAGATGACCAAATGTCAGCAAACTTTTTTCTTAGGATCAGCTTTTCCACAGCATTCAGCCCTCCTGAGGCTTGGTTTTCAAGAGAGCTCGGCTACCTCCAGCCTCCTTGAATGGAATGGCTTGGTTTGAAAATCTGCCTTCCAAAGGGGCAGATGTGTTAGTCTGGTAAAGCAAAAAGAGCAAGGAGTCTTGTGGCACTTAAAGACTAACATCTATTTATCACGTGAGGTTTCGTGGGAGAAAATCCCACTTTGCCAGATGGTTTGAAGAGGGGAAGCTCTTCAAAGCATCTGATGAAGCGGGATTTTCTCCCAGGAAAGCTCACGTGATAGATAAATCTGTTAGTCTTTAAGTGCTACAAGATTCCTTGTTGTTTCTTTTTCTTCCGGACTGGGTGTCCAGATATGAACTGGAGACTAAACCCTAGGGGTTCAGATCCTGCCCTGGAGCAGAGGGTAGTGAGGAAGTCTGGGAAATCCAAATGGGGGCGGGTGAGACAGGAACGGGAGGAGAGCCAGGGGAAAAGCAAGAGGCAAATTCCACTAAGAATGTCTTGTTCAGGGAAGTGGCCTGTGGCTAGGGCTACCAGATACCAAAGCCTGGAAAGGAGGACAAGGAAGTATGAAAAGGAGGACGTGGAGAAAATGTAGTATTAGTGTAATATTCTTTTTTTAGGGGGCCCTGGAATGCTTTCCTCTAAAAATAAGGTATTCTGTGGCATTCCAGCATACTTTAACCCTCATAAGTAAAAAGCCAGACAAAATCTTGTCTTTTAAAATGCCTGTCAGACAGAGGATGTGAAGGTAAAAGGAGGACATGTCTTCCTTTTGCCTGACATGTGGTAACCCTACCTGTGGCCAACTCCCAGTGCTATCGGGCTGGGTGGCAGAGGGGAGCTGTGCTCACCAGTCCTGCTCAGTAAGCATCCTCTCTAGGACCAATATCAGAGCACCTTCACGCTGAGCTGGGGTCCCCCCTTGGCCCCCACTGCTACAGTCTGGAGAGAGCAGGGTGGGCACCCGTCGTTGGCACTGCTCAGTGGGCAGCTCACTCTAAACCGCTAAGGGTTTAGGGATGCCACCCAGTGGCAAATATCTGCAACAGCCACTTCCTTGCCAGGGAGAGGTCCTTCCCCTAGGTGCAAATTCAAGTTCAGCTGTTACTTAAATAGTTAATTAGCTGTACTTTCTCCTTCAGCCCTTTGGGAGACTGCAGTCTTTACATAGGGCCTAGCTTGTTTTATCTTCAGAGCTTTACACAAGAGGGGGACAATTGTTGTTCCAATGGGTAAACTGAGGCACCAGCAAGTAGCGTGACTTGCCTGTGATCATCCAGCAGGCCAGAGCTGGCGATAGAAGTTGGGTTCCAGCCCGGTGCTCAATCCACTAGGCCCAGTGTGGTGGAGGTGGTGGGGGGGGTGTTCTTTGGTGCTGGTGTCTCCCCTCATGCCAAAGGAATTTTCCAGTGAAGTGCTGCCTAGGTAGACTGGAAACCGCCCAGGGCAGAAATCATCTCTTGATCCAGGTGCTATGCTGCTCCTGACAGAAGGAGAAATGGAGCATGCAATGTGTTCAAGCACATCTCCCTCCAAGCTGCCCCGGCAACCACTGGCTAAAGGCGTACTGCTTTTCTGGGGATGTAGTGGAGTTTGCATCTGCTCTATCACGCTTGGACAAGTCTTTTTAAGTGCTCTATGACTCAGTTTCCCCATCTGTGTAGTAGAGCAAGCCAGGCTGCCTGCTCCAACATCCCAGGAGGGCAGTGAGGATTAACCAGTAGCCAATTGCAAAGGGATTTGGTTGCACAAGGTCCTGGTCAGAAAAGCTGTGCACAAGTGAGGAGCAAAATCCAACAGAAAAGGGGGCCAGGGGAACTGAGGCACGGGCAAGGCAAGTGAGCTGGCCCATGTTGCACAGTGGCAGGGCTGTTAATAGAATCCAGGAGCCATAATTCCAGCCACTGGACCACATTTCCTCCCAGGCCGAGAACTGAAGCCAGAAATCCTCATGACCCTCAGCCTGCTGTTCTCGCCAGTAGAAAACACTCCCTCCCAAAGCAACAAATCCAGGAGACCTGACCCTCTCTCTGGCCCTGCTCTAACCACTGGTCAAGAACCCAGGAGGCCTGATCCCTATTCCCACCCATGGTTGCCAAATAAAGCGCTTTGTTTGAAGGCTGCGCTCTGCACACATGAAGGAGAGCAGTAAAAATGATGTGTTGTGTTTTAGGAAAGAATTAGACAGGCAAGGGAAATAGCTTGGCGATTGGATTACACAACAGAGATGGGCTGGAAGCATGAAATATTCCAGGCATTTAGGCTCCTTGCGAAGGCAATAATATTCATTCAGACACTGGGGTGGGGGAATAATTTGGAGGGAAGAAGACAGGGAAAATAAACCAAGATCCTAGCTCAGTGCCTGCAAGCAGAGGAGGGGAAAGCAGGGCTTGGGCACCTGGAAATTGTTTGCTTTCTTTCTTGGGGGGCTGTTGCTGTTGTGGTTTTCAAAAAAGTTGCCCAGAGAATTAGACCCACATCACTGGGAGAGAGCTTGCCCAAGTGGTGGTGGTGGGGAGAGCTCCCATGTCGGAGTGGAGTGATGAAAGCAAAAGCTCCCACTTGGGAAAGGGAGGTGGAAGGGAGCTGACCCCTTGGGAGGGGATGAAGCTGGGAACTCTCATTTGGGAATGGGGGGGGGGGTGGAAGAAAGAGCTCTCGTTTGGGAATGGGGGATGGAGATGGGCTCTCTGACTGGGGGGAAGGATTGGAGCTAACCCCCTGGGAAAGGGAGGGTGTGAATATGGGCTCTCCCACTTGGGGCTGGTCTTGGGGGTTGGAGCCCCTGGAAATGGGGGAACGGAGATGGGTTCTCCCACTTCAGAGGGAAGGACTGGAGCCCCTGGACATGGGGTAGATGGGCTGTCCCTCTGGGGCCTGGGGGTCCTGAGCTGACCCCCTGGGAATGGGGAGTGTTAATATAGGCTCTCCCCCTTGGGGCTGGTCTTGGGGAATGGGAGCCCCTGGGAATGGGGGAGATGGGCTGCCCCACTGGGGACTGGGGGTGTGAATATGGGCTCTCCCCCTTGGGGCTGGTCTTGGGGGATCGGAGCCCCTGGAAACGGGGTTTGAGTGAAGATGGGCTGCCCCACCGGGGCCTGGGGGTCCTGAGCTGACCCCGTGGGAAAAGGGGGGAAGAGGACGGGCTCTCCCACTCGGGCTGGGAGCTTGGAGCTAAAGCCTCCCCCGGACGGAGGAAGAACAGGAGCCCCCTTGGGACCCTGTCTGCGGGGGGACGTCCCCCCCTCTCAGCCCCCAGGAATGTGCGAGCCGGAGAGCCGGGGAAATTGAATTTGGAAATGAAGTTGGGGGGAGGAGGAGGAGCCGGAGCCGGAGCTCAGCGCCCCCTCGCCGGTGCCAGGGCTGGAGACACCTGGCGCCCCGGTCGGCGGTGGGGCGGGCGGGGTATTTAAGGGCTGCGGCCGCGGGGAGGGAGCCCAGAGCGGCCGGGGCGCAGCGCGATCCGGCTCCTCCCGTCCCGTCCCGTCCCGTCCCGTCCCCACGATGCTCCCCGGCTGCTGGGTGGTGGCCGCGCTGCTGCTGGTCCCGGCCTCCTGGGGGGCCCCGGGCCAGTGCCCCGGCTGCGAGGACGGGGACCCCGCGGCCTGCGCCCCCCGGGCCGGCTGCAGAGCCCCCGAGCGGGCGCCCCCCGACGGCGCCAAGGCGCCCCGCGAAGCCTGCGGGGAGAAGGGCTGCGCCCGGGCGCTGGGGGAGCCCTGCGGGGTTTACACGCCCAGCTGCGCCCGGGGGCTGCGCTGCATCCCGCGGGCCGGCGAGCGGACCCCGCTGCACGCCCTGCTCCACGGCAAGGGGCTGTGCCGCGCCGTCGGGGGCCGCAAGGGCAGCCGCAACCACACCGAGCCCGAGCCGGCGGCAGGTGAGTGCCCTGGAGCCCGTCGGGACTTGGGGGGCAGCGCTGGAGGGGGGTCCAGGAGCAGCCCCTCTCCTCGCCCTGGAGAGGAGCCCGTCCTGCCACACCGGGTCCCCGGCGCGGGGTCCGGTCAGCGGTGGGCACGCGAGCCAGAGGGGGGCATAAGCGCCCGGTGGGGCAGGGCCCTCCGGGCAGGTTGGTGCCCTGGTCGGAGGTGGATTCTCTCTGCTGAGCTTTGTCCGCTCAGGCAATCAGCGGCCATCTGGCCCCTGCCCCCAATAGGAGGGGGCAGAAGAAATGCCTCCCCCCGTGGAAGCGTTCCTGCCAGGGTGCTCCAATCCAGCCCGAGAAATGGGCTCCGGCTCTTGGATCCCTGAAGGGGAACGTGGGCTGATCTAGGACTCGGGATGGGGAATGGTCGAGATGGGCCAGGCCCCCACTGGGCCAGGGGCTGTACAAACTCAGAACTAACGGTCCCTGCCCCAAAGAGCTCCCATTCTGGCTCCCGACTGCCTGGAACCCACACACAAAAGCAGAAAAGCGGGGAACCTGCCCCAGGGGCAAGAGAAGAGTCAGCAATGGGGAATCAGACGGTCTCCCCAGAGCTCATTCTCCGTCAGGGTTCAGGATGTTGCTGTGAGGCCGTGGCTGGGGAGCCGGGGCTGCCTGGGCAATTGCTGGCAGGGGGGAGGGAAGGAATCCAGCCCCCACCTTGTCCTAAATTCCACCTGCGGTTCTGGGACAGGCTGTGAAACCAGGGCAGATCAGAACCATCTGCCTGAGCAGTGGCCCGAAAATCAGGCACAAACCACTTCCAGATGGGCTGCACAGGCCAAGGGACCTCTATATCTTCCTCCTGCCCTCATTCAGGAATGGCTCTGTACTCTGGGCTGTTGTGTCAGACCCCCCCGCAGGGCAGCTTAAATTCTCTTCATGCCAGGCTCCTCCATGACAGGAGAGTCTGCAAAATCCACCCACCCCACTTTGGGAAAAATCCTGAATCTACCATAAATTGAACATGTCTTAGCATCTGCGATCCTAGTCATAGGCTCGGGGTGCTAGGCGCTGTACAAGCACAAGACAAAAAAATGGCTGCTATCCCAAAGAGCTTAAAAGGCTTAACAATCTGGGTGGGGGGCGGGAGGGAAGAGACCAAGCCGCGGAGGCAGAATCCAACTGTCTGCTCTGTCTCGCCACAAAGCAAAGATTTTTCTCCAGTCATGCAGAGATGCTTTGACTAATTTCACATAGCAGGGCAAGTCAGGACGCAAAGGGGGGGCGGGGAGGGGCTGGGAGAGATGTTCACCACCACTCAGTGACTCTGTGACCACCAAAGCCGCGGGCACCATAGCCCCTGCTGTATTGAGGTACCTGGTGGTTGTGGGGGGGTGGCTAGATCTAGAGGTTTTGTTCCCTCCCATCTGTGTAGGTTTGTTGTCAGCCCCCGTTCCCGTTCCTCTGTCTGCTCCTCAATCCAAGGAGTGCTCACTCCCTCCTGTGTCAGAGCCTGGGAGTGCAGGATGAGACACCACCCTGGGCCCTGCAAGAACAAGGGTGTTGGGGCATTTGGCAAATCGTCATTTGGGGCAGCATTCCCCACCCCTCTCCCGTGATTGTTCCAGGCTGGATTTTCAAGCACATGGCCCCCAAAATGCACCATTTTCGGCCAACTTGGAAACTGCTGCAGGGCTCTGGGCACTCGGTCCCAAAAGGTGGAGGTCCACTTGACTCCTTGGGCCTGCCTTGGGTGCATGGAGCTGCAGGAGGATGGTGGCTCCATGTCTTCCCCATCTTCAAACATCTGCCAAAGTGGGATTTTCTCCCATGAAAGCTCATGCGGTAAATAAATGTGTTAGTGTTTAGACATGCCACAGGACTCCTTGTTTGTTTTGCTGAACTAGACTAACACAGCTGCCCCTTTGGAACAAGGAGACTATGACCCTCGATGCTAGGTAGCTCCTGAAAGCAATGGTCTGGCTCCCCTGTCGTCACCCCGGGAAGAAGGGTAAATCTGCCGCAGACACCAAGAGGTGCCGCTCTGGGGATGTAGGAGAACGGCTTCACCCAAGTGACCAGGCTGGCTTGCTGCTCGTGTCTTGCAGTCTCAAAGGGCCTGATGCCAGCAGCAGTCGTGGGGCCCTGTGTCAGACATGCCATTTGGCCTTTGCAGGCTGCCGACCAGGGAGGGTGAAAGCAGTGGCAATTGGGGTGGCAGGCTGAGGCCTAAAACCCAGGCTCCATCTCCTTTTCATCTCCAGGGGAGAGCCGAAAGGAGAGTCGCAGGGTGAGCCGCCCCACGTTGCAGCCTCTGCCCCCTGAACAGTATGGCACCTTGGCAGAGGGGAACGGCAGCAAGGACCGGCAGCAGCAGATCTCGCTGAACAACGACGGCAAGCCGGACCTGGAGACGGTGTGTGGCAGGAAGGGGCAGTGACAGGCCAAATGCATGCCTGAGGAAGACTGACATGGGTGTCTCCTGCACAGGCACTCAGTGCTGGGAGAGCCCGCACCTGGGGTCCCCTGCAGTGCATCCTCCTGGCAATAGATCAGGCGTGGCCATGAGGCTCTTGAATGAAAAAATGCAGCTCGCAGAAGAACTCAGCTTCTAGGCGGGTCAGAGAGAGGAAAGCAGCCCTAGCCTAGAAGTTTTAAAGCTGGTCAGGGATGGCCAGGAGAAGTGTGGCATGTTTAGATTTTCTCATAGGCCCTAATGTGGCTTACACATTGTTCAAACAAAATCATGTTTTACAAGTCCTTCTAAACATGAAGTCGAATAATAAGAAACTAAAACATTAAGAAGAAAATAGATCATTTACTGTATAGGCCTAGTTTTCATGGTAACCTTAAGTAATTATTAGAATCTGACATTAGTAGAATCTATATTTGCCCTCTTTTTAGGATAAAATTAAAGTGTGCAATGAATTTTAAACTTAGTAATTTTGGAGTAGGTAAAATATGGCTATATGCCTCGGTGCAGCTTTTGAAGGTTTAATAATCATCTTGTGTGGTGTTGGAGTCCCATAAGTTTGGCCACCCCTGCAATAGATAGTGGGAGCACCCCCAGCTGGGAGAGGCCGGGGCTGCTGTCACTGGGAGCGCCCCCTACAGTCCCAGTCCCACCCTACTCTCAACAGCGCCCCCTCCTGGGGGCAGAAGAGGCAGCCCCGGGAGCTGGGAAGCCCAGTGAGCCCCATCCCTCCTGAGTTTGCAATCTGTCTGCTTCCCAGCAGGCTCCGTGCCGCATGCACTTGGCTGCCGTCATGCTGGAGCTCAAGGCCCCGCTCTACCTGACCGGCGATGACATCTTCATCCCCAATTGTGACACCAAAGGCTTCTACAGGAAAAAACAGGTAGGGGCCAGAGCTGGGCAGGTGTTGCTGTGGACTTGGAGGGTAGACATCTGTGGAGCTGTTGCGCCCTAGAGGCTGGAGTCAGAATCTGAAGGCTAATGCAGGAGCAAGCCCACAGATCTCAGGGTGTTGCAGAGAGTCAGTGATCAGCTGCACAGATACAGGCTGGTGATCGGCACAATAGGGCATCGACCTTGTTGCCCAGCAGATCCATGTCCCATCAGCTACCTAACAGAGTGTCTTCTGCCACTCCCTGCCTTACAAAGTGGTGCACAGCCAGCTGTGAACAGCCAGCAAGTATAAGGCAGCCCCCTCCAAATCCTGAGACTTGCTCTCTACAAAAAAAAAAAGAAAATAAGTGGATCCTTTCTTGCCCTCCTGGGTTCTCCTCCTATAGGGCACAACACATCACTGGCCTGGGACTCCAGAAACAATGCTAGGCAGGTTGCTGCCCCTCCCTGTGCCTCGCTTTCCCTATTTTTAAGGCTCTGAATAGTGCTAGGTAATTGAGGGATGCCACAGGCTAGAGGAAAAGAAGGAAGATACCAGTCCGTTCTCTTCAGCTTTGAGGGCTAGAAACTTACTGCCATCTCAGCTGTCATTTAATTGTCCCATGACTCCCAGAGCTGGGGCTTTGTGGGCAGGGGAGTGCCCCAGCCTGCAAGAGCGTTGATCGGCCCGTCGGTACGTCCTCTCTTACATCCACCATCTTTTCTTCTTCCAGTGCCGGCCATCCAAAGGGCAGAAGAGAGGCCAGTGTTGGTGTGTGGATAAGAAGGGCCACCCGCTGGCCGGCTTGGGGGGCCTGGAAGGCAACCCTCATTGCCTGCCCAACGGGAGCGACTGAGGGGGCTGGGGTGGGCTCAAGTAGAGCTAGAGGGGCAGAAAGACATTCTGGACAGAAGAGCCCCAGGCTGCAGAAGCATTTGCCTTAATTTATTACATGGCACCGTGGCTGTTGCTGTCAGGAGGAGCCGGCCAGACGGCAGTTTGGGGAAACCTTCCAGCTGCTGCCCTCCCCTGGGATCTGCCTCGCCCACTGGAACCGCATCCACTCCCTGCCCCATCCACAGCCGTGACTGGTGGGGGCACAGGGGGCAAGGAACAGCCCTGCCTGTGGCCTCTGCAGGGTGAGGGTTGGGCTAACAGAGCGCCCCACCCCATGGCTCTGTGGGGCCATCCAGGGGCTCATCCAGCTGCTTCGAGGGTCTGCAAGTGATGGTGTTTGTTCAATAAGCTATTGGGGGGGCTGCACCCCTCAGTGCCATCTCTGTGCGAGAGGAAGTGAAGTAAAAGGTGGAGTATCATTTCCCCACATGGTTAATGGGGGAGAGCCCCATTGGATGGTGAGGGGGGACTTTGAGAAGGGCACTCTGGCTTTGGGAGAATTGGCTGGAAGCAGCCGGCAAGAGTTCATCTTATGCCCACAAATCTCAGGTGCCCCCCCACACCCCCTGAGCCGTAGTTGGAAACAATTTAAAAAGAAGGGAGGGGCAGGGGGAATGGGAGAGGAGAAAGGATAGAGCGGTGACAACTGTGGGAGTAGCAAACTTTCACTTCTGGGGCTCCCCCACGCCACCCCTCCAAGGAAAACAGCTGGCAGGTCCTGCAGCTATTGGGGAGGGGGACAACTGGAGCAGGGATCAGGGCCAGGCTCCCCTGCCCCTCGCTGTCCCCTGTGCTGCACCTCCTTTAACTTAATCCTCTCCTGCTGCGTGTTTGATGCTTGTGGGGTATTTTTATTTTCAATAAAGCTGAGTTTAGTTTTTTGAGGGCCTGATGCTCCCCTTCTTTCTGCTGCACCCCTGCTCCCTTGACCCTGACATAGGAGTTGCCTCTTTGGGAAACAGGCTGCCTTTAGTCTGGCTGGATATCCTCGCGCAGACAGCTGGTCCACACCATGGCCAGGCTGTGCCAACGTGACCCCTCTAGGGACACAGTTGTGCCCCTTCACTGAGTGACAGACAGCAACCACGTGGGTTTTTTTGCTGGTATAGCAATGCTGGGTAGGGAAATGTCACTGTGCCTTTGTAGCACAGACCTGGCCAAGGTTAGTGTTCATCTTCCACTTGTCTTTGGAATAAGGCTCTCCCTTTGAGCCGCGTGACGTGATGGTCCCCCATCCCTGTTGGTGCTATAACAAGAGCTGCAGCAACTTGCTTTACTTTGGTTGTGCTCAGTTGCTGGTCCCCTTGAGGAGGGTGCATCCATCGCATTTATGTGGCCTTCCTGAAGTCCATCAGTGGCCCTGGATTTAATGAATCTAGTTACAGTGCGGCTGAGATCCATTTGGAGTGGCTGAAGCCAGCTGGGAGAGCGTCCAAGACACTGTCTGAGCAAAACTCTGTTATAGCCTAGACTCCTTGGTTGGACCACATCTCCCATGGTGACCTGTGGTTTCCCTCTGGGGGAGAGAAAGTGGTGCATCATGGGTCTAGCTAGCAGTCTGGCGCCTAGAGCAGGGTTTCCCAACCAGTGTGCCATGGCACAAAAGTGTGCCGTCAGGTCTGAGCAGCTGTGCCACAAAATTTTTTGAAAAACTGCTTGGAGAGCGCTGGATTGGCTTATGAATATTCATGAGGTCATTTGGAAACACTATGGCGGTGTGCCTCAAATTAATTAAAGGTAGCAAGGTGTGCCATGGTGGAGAAAATGTTGGGACCCACTGGCCTAGAGAACAGGGATGGAATGAGGCATTTGAACTACAGCTTCCATGAAGCACTCTGGCAGCTTTGCAAACCTACATTTTATTGGCTTTCAAGTGCTCAGGGTTTTTTGTTTGTTTGTTTTACCAAAAAAATCAGTTGTTCTTGGGGTAGCAAGGACTGGTTAAAAACAGATTGGCTTCTGGGAAACCTAATATTCTGTCAAGAAACAGGTTCAGTGGATAATTTTCCCACCAACTGCCCAAGAAATCTCCCATCCCTAGGGCTTAACCTGTGCCAGGACTTAAAAAGACAGCAGCCTGACACCGCTGCACTTGGCAGTTTCAGAGCCCAGCCCCTTGGTGCCACTGCATCAGTTATGGGTGTGAAAAAAATTGCTTGAGCCCCAGCCAGCAGCTCTTTCATTGCAAACTAAGTTGATCCTTTGGGGGAATCCCTCCAGGGGCAGATGGATGGAGTTATCAGGTCTGGCCCAGCCCTGAAGTTGGCTGGAGGCCTCTGGCTATGGGGCTGCCCACAGAGGCCCTGGCATCTGCAGACCGGCCGTTGGCTCAAAAGTTCCCTGCCAGCCCCAAGAGGCCCTAAGCTGGCTGGGAAGTACAAGGCTAAATGCTGGGCTGCTTGGATTCCTTCATCACTGCAGAGTGAGTAAAGGGAGGCAGAGGGGCAAAGATGCTGCATCTTGGAGGGGGTGGATAATTCTGGGGTATGAGGGGGACAGAGTCTGGGGAGGAAACAACTGTGGGCCCCTAGAGTGGGGCAGAGGGCTGCAGAAAGGAGCCGATCCGCAAGCAGCAGTGCCTAGCATGAAGGTGTTTGAATCACCACTCTGGCAGCTTGTGAAGCTGTGAGCCAAATAACTCGTTGGTGTAAGCAGGCATGACACCCTCGTCTCCTTGGGACCCCCTTCACACCTAGCGCTGATCCCCGGGGATTCCTTCCTTTCCCCCGGTGAGATGCAGCCGGCTCTGGGGTAGAGCATACGAGCGGTTCAGCAGCAGTGTAGGGCAGGGAGTAGAGATGAGCACCAAGCCCCAGTGAGCTCACAGGGGGAAGAGTCAACTCAGCAAGGGACAGGCTAGATGGGAGCACAGCCTTCCCCCTCCCACACGCTTTCTGCTCTTTTCCCACCACTGACTCATGTAGCTCTCTCTTTGGGCCACCCCAGGCACATTTGGGAAGTATGCTGCACCTGCTGGTGCAAAGAATGCTGGGAATATCTGAGCACCAGCGGTACCCATGATGAGTGGGAAACAGGGATGAACATCTCCGCATGCGGGAGCATAGGTACCAGTCCAGGTGCTCACACCACCACTTCTGGGCCCACCCCGTGCGGCTGAGCCGGGAGGATTCTGTGCCCAAAGGCAAAGTTTTAAGGTGGGGTGACCCAAGCCGGGGGCAGAGGTCGGAGCGCAGGTCTTGCTATCTCTGCCCTGATAAGGGCTTTATCTTATCACCCCTGGAAGGAGGGTCCAAGGCTCCCAGCTCCAGCCAGGAGCCCAGAGCAAAAAGGCTCATCCAAGGACTTTACCCCCACTTGCCAATCAGCTGACCGGGCAGGGCCCAGCAGTGAGGAAGGCAGCCAGTGGGAGGAAGAGGATGGTGGCTCTGGGGTGGCCGCTCTGACCAGTCCCATTCCATCCCAGTCCAGCATGGAGCCAGGCCAGAGTACGCCTGATGGAGCAAGGCAGAGGAAGAGAGAGGAGCGAGGGCAGGAGGAAGAGGAGGGGTCTCAGGGACTGAATGGTGAGACGGGGAGCTGTGGGGAGTGGGGGATTAGATGCGGGAGGAAGGGGATCTGAGAGCAGCATTTCAGGGGCAAAGGTGGGATATGAAGGTGCCCCAGTATTGATGGGACCTGCCAGGACATCAGCATGCGGTGGGTGGTGGAGGTGCCAGGATTCAGTACGGCGACTGGGGACGTATGTGGCTCCCCAGCTCCGTGTCATGTCACAGCCAGGTGCTGGTGCCACCCCTCTGTGATGTGAAACCCCCCAGGCACCCCTGGCTCTGGCAGGAGCTTCTCTATATAGCACCTCACCCGAGGGGGTATCACCCAGGGGTGATGTGTGGTGACCCTTTGCCTCCGGCCCCACAGGAAGCAACAAGCAACTGGACAGCATCACCAGCCTCACGCAATGGAGGAGACACATGGAGGTGAGGCAGGACTCCACCTTGGGCTGGGGAGGGCAGCAGGATGGCTTGAGCAGAGCACTGGGGGCTGTTGCTGGGCCAAGAGCAATGGGAGATCCTGCAGGTAGCTGGTCTCTTGGGCGGGCGGAGAGTGGATCGGGGCCAGGGGAGGATGCTGATGGCTCCAGGGCAGGGTGATGTGAGGAGCAGGCCACGGGCACAGTCCCAGCTGGGCCAACCGGAGGCCTTGGCACCAGCTGGCAGAGCCAGAACGGGAATAGGGGTGGAGGGCTGGGATGAGGGTGTGAGAAGTTGGAGCTGTGGGGAAGCACCTCCCAGGTGCATGCTGGGATACTCCCAGGGGAGGCCACTCATCACCTTGTACCTCCTGGGCAGGTGGTGAAGTCAGAGCTGCTGGAACACATGCAGGCGCAGCTTGGGGACTTGCTGGAGGAGGCCGTGCGTTCCTACCCCCATGCCCTAAGGAAAGGCCGACTGGAAAGAGAGGACCGGTGAGGGCAGGGGGGGAAAGGATGTACTCACCCAGCACCCCACCCAGACTCTTGGACTCATCCCTCCACCCCAATGTCACATCACCCTGGGGACTCTCCTGCTCCCAGGATCCCCTTTGTGGCCTCCAGTCAACTGGGATTGTCCCACCTAACCCCAATGGGCGTGTCTGGGGTGTGACATGGGGTGCTGGGGCACTGACATGACATCAGTACCGGAAGCCAGTGCCTGGCCCCCCAGCCGCTGGGTGGGTAGCGAGAGTCACCCGCCCCCTGGTCAGGTAGCTAGGGTGCTGGGCTGGGACTCAGGACACCTGGCTTCTACTGCTGTGCCTGGTGCGTGACCATAAGTCCCTGCCCCTCCTTTTGCTTTGGTTTCCCCTCCCTCCCTTTGTCCAGTTAGCCTGTCACCCCATTGGGGTACAGTCCAGGCTGTGCTGGCGTGACAGAGTCCCAGTCACAGCTTGAACACCAGCACTTACTGCCCTGTTAAGCAAGTCTCCGACACCCCCCCCAGGAGACTCCTTCAGCCCACCCGTCCTTCAGCTGCTGGGGAGGGAGACCAGCAGCTCTCCGCCCTAGAAAGCAGTGGGTGTGGGTAGGTGGCTGTGAAGGTCTGCGGTTGCTTCTCAGACTTCATGGGACCAGTGGACATGAAGCTGGCCACTCGAGGAAGCTCAGCTCCCCGTAGCTTGGGTAGCAAGAGAATCCTTGCTAGCTATGAGCAGTATAGGGCCTGTGACACAGAGCTGAGCTTTTCCCGGTCCATCCAGCAGCAGGGAGCATGCACCAGCTGTTTAGAAAGCGGTGGCCAGTGCTCTGGGCTGGAAGGTGTATGAGGAAGCTGCACCGTTTGGTTTCGAGGATGGGGGTTGCTCCCCAGGACTAACTCCAACCCCCGTTGGCATCCTAGGGCGAGAGGCTCCCTGCTGGAGAAGCGGAAAGTGTTCGTCGACCGGCAGTCGCTGCTCGAGTGAGTATGGCTGGCTTGGCGGCTTCTGCACACAGCTGGCAGGGAGGGGCACAACCAAGACGCCCACATGCCAGCCGGAGGCAAGGGGCAAAGGGGCAGGGCCTGATGTGCAGCACATCCAGCTGGGACGGACCAAATGCCCATCCACAGACCTGGATGCCCCAGCACAGGGCACCTGACGGGATGGGCTCATCACAAAAGGGCGCGGCCCAATGGCCCTTGAGGCAAGGAGAAGCTGGAATGGGAGCGGTGCGAGTTGGGGCAGCTGGGAGTCAGGAGTCCTGACTCTGCCATGGGTTCAGATGAGTCTCTTTACTGGGACGATGGGATGATGATCTGTCAGCAGCTTTATTATTGAAGGTGTGTGCTCCCCACCCCACTGGGAAGGAGCTGGGCTTTCAGGAAGAAGCGGAGCAATTCATGTCCTTCCCTTGGCCCTGGGTGGGAAGCGTGACCATCCCGCCTGGCTCTTTTCCAGTGAGCTGATGGAGGTGCCGCACTTCCGGACCATCTACCACATGTTCATCGCCATGCTCTGCGTCTTCATCCTCAGCACCGTCATGGTGGATTTCATCGACCAAGGGAGGTACGGCAGGACGATCCATTCCCCACCTTAACCAATCACAACCTTTGTGCCTGGGGAATCCCCCTGCTCTGACCAATCAGAGGATAGTGTGTCTGGGGGAGGGATGGCTTAAAGAGCCCTACCCCAACCAATCACAGCCTTGTTCGGCTGGGAGGAAGGCAAGGGATCCCTTCTGGACCAGTCACATGTGTCTCAAGGCTTTGGGATGGATCCCCTTCCAGACCAATCACAGCCTTATGTGCCTGTGGGTGTGATGGTGTCCCCGCACGCCCAGAGCGATCCCCACAGTCTGGAAACCACATCTTGGAGCAGAAAGGGGGAATGGGGCATTTTCTCCACCTTCCCCTCTGCCCAGCGGAGACTCTTGCAGGGATCCCCACCTGTCCTCTGCCCAGTCAGAGGTGATACCAGCAGGGCCAGGTGGGAAGATTTAACCATGAGAACCTGAGTTGAAGCCTGTCTCCTGCACAGTGAGAAGATGTGGCCTGAGGTCAGCCCATGGAGAACTGGGAGGGCGCTTTGGGCAGCTATCCCCAATGTCCACTGGATTATGAAAGTCTCTGTGGTGTTTGCTGTGGGCAGCAGGGAGGGCTCTCGGGGGGGTTACTGGGACTCGAATCTCTCTCGTGAAGGTTCATGAAACCATGCACACTTCACTGGAATGACATCGGGCTGGGGTCCCGAGGGCCTATGGTGCAGCTCTGGGCCCTGTGTCACCCTCCTCTTCCCTTGCAGATTGGTCCTGGACTTTGACCTCTTCATCTTTGCCTTCGGGCGTCTCTCCACCGCACTGTACGCCTGGCTGATCATGTTCTTCTACACCTTACTGGTCCCTTACAAAGCCCTGCAGCTGTGGGCTGGCTCCTACCACACGGTGCGCTTCCCTCGCCTCTTCACGGTCCTCCTTTGGGGGGCGCTGCTGGCCTGCCACGCCGCTGTGCTTGGCTTTTACCCCGTCTACACTGTGATCCATCACCAGCTCCCCCCAGCATCCAGGTTCATCGTCATCCTCGAGCAGGTGGGTACCATGGGGTGCAAGGTGGGATCCTCGCTCCTGCTGGCCCCACCGTAGACATCTCCTCTGGGCAAGCTGCTGGAGTCTCCCAAGCGTCTGGCTTTGCACACAGCCCCACAAAGCTAGGGCTGTCCTACCTTCCTGGAGGGGGGCCCAGCTTTGGCGGGGTCCATGCGGGACACAGGTGGAAGGCAGGGGGTTGGAGCTGTAGGGGAACCAGCTGGGTTCTCAGTACAGTGTCTCCCAGGGAACCAGAGACTCTCCCATCCCCATTGCAAGGAGTACCTGGTGGGTGTGGTGTTGGAGACAGGCAGGTTCAGGAGCATGGGTGCTTGATGCAAAGCAACATCTTTTCCAGATCCGATTCCTCATGAAAAGCCATTCGTTCCTGCGGGAAGCCGTGCCCAGCATCCTCCAGGCCAAGCCGTCGGATGGTGAGTTCCATCACAGGGCCCCTCCTTGCCGGTACCCAGTGCAGCCTGGGTGCCTGTCTGTCTGAGCTCACTTCCAGCTAGTGCCCATCTACCTCCCCCCTGCGATATTTCTCAGCCACATATTCATGTTTCTCCTTCCAGGGGCCGTGAAACCACCTGCGTTTTCAACCTACTTGTATTTTCTGTTCTGCCCCACACTGATCTACAGAGAGAGCTACCCCAGGTGAGCTTGCTGCATCCCACGGCACCAGGGATAGCCTTCCTCTGCCAGGACATCCCAGCTTCCCAGGGGGATGGTCCTGAGGACAGAGGGACCCAGACCTGAGAGCAGCCCCAGTCCTCCCCAGCTTGACCGGCTTCCCCATGAACTGGGTCTATGAGCAAGGAGGTGGAATGGGGCTGGGAAGCGTAGTTCAAATTTCCAGCCACTGACTGACTCTTTTCCCCTCAGGAACCCCTATGTTCGGTGGAAATACGTGGCTGAGAACTTTGCCAAGGTGAGGGCAACTGTTTTCCTTGGGAAGTGTTGCACGGCAGTCAAGGCCGTAAGAGACCATGATCTTCCACATTGCCCCCCTGTCCATCACAAACCATTGCTATTCCCACGTGGGGACCAGTCACCCGAGCAAAGGGCTGAAGCATTTCAGTTTTCAGGGGTGCTGAACTGGGGTGTGCCGCATCCACTGGCCCCAAGCAGGAGAGACGGGGGTGCCGGAGGATGCCTGAGGCCCTCAGTGGCAGGAAATTGATTTGGTGAAATGCGCCCAGCAGACACGTCACACTCCATGCTGCAACAGAAGTCGAAAAAACCCTCAGGTCCCTACCGGTCTGACATAGGGAAAATTCCTTCCCGGCCCTCATCCCTTGATCAGTTAGACCCTACGCATGTGAGTAAGGGCTGATCTATGCTGGAAAGCGACCTCAGCATAGCTGCTTCTCAGGGATCAAATCCACGTGCTGAGAGACACCAGCAGCATTTAATTTGGGCCGGGACTGAGCCCCTGCACGTCTAGGCTTGGTAGTTCATGGCAGTTCTGGGTTGGCTGCATCAGTTATGGATGTAAAGAAAACCTGCTTGAATCCCGGCACCAATTTCATTACGGTTTAGGCACTGGGCACAGCCTAGCCCCGGTGCAGACAGAGCTCACTTGACAGAAGTCTTCCATGGAGTGGGGGGATTAACTGCATGACCACACTGATGTGGCAAATAACTGCACAGTTGCCTTTTAAGAGCCATCATAGCCTTCCCATCAGCCAGGCATCTAGAGACAGGGGAACCACTGAGCAGCTGTTTTCCTGGTAGGGCCGTGGGTGGTGCCAGCTGACAGAGGGGAAGGGTGGCAGTGTGGTTTCAATCCCCTGCCCTGTGTCCGCAAGTGGCTCAGTCCCTTTCTTCCTTGGTTCCCCCTCTGGAAAATGCAGATGATCATTAGGGGCTGCCCAAAGTTTCCTGGGAAACTTTGTTTTTTGCTGGAAGATTGTGGGGCAGTGGGTAGTGTTTTGACAAAATAACATTTTCTGTGAGTGTTGTCAAGAGTTTTCACACTAGGGGGTCAGAAAATGCCCCAAAGTGGAGATGTTTGGGCAGAAAAATTATCAATATTCAAATTTCCAACACAAGTCTGAAATTGGACTCCAGGAAAAATAATCCAGCCTCCAGCCCTAGTGGTTGCGAAACGCGCTTTCTACGTGCGGCCTGAGTGCCAGTGTCTCCCAGGAGCCTGCCAGAATCTGCAGAGAGCCTGGACTGTGAGCTCAGGAGGCTCTTAACTCTGAGGCAGATCATTTCAATCTCACTGAGGGAGACTTGTGGGACAACCAGGAATGGGAAATGTTCCCTGATTTAACTCTGCATCCCAGCTTGCTGCATCCGAGGGCCCTGTGTGATGTGAGGGGCCACGTGAGGGGAGCTGCACCCCTGACTGTGTCACCCTGACAGTTCCTAGGGTGCCTCTTCTATGCTTATTTCATCCTCGAGCGCCTATGCATCCCTGTCTTCACCAACATGAGCAAGCAGCCCTTCAGCATCAAGACTCTGGTGCTGTCCATCTTCAACGCCACCCTGCCAGGTACATGGCGGTGCCCCCACAGATCCCTCCAGTCCCCTTCTTATGTAGGGCGGGGTAGATGGGGGGAGTCAGGCAGAACTGGAAGGGTGGCAGGGGTCCTGTGGCCGGGGGCATGTGATAATTGCTTTAATTAACCACTGGACGAACTTAGCTGAGTGGGTTCCCCAAAGAGCTCCACAATCACCCTGTGGAGCAGCGCGTGTGAAGGTTGGCAAGGTGGCAGCGATGGGGACTGACGAGGGCCCCCAGGCTCTGATTTGGGGTAGAAGGCCCCACGGGTGACAGATGGCAATGGCGCGGGGCCAGAAACCTTGCTCCAGCATGAAGCCATCAGGCGCAGGCCAGGCCCACCTCCCACTCTCCTAGCTAGACGCCCCCTCTCACCACCACAGGGACCTTCCTGCTGCTGTTGTCCTTCTTCGCCTTTCTGCATTGCTGGCTCAACGCCTTTGCTGAGATGCTGCGCTTTGCTGACCGGACCTTCTACAAGGTGAGCGGGGAGCCAGGGGGCCAGCCCTGCTCCTAGGGGCTGAGAAACTCCCACTTCCCAGGCTTGGGACCCATGGAAAGGTCAAGGCCCTGACCTCCCCACACCTCTGAAATCTCAACCATTGCTCATCGAGAGACCCACTGCCCACGCAGCTGGGAGGGGAAGGTTGGCAACTCTGTGACTGAGAGCTACAAATGTGGGCAGGGGGCAGCACCAGTTGAGCAGGAGAGCTGTGCAGCTCTGCCGGCCGTGGGAGTGGGGGCACACCAGAGCTCCAGGGCCATGTGGGTTTCTTGGGTGCTGCAGACAGACGGGCAGGTGGGTGGACGCTGTGACACACTTGGCCCGGGCTCACCCTCCTCTCTTCCTTTCCTTGCACGTCCAGGACTGGTGGAACTCCACTTCCTTCGCCACCTACTACCGGACGTGGAACGTGGTGGTTCATGACTGGCTCTATTATTACGTCTACCAAGATCTGTTCTGGGTACGCAGACCTGGCACCAGTCAGATGGGGGCAAGGGGACCTGAAGCCTTGTTCATTGAGGCTCAGGAGAGACACCTATCGGGGCTCATGGGATGCAGCCTCATCTCATGCTCCTGCCCTCTCCAGCGGCCAGCAGGTGTGTCCGTGGCCATGGCTGATGGCTGGTGGCTCAGGGCGCTCTGCACCTGACCTCATCTCACCTCCAGCTCCCTCCAGCCAAGCAGTGAGGATGGTGCCCATGGACTCAAAGAAACGGGAATGGCTGCTGATGCAAAGAGGTGTCTGGTTCCCTCCTCATGTCCAGCTCAGCTCCTCTGCATCCAGCTCCCTGCAGCAGTGCTGGGGGAAGGATGGGGAGGGATCTCACTGTAAGGATGAGCATGGCTGCAGACTATTCCCAGCAGGAAGACGAAGAGCTGGGACCACTCATTGGGCTGCGGGCTGGGTCCTGGCTGCTAGGGGTCAGCAGCCTGGTGGCTTCTTGGTTCAGTGCTTTCTCCCCACTTTCCAGCTCTTTAAAGGGAGGTCCCGGGCTGCAGCCATGCTGTCTGTCTTCATCATGTCGGCCATTGTCCATGAATACGCCTTCACCCTCTGCTTTGGCTTCTTCTACCCTGTCATGTTCACCCTCTTCGCAGTCATCGGAGGTGAGCACTGCCAAACGCCTGGCTCCTCTTGGGGGCAAACAGAGAGCACATGAACCGGTCTCAGGCCAGCTCCCAAGAATGGCCGATGAGGCATAGACGGGAGAGGACTGAGCAGGTCTTAGGCCAGTTCACCTAGCTACGGAGTCACTCAGCAAAATGAGACTATTTCAGATGAAAAGACGGACTCTCTCGAGGACTAAGCCAGCACCCAGAGATCTTTCCTAGGGGGTTTACACTGCTGCCGGTTCCCACAGTATCTGGGTGCCTGCGGTATCGAGTGGGCACCATCCTGGGCTGGCCGGGAGTGTGGCGTTCCCAAAGGCTCAGTCATGGGGCAGCCTGAGCGAGGAGTCTGCCTAGTGTGGAATGGGGTGTGGATGGATACAGGGAGCGGGCAGAGGCAGGGGGATCCCAGAAGGGTGGGGACAGGAGGCACGAGGGGTGTGAAGTGGGGCAGACACTGTCCAGCTTCCCCCCCTTTGGCTCTCCCCACAGTGACCTTCAACTTCCTGCTGAACGACAAGAGGAAGAGCCCTGCCTGGAACATCATCATGTGGACCTGCCTCTTCGTGGGCCTGGGCATCCAGGTGTGCCTCTACTGCCAGGAGTGGTACGCCCAGATCCACTGCCCGCTCCAGCAGGTGAGCCCACCGGGACCAGAACCCAGTCTCAGTTACAGGGAGCGCCAGTCTTGCAGGGCTGCCACCCCAGGCCTTATTGTGGGTCACCCACCTATCACCCTAGGGCAGCCTCTTCCGCCCCACCCATAGCCTGTAGCCAGTTAGCTGTGGCTCTCTCCTCTAGGTTGTGGCCACAAGCTTGCAAACTTAGCCCAGTAGCCATGGTCTGCACCTCTAGGCCGTGGCCATGGGCCCATCTCTCTAGCAAGGGCTGTTGGGCTCCTGCTAAGCAGTGCCTGTCCCCCTGGCTGTCCCCTTTCCCACAGCGTGGCTCAAGTGCATCACCCTGCAGGGCAGCGAGGGACCAGTTCTGTCACTGATGGGGTTCCTGGGGTGGCATTTCTCTACAGAAGACATTCTGGGGACTGGTGACACCGCGCTCCTGGTCCTGCCGCAGCTAGGAGTCGCTCTGGGTGCTGCCTTCCCCTTCATGCCAGGGGGGACGCCCAGCCCACCGGACATCCCCACTACTGACAGTGCCTGATCCCAGGACGCAGGATGGAGCTGCAGGCGCTCTTCTCCACCCCGTTGGCTCCTCCCCAGCTCGGTGTGTTCAAAACAGATCAGGCTGGACCACATTCGACCCACAAGACTGGACCTTCAGTTGTTTTCACAAGGTCCTGGCAGTGAGACTGGGGCAGGACGAAGCGCAGCTGACAGCAGAGCTGTGCACCAGCAAGCTATGCAGGATGTTTTTGGGCCCCACACCTGAGACAGCCTCACACGGATGGGTTGTGCTTTGGTGCCAGGTTCAAGCCCCGCAGATGGACTTTTCCATCCACTTCCGCAACAGGTCTGGTTATACTCCTTCTCCGGATAAGACCCACACTCTGATATTGTCTCATCCTACAAATCAATGTGTGCTAGTCTCCCATCAGACATGACTCCTCCATTCATGCTCATCCTAGGCAATCCCCACAAACTTCTCTTCCAGCAGGTTCATTGAGAGCAGTGCAGCACTTGGGGTAAATCAGAGGCTCCGTGAGCAAGCAATGATGGTTTCTATTTAAAAAAGAGAACCTCTGCAGGGTAAATTTCCATGGATCTAGCGAGCCTGGTGCTTGTATAAAGAATCCCCCACAAAGGGAGCAAAGTTAAATGAATTAAAAGCAGTATCTCTGTACATTGTCTTAGCTGGGTTTTTCTGGAAGGCAGAAAGTCCCAGCGGGTGCCTGCCAACCCTGCTCTGGCTGGGAGAATCAAGACTAGGGTTTCCCGGTGTCAGGCAAAAGGAGGACATGCCCTCCTTTTTACCTTCACATCCTCCATCTGGCAGGCATTTTAAAAATACATGATTTTGTCTGGCTTTTTACTTACAAAGGTTAATGTACGCTGGAACACCCCAGAACACCCTATTTTTAGGGGAAAGCGTTCCAGGGCCCCCTAAAAACAGAAGAATATTACATTAATACTCCATTTTCTCCTTGTGTCCTCCAATGTCCTCCTGTCCATACTTCCCTGTCCTCCTTCCCATGTTTGGCGTCTGGTACCCTATGCCTGCCCAGCCCTGCTCTGGCTGGGAGAGCCAAGAGAGGTGGATGGGTTTGGAGCGGCACCTCAGTTTCCCCATGTGCCGGACAGCGGGGTGACAATACGGCTTCACCTCTGATGAGTGGGGTGAGGAATAATCAGTCCCCCCTTTGCAAAGGGCTTGTGAGCCCGGGGAGGGAGCTTTGCTGGGATAACCCATGACATAAAATCTGGTCGCTGGGGAGGTGAAAAGCTGCAGCAGGGTGGACAGTGGGTACCAAGGACTGGTGGCTGAGGGGGCAGGGATTTCCTTAACCCCCCCCCAAATTTTAAGGGGAAGCTGCTGCTGGGGGAGGACCCCAGTGACACATGCAACAAACCAGCTGCTAGGGACAAAAGACGCCCCCCCAAGTTGGAGAGCATTGGAGGCAGGAGGACCCCCCAGGCATCCCCATCCCACGGACACCCCTTTGGGGGGGGCAGCCAGACTCTCCCTCCCCGGATGAATGCCCCCCCCAGGGGGCTGGGACAATGCATGGGCGCGGAGCATGCTGGGAGCTGAGAAAGTGAAAGTGAAGGAGCAGGGAAGGGGGGCCACGTGCGCCCCCCCCAGCTCCGGTGGCTGCAGCCAGCATCGCCCGGCGCGCGCCGCAGGGATCCGCCCCGAGGGGCCTCCAGGTGAGCGGGGACCACGTGGGCGGGGCTGGGTCCAGAGACCCCCCCTGCAGCTATAGCCCCCCAAAAGTATGGCCAGCGCTCCCCCCAGGCTGCAGGTTGGCAGAAGCAGCTGTGTCTGGGGTGGTGCCAGGTGGGGGGCGCAGGAGAGTCCCTGGCACAAAGAGCCCCCAGTGTGTGGGGCTCCCGAATGGGCCCTAGGTGGGAGGGAGCCCCCGGCCCCTGGCTCTGGGGTGGAGCACATTGTGGCAGGAGTAGGGTTACAAGGTGTCAGGCAAAAGGAGGATGTATCCATAGAGCCCTGCATGGATACAAATATGTGGATCCATATCCACCCTGCATCCACAAGCAATGGCCCGCAGATATCCATGTTACCTACGTGGATGTGGATATACCGCAGATATCCGCATATTTGCAGGCGCTAGCTCTGTGCGGATAAAAATAGGTGGATCCGTATCTGATCTGCATTCATAAGAAATGATCCACAGATATCCGTGTTATATCCGCAGATGCAGATAGAATGCAGATATCTGCAGATATCCACCTATTTGCAGGGCTCTAGCTCTACAGATAAAAATATATGGATCCGTATCTGATCTGCATCCATAAGAAATGATCCGCAGATATCCGTGTTATATCCGCAGATATCCACCTATTTGCAGGGCTCTAGCGCTGCAGATAAAAATATACGGGTCCGTGTCTGATCTGCATCCACAAGAAATGGTCTGCAGATATCCGTGTTATGTCCGCAGATGCGAGTATAATGCAGATATCCGCAGATATCCAGCTATTTGCAGGGCTCTAGCTCTGCAGATAAAAATATATGGGTCCGTATCCAATCTGCATCCACAAGAAATGGTCTGCAGATATCCGTGTTATGTCCGCAGATGCGAATATAATGCAGATATCCGCAGATATCCAGCTATTCGCAGGGCTCTAGCTCTGTGCAGATAAAAATATATGGATCTGTATCCGATCTGCATCCACAAGCAATGGTCTGCGGATATCCGTGTTATCTGCAGATATAATGCAGATATCTGCAGATATCCTCCTATTTGCAGGGCTCTAGCTCTGTGCAGATAAAAATATATAGATCTGTATCCGATCTGCATCCACAAGAAATGGTCCACGGATATCCATGTTGTATCCACGGATGTGAATATAAAGCAGCTATCCATGGATATCTGCGGATTTTCAGGGCTCTACATAGCCGTCTTTTTACTGTCACGTCCTCTGTCGACAGGCATTTTAAAGATACATGATTTTGTCTGTCTTTTTACTTAGAGGGGTTAAAGTATGCTGGAATGACCCAGAACGCCCTATTTTTAGGGGAAAGCGTTCCAGGGTGCCCTAAAAACAGAATATTACGTTAATACTATATTTTCTGCATGGCAATGTCCACACGTACAGGGTTAATTCGATTTAAGTTAAATCAAACCAAGTTCATTTGAAATCAAACCATTAAATCAATTTAACTTAAATTGAATTAAGCAAAAACACCAAATCAAAATAGCAAGTCTGGAAACAGGACTTGTTATTTCAGCAGTGGCCAAACTTATGGAACTCAAGAGCCACACAAGTTGATTATTAAACCTTCGAGAGCCGCACTGAGCCCTATAGCCATATATTTTTACTTACTCCAAAATTGCTAAGTTTAAAATTCATTGCACACTTTAATTTTATCATAAAAAGAGGACAAATATTGATCCTACTCATGCCAGAGTCTAATACTTACTTAAACTTACCATAAAAATTAATTTCCAAAGAGATAGCCGTGTTAGTCTAGTCCAGCAAAAAAAACAAGGAGTCGTGTGGCACTTTAAGACTAACAGATTTATTTTTCGCATGAGCTTTCGTGGGAGAAAATCCCACTTTGTCAGATGCTTCGAAGCTGGGTGAACTTCGAAGCATCTGACAAAGTGGGCTTTTGTCCCATGAAAGCTCATGAAAATTAAGTCTAGACAGTAAAAACTTAGCTGCTGCTCAGTGTAGAAGACTGCAGGCTAGTGACAAGTTTTTTTTAAAATCCTGACCATGCTGCACTTCTCTCCACCTTCTGAATCCCCTCCTGAACTCCTAGGCGGGGGCTGCTTTCCTAAATTGATTTGCAGACGTTCCTCCGGGAGCCACAATTTTTCATTCAAGAGCCACATGTGTTTCCTGAGCCACACTTTGATTATGCCTGTGCTATTTCGATTCAGGAGAGGGGCACCATAGGAGGTGTGGCAATGTGGCCGCCTAGAAGGGCCATTTCCCCACCCAATGGAGGACACCTACTTCCATGCTCTCAGGGGGTGGGAAACAACACATCTGAAAATGGTGTCCTGCAGGAAAATGTTGGGGAACAGCCCTGTCAGCCTAGCTCCTTCCACACCCCAAAATCCCCACTTCTGCAACCCCTCTCACCCCGTCATGTTGCTGCATGGAACAAAAGCAATGAGCTGGGGAAAGGCACCCCTGGGCTCCAATGTGCCCAGCACTGCACAGAGACACGAGTCCCTGCCCCAAAGCAGCTGTAGTGTAAATAGCCAAAAGGTGGGGGAAGGGAAACCGAGGCACACGGTGCACCATGTGACTGACCCAAGGTCAGTAGAAGAACTGGGTATAGAACCCAGTTGCCCTGGGTCTTGGCCACACTGTCTCTCCATGCAAGAACCCGGGTTTTATTTTGCAGAGATAAGGACATCTTTCACCAAAACCTGCCTTCCAGAATTCATCAGTGTCCATACTCTCTGCTGGAAGTGGCCAGGGACCTCAGGGTGGGCATGCTGCCGGGGACCCTTAGGTTGGGCTGGGGAAACCTCAAAGAGAGTCTTCCGTCCTCAGCCTAACTGCCTCAGCGCTGGGGCTTCCCATCATGAGCACTCAAGTGCAGCAAGCCCCCAGAGATCGGAGGAATTTTGAAAGCAGTCATGGGTAGAGGGGTAGTCAGAAGGCGAGGGGGCATTTGGACAGCTGGTCCCGTGGAGAGGTTGAACAGGGACCTTTCCACCCAGTCACCCCCAAATCACCTGGCTGGTTTGTTTTGGGGCCCCGCAGGTCTGCATTTCAGGAGCTCCAGGGTGAGGTGCCCAAATGGCGATGGGCGAACAGCTGCTGCACCTCCTGGAAGAGCTGAGCGAGAAGGAGTTTGACAAGTTCAAGTTTTACCTGCGTGATGTAGGCACAGCTTCCTGCATACCCCGTGGGAGGCTAGATGGTGCCTCTTGCGTCCAAGTGGCTGAGCTGATGATTAAGTGGTACCCCGAGGAAGCGCTAGATGTCATGAAGAAGGTGCTGTACAAGATCCCAAGACGGGACCTGATCAGGCCTGGCCAGCTACAGACAGGAGAGGCCGGGAACAGTGGCAACCATGCAGATGACAGAGAAGCTGCTGCTGCAGGGGCTAGGGAGCCGCAGGCCCAAGGTAAGGGGCATGGCCACAAGGCAGGGCAGGAGGGTGGCAGGCGTGAAGAACTCCCAGCTATGCCATTCCCAGCCTCTCCTAGCAGGGCACACTAGGGGAAGCGGGGCGGGAAGATCACATCACATACTAGGACGACTGGAGCGTCCTGTGTGGCTGGGCAGCCGGTCTCCTGGCTGATTCTTCTCCCCTTTTTCTCAGGGAGGCAGAGGCTGGTTTCAGAGCAGCAGCTAATGAAGCTGGCTGGAAAAATGGGCCGGGACTGGAGGCAGATTGGCATCGAGTTCCTGGGCCTGGAGAGACACTGTCTGGAGCAGATCGAGGAGAACGATCCCAGAAACACCAAACTGCAAGCTTTCTATATGCTCATGGAGTGGAGGAAACGAGCAAGGGAAGGGGCCACTGCCAGCTACCTTTACTCCATCCTGTCCCAGGACGAGGTGCCCCTCCAGCCCGAGGCCCTTGAGTGCCTGCAGGACACAGGCAGTGCCTAAGAGGCCCTGGGGGCACCTCAAGGGGCTTAGTCTAGGGGATGGGGTGACCTTGGGGTTAAGGGATGAGTCAGATCCTCTGGGGAGCTTGATTCAATTGCCAGTGGTGCTTTGGTTGTGGGGTGACTGATTTATGACCCTCCCCCCAGGCCTGGCTCACAGAGAGGCCAAGCACCCACCTCTCCCAACCATCAGTCAGAGTGGAGGGTGTTTGGAAACCAGACCCTGGGGGCACCCAGACATCAATGGCCACTTTGGAAAAAGCTGGTTTTCAGTCCCACCCCGTGCCTCAGTTTCCCCCACCTGCACAATGAAGAAAACATGGTTGGATTCTCAAAAGAGCTTTGCTTCCAGCAGCTCCCATTGCTGTACCCCAGCCAGGGAAGCGGTGTGGGGGGAGTGTACAGGCAGGGGGCACTTTCATTGCCAGAGTCCTAAAATATCAATGAGTCAGACCCCAGATTTATTTCTTTCTGCTTCCCCCTCCCCTCCATCCAGTTGTCACTAATTGCCAGCTGAAGAGGGTCAGTCCCAGCAGGAGGGGTAGCCCCAGGGAACTGATCCAGGGCAGTGGCAGAAGGATGGGGAGGGAGGGATGGAAGCAGGCAGGGAGGGGATACCGTGATCTGGGACAGCTCTAAAGTGGGAGAGCCTGGAGGGGCTGGGCTCTCCTCCCAGGGCTCTACCAGCCAGCTGACCTAGAGCAGGAACAACTGGTATTTTGCTATCCCAGGAGCTGGGGCCTCCCTCAGTCAATCCAGCCCCGGTTCCCACTCACGTGTGCCTCTGCTCAGGGCCAAAGTCTGCAGGACTCCAGCCGACAGGGAGTGCCTGGCCCTTGGGTCTGTCTAGAGCAGTGGTTTTCAAACTTTTCTTCTTGGGACCCAGTTGAAAAAATCATTTATGCCTGTGACCCAGCAATTACCTCTTTGAGCAATACATTCCAGTCTTGTGGCAGTGGCAGCAGGGGATGCTGAGACCCAGTGCCTGAGGGTCTGCGACCCAGTACTGGGTCCCAACCTGTAGATTGAAAACTAGAGGTCTCTCCGGTCCTGCCTGGGAGGCACAAATTCCCTGAGGGCAGCTGGGATCTTCCCTCTCTGGGATCTTGTCTGTGCAACTCCTGTAAAGATTCCTTGAATACTGTTGGGATCCAGTCCACACCCCCAGACCTCTCCCAGTGGATCCACTTCTCCAGCCTCTTCCTGGGGTCTCAGCTAGGTAGGGTCTTTTAAAGACTGGTTTTATTTTTACTGAGAAACATAGTTAAAGCCTTTTTGTGTATGGGAAGAAATACGTGTCCTCGAAACCAGGGCTGTTCAGGTGCCACTCCTCAGAGCCCTGCGTGAGGGGGGGCGGGGGGGCAGGTTCAAGAAGCTGCCTTGCCCCGGGTCTGCTCAGTGCACTGCCTGGCTGGTGGCGAGATCCCTGGCATGGGCCAGGGATCCAGCGGGAGCGGCTGCCATAATAGTGGGAGCTAGTAAAATGTACTTTGCTGCGGGCAGAATTGGTTTCACAAAAAAAACACGCAGCGATAATTTTGCAGGAAAACAAAACTCAGTTTACCTGCACCTGCTGTTAAAGTTGACCTTAATGCTCACTGAGTTTGAGCCTCTTTTAAAAATTTCTATCAGAAACCTAACTCTGTAAGCAGTCTTTTCCATTAAATGTTTTTCAAAAAGCAATAATAATCCTGACATATAAATAGCTTGAATGGTACATTTCATAGACCTATAAATGGGACTTGAGTTTAAACCATTCCAGTTTTTTTCAAAGCCTAATTTTTTTATAATTATTATAAAATATCTGCATTTTTAAGGCAAACTTGTGGTGCTGTTTCATTGCCTGTGATATACACATGGCAGCAGTTTGTCATAAACAGAATTTCAGCAATGTAAAGCCAATTTTTCCTTTTTGTTAAGTAAAGGGATAGAAAGAGATTTTATGTCTGTTACAGCAGGTTAAAGTAATTTTTGCATGTGTTATTCTTTTGCATGGCAGAGTCCATGTAACCACAACAAGGCTAGATCCCAGATTCCTGGTGGGGGCTGATCTCCCATTCTTCTGGTCACCTAGGGCAGGGGCTGGGTGTCCCCACTCTGGGATGCTAACTCTACACTGGGCATTTCCCTGACTTGCTAATTATTGCATATAGTTCAAAGTCTTTTATTAAAGGAACACAAATCAAAAATCAAATAATAAAGAAAAGATGAGAAAGTTAAAGGCAAACACCCCACCCCACCCCACCCCACCCCACCCCGTGGTGCAGGGGCACCACACACAGCATCTCTGGTTTGTAAAGGGGTGTTCACAATCTGTTCCACATAGCTCAGGCCTCCTTTCCAGGCCATGGCTGTGCTGCAGGGATGCAGAGAGTCAGACATTAATAAATAAATTTGGTAGTGTTTAAGTTCCACAGGACTCCTTGTTTGTTTTACTGAACTAGACTAACATGGTTGCCTTTTTGGAGTGAGAGAGTCATACACTTTCTCTGGCAGTGGCCACATGCCCCCAGGTTTTAGGCGGCTAGGCTCTTTTCCCCAGCCTCAGCCCCCCTATTGGGGTCACAATCGACTTTTCTGTCTGGCCTGTGAGGTCTCTTGGCTGGCGATGTCTCCCTGTTGGACCCTGTCCAGTGTCCCCCTTGCTCTCCCCAGCTGCCCTCCATACGCAGCTCCAGCCATCATCTATACTTTTTATTTTTACACATTTTTCATGACAGCATAATGCAAATACAAGCTTTCATCTCAAGCAGAGGTTCTCAGGCTGTGGTCTGAGATCTCCATTCAGGTGCACCAAGGAAAGATTTTTAGGGCATTTTTTAATAAAGTGCTCTTATCCAAAAGCACTTTGTGATAGTTAGCTAACAGTCCAAACAACATTTGGAAAGTTCTTGAGAGTGGTCCACCAAGACCCCCAGCAAGTATCAAGTGGTCTGTGGAAAAGAAAGTTAGACTACAAAAATTATTCCATTATCTCACTTTATTTTCATTTACTTACTGTTATTTATAAGACAGGAGGAGGAGGAAGAAAAAAAGATTGAAAAATAGAGGAGATAAGAGAGAGTGTTCATTCTGTCTGGGTCTTTGGGGACAGAGGGCGAAAATGAAGCTGGGCACAAGGCCCCACTAACTGTGAATCCACCGCTGCTGGTGAACTGTTATCCCAGCGCTTGCTGGCGCCTGCAGAGAAGGACACCTCACGTCCCGCCATCACCATGGAGAGCTGTCAAGAGGTGATGGTGGCGGAAGAGGGACAGGAATCCTACAAGTCTCTGCCCAGCCTCTCGATCTCATCCAGGAAGAAGTCCAAGTCCTGCTTGGTGACCAGGGGGTTTGTGACGATTTGGCGGAAGAAGTTGACCTTGCTGCCGAGGGGTTGGTAGCCAACCATCATGGACCCTTTCTTCATCATCCGTTCCTTGATAACTGGCGCCACCTAGGCAGAGTAGCCCGTAATGCTCACGTCAGTAAATGGACTTCATCAGCTGTGATGCAAACTTGCAACCCTTCTCTTGGGCTATAAAGTAGACCCCTCAATGGCCAGGCCACTCCAGCTAGCTAGCAGGCTTGTGTGGTGACTGGCTCCTTTTAGCCAAGCAGGCTGAGGCTCCCGTGCACTTGTGACACCTCAGCTGCCTCTCAGTTAGGCTTAAGAGAGAGCCCTGAGCCAGGAGACGAGGGGCGTCACTGAGAGGAATCAGACACTGGGGGTGCCCTGGATGAGAGGAGCCAGCAGGAGTTGCTACGGAGAGAGCTGCAGGAAGGAGAGTTAGTGGGGCGAACCGAACTGGGATGGGAGCTGGAACAGGAGTGCTGGTGGGAACTGACAAAGCCAGGACGCCTGGTGGCCTGGGAAGTGGCAAAAAGAAAGATCTAGCTTGGCTGGGGGAGCTGGGACTGGAAGCAAGTGAGTTGTTGAAGGAGGGGATACCCCTGGCAAGGATGGGACTCTCGGGCAGGGAGGCCTGGGGAGGGGAACAACTGGGGAGCTCTGGGAGATACAGAACTTGGGCCCTGAATACAAAGAAACAGCAACATCTCAGTTCGTACATGGCAAGCTAGGGAAGCAACTCACAGCCCAGTGTGGCCAGCAGAGGCAGGGTGGGTGCCACAGCCAAGGAGGATCAGGGAGACAGGACAGACAGACAAACACACACTTTCTCTTCAGTCTGGTGGATGCACTAGAGTTTGCTACCAGTAGGAGAGATTGTATCTGTCCATCAGAAAACTGGTTTAACCCACAGCTCCCCCACACCCCACTTCCAGCATTCTCTGCACTCACCTTTCCCAGCCTCTCCCAGTAATCAGTGCAGCCCTGCTTGCCTCGGAGACTGGGCGGTACAAACCAGAAACACAGATTGATGAACTCGGGCTGGCGGAGGTCAAGAAGAAGGGATCACCAGCTTGGACTTTGGTAAGTAACAACCTGAGTCCATCCCCTGCAGCTGGAGTGCCTAGAGTGTCCCAAAAACCACCCTGAAACTACTGTGACAGAGGTGCAGCTTCTGGCGACTGGGCAGGGCTTGATGCTGCTCCGCACTCCCTCATGGCTTTAGGATCAACCATTCGGTTCAGTGCTGGCAAATTCAATGCAACAAGATTAAATAGCTGCTGCCTAGAGGTGGCTGCAATTCAGCCATGGATGACGGGGATTTGTGAAACTAAAGCATTTTGTCCTTTTCCAGTACCGTCTGCCTGACAAGCTCCATGTGCTTCATAGGCATCAATGGATGAAACCTCCAGGGAATGAGGGCAGTGTTATAAATGTGGAAACTGTGCCATAGCGGCTAGGCTAAAGTCACAGCACAAGTTAGCAGTAGGGCTGGGAGTGGAACCCAGGAGTCCTGGTTCCCCGCCCCCTTAATTGACCACTCCACCCCATCCCACACTCTCCCAAAGCGTGATGCAATCCCCATCTTTCTACTGTGATGCCGTGATACCCCCCTCCATAAAAACAAGGGGCTGCAAGAGTGACCATCTGAGCAGGTGAATAAGAGGAGGGGACAACACCCATCAGTAGATGTTTTAATGGATCCTTGTGGCAAATCCTCCCCAAGCTCTTGGTGAATGGCAAACTTCCAATAAGTCATGGTGTGCTGCTATGTGGTGAACCACATGGGCCATACCTCTGTCACTAGCTGGAAACCTTCCCTTTTTTTAATCTCATCAACCAGGTACCTAGAACGGAAGAAGAGAGCTTTGCTGACCTGGGTGATTTAAATAAGCTTTGTTGCCATGAAGATAAAATGATGGACCAAGAGATGCCATCTATGCCTGAAGATACAGCACACCCTGGGGTTGGCTTGCGTGCCCCCACCCATCGATGCTCACCGAGTGAACTCAAAGGCTCTGTCTACTCGCTTCTCCAACCCCGTGGTCCCGTTGGCCTTCCACATCAGCCACAGTTTGAGGCAGTCCACCTTGCGGCCACACTGGATGGTCTTGTCTCCCGTGTCGTAGACCACGTCATAGAATTTGTCAGTCTGGAAGAGGTAGGTGGCATTGGCACAGTGGCATTTCTGCAGCAGGCCCTGAAACGGGAGGGTCCAGCAAAAACGTCAGCATCTGGAAGGGGTAGGGAGAAGGCATGTGCTATGCAGGCCAGTAGGAGAGTACTGAGGGAACTGGATTAGTGATAGATGCTCCGAGAAACTCCTCGTCCAGCAACATCCAACACAGAGTGCTAAAGGGAGTGGAGCAGAAACGCTGGCTGTAGGGGAGCTCCCAGCTACTTCAGTCCCAGTCACTTCCAGCCGTAGGAGCTGTGGGCATTTGCTTAAGTGGCACCTAAGCCAGGCTTCAACAAAACCAGTTTTAGTAGCCTGTCACCTAGCTGCACTGCAGAAATGTAATGAAGGAGTGCTCTCTGGTGACCAAAAGTAGAATTGCTGGCACCTAGCTGTGAGCCATTTTTGTCCATCCCTGCCCTAAGTGTATAAGTAATTGCATTCATCACATGGGGTTACGATTGTGGGCCTCCAGAGAAGAGGGAATGGCAGCGAAGACATACAGAGCTATCTCGAAGCAGGAAAGCGGAGCACTGCAAACCCGTCATCAGCATCTTGTGTGGGTTCCAAGCCACTGAATCTGCCCTGCAAGGAAGAGACTCAGTGAGACATCAGCTGGTACAGGAAAGGGTGGGAGAGTAAGGGTGCACAGGGAAGGCTGTGGCTGCACTGACAGAGGACCAGGCATATGGAACAGGATTTTCCCCAACAGCCATCCAAGAGGAGCACTGAGGGCAAAACCTAGCTGGCTTCAGAACTGAGCTTGATACATTTCTGGAGGGGATGGTCTCATGGGACAGTCTAGTTCAGCAACTGACAGATCTTTGACTTCGAGGGGTAAAGATGCCAGTGGCCTGAGATGGGCTGTTTGATGGGGGGTTCTGAGTTACTAGAGAGAACTCTTTTCTGCTATCTGGCTGATGAGTCTCGCCCACATGCTCAGGGTTTAGTTCATTGCCACATTTGGGGTCAGGAAGGAATTTTCTCCCAAGAGCAGATTGCAAAAGCCCTGGGAGTTTTTCACCTTCCTCTGTAGCATGGGGAATGGTTACTTATTGGTGGATTCTCTGCACCTTGGAGTCTTTAACGCATGACTTGTTCTTTCCCTACGTTGGCTTCTGGCCGTGTCTCATTCCTATTGCCCTCCTCTACATCAGACATCCAATGTCTACCAACCTATTTAGTCCTTCTGCAATTTCCACTTATTTTTTCAGTCTGCTTTGTTGAGTAAGGGTCCTATACTGTCCTTGGTTTTCCTCTTGTTTCTGATGTATTTGGAGAATATCTTTTTGTTACCCTTTATGCCTTCAGCTAGTTTGATCTTTCTTTGTGCCTTGGCCTTTCAGATTTCTCCTCTACATAATTGCATTAGTTGTTTATAGTCAGGGCTGTCGTAGGGCGAGAGGGGCAGCCGCCCAGGGCCCCACGCTTTGGGGGACCCTGCGGACCGGCTGGAGGAACAATCAGGCCCAGTGAGGAAAGATTGGGCCCAGCACCACTCGGGATGTAGCACCTGCAGAATTGGGCCCGTGCTGCAGCTGGGGGGGACGGGGGGACACAAGAACAGCAGCATCCCCCCCCCACCACCACCATGTGTGCTGCTTTTGGCTCTGTGCTGGAGCAGCAATTCTCCCAGGGCCCTGCACCCCCCTTGGGACGGCCCTGTTTATAGTCCTCCTTTGTAATTTGACCTAGTTTCCACTTTTTGTAGGACTCTCTACTTTTAAATTGTTGAAGGTCTCCTGGTTAAGCCAAGGAGGTCTCTTGCCATATTTTTTGTCCTTCCTACACAGTGGAATAGTCAGCTCTTGTGCTCTTAATAATGTCTCTTTGAAAAACAACCAACTGTTTTTAGTTGTTTTTCTTCTTAGATATTCTTCCTATGCAAAACAAACAAACAAGGAGTCCTGTGGCACTTAAAGACTAACAAAAATATTTATTTTTTTGTTAGTCTGTATTTATATATTTGTTAATCTTTAAGTGCCACGGGACTCTTTGTTTGTTTGGTTTACTGAACTAGACTAACATGGCTGCCCCTTTGGATCTATTCTTCCCCTAGTATCCTTCCCATCAACTCCCTGAGTGTGCTGAAGTCCGCCCTCCTCAAATCCATTGCTTGTTTTGGTATTTTATCTCCTAACACTTCTAAGAATCATAAACGTTATCGTTTCTTGATTGCTTCAACTTGTTACTTTCCACTAAAAAATTCTCAGGCAGTTCCTCTCTGTTTGTCAAAACCAAATGGAGAATAGCCTCCCCCCAGTAGCGTTCTTCATTTTTTGAAACAAAAAATTGTCTTCAGTGCATTCCAAGAACTTATTGGATAATCTGTGCCTTGCCGTCTTATGTTCCCAACAAATGTCTGGGTAATTAAAGTCCCCCATCAGCACCAAATCCTGTGCCTTGGTTTTGTTAATTGCTGAAAAAAAGCCTCATTGACCTCTTCTTCCTGGTTGAGTGGTCTATAGTAGACCCGTATCATGAGATCATCCATGTTTTTTACTCCTTTTATTTTTACCCAAAGATTTTCAACCTGTCTGGCTTCTGTTGCCATCCCAACCTCAGTCCAGGTATATATATTTTTGATAAACGAGGCAATTCCACCTCCCTTTCTTCCCTTCCTGTCCTTTCTAAGCATTGTGCAGGCATCAGACCAGATGATCATGTTGGTCCTATCTGACCTTAGCATCTATGAGTCTATGAGCAGGACCGTCTGCACACACTATCCTGAGGCCATCTGTAGCAACATGCTAATTTCACGGCCTTCTGGGAACAGGCTGCCCTTGCTGGCTCAGACAGTTTTCCGCAGCAGGCAGGAATCGCCTCCACCTCCTGCTCCTCTCAATGGGTATGTCTACACTGAAAATTTTTTTTCCAAATAAGGAGGGTTATTTCAAAAAACCTTTTTACCTGTCCATGCAGGCATTTTGGTATTTCAAAACGGGGCTTCGTTGTTTCAAAATAACAAAGCGCTATTTTGAAATAATTAAACCTGTATTTATTTTGAAAAAGCAATTCTTTCAAAATAGTTATTTCAAAAAAAGTCATTCCAAGCAGCAGAATTGGCTCTTTTTAAAATAATGGCCCTATACTTTTCACTGCCTTCCATTATTTCAAAAAAAAAAAGAGTCTAGCAAAGACTCTCTATTTCGAAAGATCTCCTGCCTTATTTCGAAATAGAGATTCTTCCCTGGACTCCTATTTTGAAATAATGTTAATTTGAAATAATTATTCAAAAATTATTTCAAAATAACTATTTCAAAATATCTTTGGGAGTGTAGACACAGCCAGTGTATCCTTGTCATTTTTCATCCCGGTTTCAAGGCTTGTGTATTGAGCCCCCTCGCTGACCTGGCAGGCTCTGACCTCCACTACTCCCGTGGAGTTGGGAGCGTGACAGTTACCCCTGTCGCCTGGTTTGGGGACAGCACCCACCTCTCTATGCCGTCCAGGAGGTGTCGGTGTCTTCGGGAGAGCAGGGCACTCCCACCCCATGCAGCCTGCCAAGGAGAACAGGGGAAGGGAGCAGTGCTTGAGCGTGATCAGAAGCCAGTGGAGGGCTAAATGGTGGCTAAACCCACTGCGATGGGGAATTCTGCACCCTTAGTGAATGGGAGCTCTGTTTCAGGAGGGTCCCTTCTGGCCCAGCGTAGCCAGAGCCTCGTCTCTCTCCCTGTAACATTTATGATCCCACCTTTGGGTGCTCTAAGGGAAGAGCCTGACCCAAAAGACGCCTGGGTTTTGGATGAGGCTCAGGGCACGTGAGGACACCAGAACTGAGAGAACGCAGCTCTTGGCTCCAACATCAAACCGGCCTATACGAACTGCGAGGTGACTTCCAGTCTGGACATGAGGCCAGAGAGATGCTATGAAAAACAACCGTTCAAGTGGCCCAAGGGGATGCTGGGAAGGCAGAGGAGGAGTAGTGGTCCCTACACATCACATCGTGGTGCTGGCTGCAGAAAGCAGACCGGCTGTGCTCATTTCAGCTTCAGCCTGCGCCCCAGTGGAACCAGCCAAAGGCAGTAACTTGCATCTCAGAACATGAGCGAGGGTTTGTGTGTGTGGACGGGGAGGAGTCACAGGATCACTCGTGCTACACAGGAGTGAACTCTGCTGTGGAGACAAGCCATGAGGGTTACGGATAGCGCCTGTCGATTTCCAGCAATGCTGGCTCTGTTCTGCAAAGCTACAGTAACTGAAACTTCCCAGCGATCTCCTCCATCCGCTCTCCTAGCCCCATTTCGCTTCCCTAGCAGCTGCCTGTGCCAAAGTCTCATGTGCCAGAGACGGAGTCTTCCTACATCTCTAGCTCCTGAGGCTGCAGCTCCTTGTCCCACCCTCCTCAGATGACTCACATCCACGTGAAACCAGACCCCGTGGCGCTTGCACACGTTTGCCACGTCCACCAGCGGGTCGAAGGCTCCCAGCACAGTGGTGCCGCAGGTGGCATTGACGAAGAAAGGACACGCGCCCTGGAAGAAAACAGGGGCAGTGGGTGAGGTGTGCCATTAGAGAGCAGAGGCATTCCTTCCCCAGAAACCAGACACCTGCCCCCAAACGCACCTCAGATTTTGCCTTGTTGATCTGTTTCTCCAGCTCTGCAGGTATCATTTTCCCCCTGAGGATGAGAGCACTTATTATCTCCAGGGGTGGACACCATGCAGGGAGCAAAGCTGGAGTCTTCTACCCAAGTCCATGAAGGTCACCGAAGGGAAGAATCTGTGGGAAATCTGAGCTACCCAGCTCAGGCAAGTGAGCAACTGATGGGACTCACGGAGGAGTGATGGCTTTTGGGAGCTCCCCGCCACTGCAGCCCCAGCTGCCTCCAGACACAGAGCATAAAGGAAACGGGGCATGCCCCCTGGGTGCTGGGAAGCACTCCAGTCCCAGCTTCTGCCGGGAGGAGGCGCTGCAGGGAGGAGGGCAGGAGCTGCTCCCAGCTAGCCCGCTCCCAGCAGGAGGTGCTCTAGGCAGTGACGGAGGCATGCTCAGCCAAATAGACCCATTGCCAGGTCTGGGTAAAGGGCACAAGCTTCCCCAGTGTGAATTCTCTCACCTCTCATCAACGCCGACCAGGTAGATGTTGTCCGTGCCAATGCCCAGGAAAGCTGCCCCCTTCTGGATAGAGTAGTGGCACTGTGAGAGAAGGCAGAAGGGAAGGCATCAGTACCGCTTATTGCACTAGCTACTTCACCGTCTTTTTGATACTTTAGCTAATGAGTCTTTGCAGGAAGTTCTCAATGGATCAATGAAGGGCATGTGTGTCAGGGCCCCCGAGCTCTTTTTCCTAGCTCCGGCATGGGATTGGGATCTCGTGGTTACAGCAGAAGTCAGGACCCCCTGGGTTTTGTTCCTGGCTGTAGGAGGAGATATAGTTTAGAGGTGAAAGCTGCAGGACCCCATGGAGTCAGCACCACGTAAACTGAATTCACCGTTTTGTCCTGCAATGTGTATTCTGTGATACTTCAGTCCTGCTATGTTGTTTCCACAAGGGGCCCCTGCACCAGGCTAGATGGAGAACTGATGTGACAGGACCCCTAGTATGAGGACCATTTGAGGGGCTTTGATGGATTAGACAGACGGGACCTTTATGGGATTTTTGTCCTCGTCCAAATAGCAGGAAAACGCCGCACCACTATACCACTGATGGAGCTCCTCAAGCTGCTCCATCCATCACCTCACAACACCCCTCAGCATTTACAGGTGCGGACGGGACCAGTCACAGAGATCCACTGAATCCTGACCTTGGCGTCCTTCCCAGGGGCGTTAGCGACCCTCTGGCATTGCAAACTTAACCGTCAGTTCATCCCACAATGCAATATTTCCTGTTTGAAAAGGCCCCTCAAAAGCCCCTGCTCCCTGCACCTGTGCACTTACGGCATGCCAGCCACACTGGGGAGAGGGCACGGGGTCAGCCGAGGGGCACAGATGCTGATGGCAGAAGTGGGTCATGCTGCCGCACCCCATCCTTCAGAGGGACCCAGCCCAGCCCCTCTTCTCATGTTCCTGTCATGGCCAGTGAAGGGGAAGCCCCTTCAGCAGCTCTAACAGAGAAGCCCCAGGCCGCACCTCCTGCGACGTAAACACCACCAGTCTTGGCAGTGCCCACAGGCCCATCCGCTTGCTGTCGGGGAAGCGTTTGTACCGTGCTACGTTCAAGGCGTAGATGTTGGACAGGGAGCCTCCTGCAGGGAGATAAAGCAGAGCGATCAGTGCAACCTGTCGCCCACTCCCCATGTGCTGGGCGGGAGGCAGAAGCAGGAACAAGGACAGCTTTGCTGGGAACAGGATTCAGTTACAGCACTGAGAAGACATGGCTGTGGGGAAGCTTGCCTGATGGAGACCTTGCCATCATGCCAGCAATATGCTCATGCTGCTGAGAGGAGGAAGCTGGCACCAGCAGAGCACAGCCAGGAGGAAGCTCGCAACAGTGAAAGGAGGTTGGCATCGGCCAGGCACTGCCAGAAGGAGGCACGCAATGGTGAAAGGAGGATGACGCTAGCAGGGCACAGCTGGGAGAAAGCTCAAAATGGTGAAAGGCGTCAGTGCCAGACCTAGGTATTTTGATGCCCAGGACACACCCGGAGCAAGCAGCACAGAATGCACTCTCAATTGAGCGGTGAAACAGAGCTACTTGATACCGTGCCCGGGGCAAAGTCTTGGTCACTCCACCCTAGTTATGGCCCTGAAAGGAGGTTGACACTAGCAGGGCACAGCTGGGAGAAAGCTCACAATGGTGAAAGGATGCTGGCATTGGCAGGGCTCTGCCGGAGGAAGCTCACACCAACTGAGCATGCTGGGAGGCCCCAGAGGCACTGTTGTAGCACCGTAAAAGCATCAGGGCTCTAGCATCCTGAGAAGGCAGAGCTCTTTTGCTGGCTCACCCAGTGCATGGAGCCTGAACCCTACAGAGAGACACAGGGGTATCTTTGTATGGCCTCCTTGAGGGGAGGTCCTATCCAGTCCCACTCAGAACTTTAAAGGGGTTGGAGGGTCTCTCTGAGGCAGAGGAAACTAAAGGGTAGAGCCTGGGGGAGTCCTGCAGAGAAGAAGAGCCAAACCAGGAGGAAGCTCTGGCCAAGGGTTATGCTCTGTCGTTAAGAACATAAAGAACAGCCATATGGTGTCAGACTGATGGTCAGTCCAGTCCATGCCCCTGTCTTCAAGCAGTGGCCAATGCCAGGTGCTCCAGAGGGAATGAACAAAACAGGGAATAATCAAGTGATCCGTCCCCTACCTCACCCACCCCGCCCTCCGCAGTACACCAGCGTCACACACCTGGGCAGAATATCCCATCTCCGCTCTCCCAGCCAATCAGTTCCCGCAGCTTCTTCAGCACCATCTCCTCCATCAGCACGAACACGGGGGCGATCTCGTAGGTGTACCTGGGACACACAGACATGCCCCACTGAGGCACCTGGCCATCGAGAGAGGTGGTGCACATTGGGCCTAGCTGGACCGCCATAGGAGACGTGAGCTTGGGAAGCGAGTGAAACCTGCATGGGCCTGGTCCCTGCTGCAGACTGCAGACCAACTGGGCAGAGCTTGGGTGGAGAGCCAAGGGCAGGAATAGCAGGGGGCTGACAGTAAGACAGGAGCACTGGCAGAGATGCCTGGGGGCAGACTGCACTGTCTTGGTGCCTGCCCTTTGCCAGCTTTGGTGGTGCTGTGAATCCTTCCCTCTCAGGAGAAGCAAATCCACAAAGCCGCTACAGCTAAGGAGATGCTTCAAGCTCCGGAAGCCTCAGGATGGAAACCTCAGAGGCTCCAGAATGCTCCCCGACCTTGCGAATTTTACCTACTCCTCCCTAGCTGTTGGCAGCCCCTGCCTTCTCACTTCCCTGTGTCCTGAACTAGCATTGCTCCTGACCCCCAGCTGGATGTGCTTTCTTCCTGGGTTGCTCCAAGCAAAGGGTGCTCAGACACAGGGCAAGAGCAAGGACGTACTGGCTGGTGTTGAGTGTCTCTGTGATCATTCGTCCGGCCAGGGCATGGGGATCCAGCCCCGAAAACAGCTGGTTAAAGAAACGTGGGTGACCTGGATGGAGAGAGAGCCTTTAACACAGGGCAAGAGTGGGAAACAGAGCTGGTGTCCTCACTACACCTGGGATAGATCCTATTTCAAATAAGCAGACATCTGTCACCAGCTCAGCCCTACCCCGGGCAGCTCCCAGGACCTGTGACTCCATACATACAGCTCCTACCATTTGAGCAAAACGAGCTGTAGCAGTTTTAAGGCTCTTATCCTCTTTGGGCTGCAGCCACCAGAGGGCAATAGCCATACACTTGGCTGGGCACCAGTGACGGGCATGCCCAGCTGGGCGAATGTCTTTACAGATGTAATTCTAGCCTAGCATGCAAGCCCTGCTCAGCAGATGGCGAGACCCGTTCCCCCACTAATGCTCACATGGGCAGCTCTGGACACAGCCAGTGGGAGCGAGGGGACCCTGTCCGAGGGCAGCACCAGGCTGAGAAGTCGGAGGAGGGTCTCATCACTCACATGTTTTCACGCTGTAGCGGATGACGTCCCGGCAGTGCTGCAGCATCCTATCTCGGGACTCCCCACCGCTCCTCAGCTCCAGGTCCAGGATCTTCTCCAGGTCCTGGGGCTCTTTCCAGTCACATACCTGAAGGGTGACAGTGACAACCCATGGGCAGTTTGCACCAGCCCTGCTGAGGGGGCAAGAACAGCCCTTCTCTGGATGTGCCCTTCTCCAGGGGAAGCATAGAGCAGGGCCCATTTCCACATGGAGTATCCCCAAAGCTGAAATGAGGCTGATGGAAGATGCCCAGATCAGATGTCAGGAACTGTGCACGCATCTGAGGGGGCGGGTTACTCCAGGTCGGAGGAAAGGTGCAACGGGTCCTGTCTAAGCCACTGCAGAGGCACGGGCAGCTCGTTTCTGTGCCCTCTTCTGCCCACAGCTAGCTTGGGTATGTCTTCGCTGTCCTTGGGCAACAGCGGAGTCTGGAATGGCCACCTGCCAGGGCAGCCCTACAGCCTTTGCTCGGACTCCAGGCCTGCGCATCTACACCTTGGACTGAGCCCAGAAACAGGGGAGAAGTGGCGGGGAATGTGATCCAGCTGGCACCTTGGAGAGAGGCTCTTCCTCCTGCTGCCATCCCAGAGGCTCTCCCTCCTGGGCTCTGCAAGGTCCTTGCAACACGACACTTGGAGCCTGCACCAGAGGCTCCCCCCAGACACACTCACACCATAGGACCTCCTCATTTTACCCCTTCTGCAAAGTGGGACAATGCCTGCCTCCCTCTGAGAGTGAGGCCTCCAGGCTCAGCCGTCTGACATGCAAGAAGATCTTGGAGGTCCTCCCCCAGGGGGAAGGGACAAGGAAGCAAAGTGGGAGTAGCAGTAGCAGTCAAGGACATGGGACACAGGAACAGACAGTACGTGCTGAACAAAGTCACCCACGTGTGATCTAAGGCGTGAGCATGTGCAGCACAGTGTGGATGGGCGCTGGTGTGCAGCCCGGATCCACTCTCCTCTTTATGGCACTGGAAGGACAGATCACGTGCCGTGAATCTGAGTAGCCAGGCAGAATTGCAGACAGGGACCTGCAGTCTCCATGCGAGCATCCCTTCAGTATTAAACGTGAGAGTGCAATCTGCTCTGTTTTGTGCCCACAAACTGGGACGACAGGGCTTCCAGCCCACTGTCAGTGCAGCCCTTGGCCAGGTGGTCTGTGCCCAGGCTCAAGTGGCCCCGTGATCTGTGCCTGTACTTTAGAGGACGGATGAGCAATCGGTGCCAGCTGGGCAGTCTGGGCCCAGGTGGCAGGGGTGGCTTTTGGCACAGGTTAAGGCCAGCTGGATCACTCTTCAGGTGGCTCAAAAAAGTCGAGGTTCACCGCCACTCAGGGCACTTGGAGATGGAGATGGTTGACCAGCATCATCATGGCTTAGAAAGAGACCCAAGCCCTTGGTAAGAGGGAAACGCCCGCCTTGCCTGTACTGAAGATGGGCCAGGCACAGGCTACCTCATGGAACGGGGTAAGGTGACACTCCAGCCCCCCCGACCGCTCTGTCACCCCGGCTCTCAGGAGCTCCACCTTTTCTGTGATGTCTGTCCCTTTCCTGACAGCTTCCTCCAGGATGATCTGGAAAGCCTCCTTCAGGAACTCCTCTCCCGCCGCCTTATCCAGGGTAGGGTAGGACAGGGCGTCTGCAGACATTGCCGTCTGTCTCTGCTAAGCACACCCCTGCACGTCAGAACACGCAAGACATCTGCGAATCTCGGCAGCCTGCAACAGGTGGAGACCTACACTCTCTGGGAAGAGAAGTGTGACGCCTGAGTCACAGGAGCACTGGACACCTTACCTGTAAGTCGGGAGCCTTCCCTATTTGCACCTTCCCTAGGCCAGTGGGAGTCAGCGTGATGTCCAGAGGAGTGGCTGATATGGACCCCTCTGAAATGACCATCCCTTGCTAAAAGGTTTGACAGGACACGATCTCAGTGCCTCACCTGCTTAACTAGGACATTTCTTGTTCCGTGCCATGCAACTCCCATCTCTGCTGTGAAATCTTTCAGTGACAATCGGACACCCATTACATAACCTTCGTATCACAGAGCTACCGACCTGTGTCTTGTTTTGCCAATCTGTCCTCAGATGCTTGCAGTTTCCTGCACCACTGAGAACTCTTCCTACCCTCGATAACTTTGGCCTGAACTTTCCCCCACTGCAGCCCATTCACCCTCCAAACAGCCGCTGCAGAGAAAAGCCACCCAGTATCCTGTTACCTGTCCCCTCCGTGAGATCTGTGCCCTCTGATCCCAGGGACGAAGTCCAAAGGAAATGATCTGTTATTGACAAGTCACTCCACAGCAGTTCTTAGAGGCGGCCCTTGCTGCTCCCAGGTTTTCTGTTTCCCAGATACTAAGAGTCAGATTCACAAAGCTGCCAGCTGGGCTCAGTCCAGAGGGCTGGCTCTGAGAAATCTCAGTGCCCTAAATGCTATTTGCCACAGAAATGCCAGATGCAAGCCAGGCCAGAGCAATGTTGAAAGCTTGCAAACTCCTTTGGTAAACATGATCATAACAGAGCATCCCATGCTCAAGGACGGGGTGCAGGGTGCCCAGCCAGCAAGGTGAACTTTCTGTGCATCTGTCTTTTCTCTCTCCCTGCCCCCCGTCATACCCTCCCTCTGTCTCCCCTTCCTGTGGTTCAGACGCAGTGGGAGGCGCCAGCTCTGTGCTTCTTACCTGCCAGCTCTAGGAGGCAAATGAATTAGACCGCTGGAGTCAAAGTGCAGTCCAAAGAGTTCCAGAGCACCACCCTCCTAGCCCTGCAGAGGTGTGGCTGGCAGGGACTGCAAGTCCCAGCGTGCAGCACCCCATCTGGCCACGGGAGGAGATGCAATATGTGGCAAACACAAGCCCGCACTTGCAGTGCCCCAACTTAAACCAAGAAGAACAGGAGAGAATGGAGCCAGTGTCAGCAGGCAGTGGATGTGCCATGCAAGGAGCGCTTGGCTGGAGCAGGAAAAGCAACTAACCGAAGAGAGCAACACCTCTCCCCCACACACCAACTTAGACCCACGGTATCCTAATAGGGAATGGAGAAGGGCTGCTCTTGTGGCTACAAGACTGCCCAGGGGACTTAGGAGTGCTGGCTATGATCATGGACACCCTGTATAGACACCCAGCTTTCTTTCCTCAGCTATTTAGACCAGTGATTCTCAACCTGTGGCCTGGGGGGACAAAAGGGGCCCACGGGGGCTTTCAAACTGGCCTGTGGCTGTGACTCCCTTCCTGCTGGCTGCAGGAAGGAGTCACTGCCTACAGACAGACATGTTTCCAGGGGGCTAAAAGACCAGTGCAGGCTCCTTTCTGCAGCCATGGGATGGAGATCAGGCACTGGGGTCCCTGCTGGTGCCAGAGGGATGGGAAATCAGCACTCCTTTCTGCCTGCTCCAGCAGAGAGCAAAGCAGGGGAGTGCTGATCCACCATCCCTCTGGCTGCAGACAGGAGCCACTGCACAGGACTACAGGATGTGTGTGGTTTCCCTGCTGCATCCAGGACCAGGAAATCACTCCTTCTGCCTGGTTGCAGTAGTGGGTGAGAGAGCCTCTGGCGGAAACTGACAGCCTTCAGGGTTGTAAAAATGATATCTGTGGCCCTCAAGGCAAGAAGTTTGCGAGCCCTTGATTTACACTGTGCACTCTTTGGACAAGGCATTGACTGCCATGTGTTTATACAGCGCTTAGATATTAGGGCATCTGTCTTGAGTGAGGTGTTTAATACAACTGATAAATACATTCTCAAACTTAGCTGCACCGATACATTCACTGTAAAATACTCGGTCCAAGACACGCTTGTTTTGTACACTTACTGAGGACCAGACAAGTGCTACTTTCCCACTGGTATCAATTTTTCTTACAGCCAACGGAATGGAATTGCTATTCCAGCTCCCTCAGTTTCTGCCTTTCTCCTGCTTGTGCACCCCACACCTAAAGCAGCTTTCTGTGCAGACAGAAATGAAACAAAACAGACAACTTAAAGGACTTGCCGCACTGGATCATCTGACTGGTTTATCCAGTCCGGGCTCAGCAATCCTGCCTACAGCTACTTTCAAGAAAAGTTCATATAACCTCATCATGCACCTGGCCATTTTTGCAATGATGTTCATAAGTGATAATAAAAAATTATGTTCCAATTCCACACATGCTCTCAGCTCACACTACTGCATGAGAGTTTCTTACTCCTGCCACGCAATCAACCTTTTATTACTCAATATAAAAACCCGTTCACACCTTCTTCAACTATCCAGCCACAGCCATTGTCTCAGAGATGTGCATAGACCGAAAAATGCTGCCTGAACACTTATTTCCATTTACTGGGAATTTAAATTTAGCAATTGTTTAATGAATAGAAATTAAGCCATTTCTTGGTGGTTCCTGGTGTAATGAATACAAAACTCAGATCAGGGGCAGGCTGTGTTTGCCTTCCCTCATTGATTCTCAAGCTTTTGCATCCTGCATCTTATGTACACTTTTGGTGTGATCTGTATATCATTCACATTCACCCTTAGGGTGCAAGTGCATGTTGCCTGGAGCAAAGCATGTTGCCTTTGGCGTTTTGGGGATGCTTGTGACATGCAAAGAATTACCGTTAGGGTAGCCAAACAAATGAGGTTTGGTGGCACATTTAAAGACTAAAATAATTATTTATCCCATGAGCTTTTGTGGGAGAAAAATCTCCGTTTGTCAGATGCTTGAAGATGGGGAATTTACAGAATGGGAGCAGAATAAATACAGGGGAGTGTAAGTCATAGGATCAGGTCAATTTATGATGGTATGTTTCCTGCAATGTCATTCATATGTACAGATATGAAACTCTGCCATGCCATGTCCCCAGATGTGTTTCACATGGCTTGGGGAGATGCAGGCAAACACAAAACTGTGTTCCCACATCCAGCGGAGCTATGCCTACAGGAACAATGGACTGGCCTAAACACCGTGAGCTCTTTGGCTCAAGTGGAAGGAATCATTGCCCACTGCTGGACGTGGATGATCATCTGACCCCAAGGGGTGTTGAGGAAACTTGTCAAAAGAAAGAAGCAGTTTTGTCTAAGGGCTCTCCCCTGGAATCTGGCTCCCAAACAACATCAAGGACTAGCACCTACCCACAGGGATGGGGAGCCTGGCTGCAAGACACAGTGCAGCCAACCTGTAAGCTGGACCAGTGACCTTAGCTTAAAAGAAAAGTTATCTTTATTTGCTTGTGACTTATGCTTGGATTTAGTAATCTTTTGATTTCTTTTACTGTGACTTAGAATTACTTAAAGTCTCATTGTAATCAGTAAACTTATTTGTTTTCTCTGAAGCAGTGCAGGCGGATTGGGTGTGTGCAGAGACCTGTCGGAATAGCAGAGCTGGGGCATTCTTTGGTAAATTGCTGGACAAATGTAAATGAGCTTGCAGGGTGCGGTGGGCAACACTGACCCCTGACGGAGAATAGTTCCCTGGGCTGCATCTGGGACTGGGGTGTTTGCTGAGACCTGTCCCATGAACGGCTGGCCAGAAGGCTCCTCCGCCAGGGGACGGACCATTTACACACAGGAGGTTGGGCGTGAGCTGACCCAGGAATGGGGGTCACACATCAAAGCGGGATAACTCAGGGCCCAGGAATGGAGACTTGGGGGGACACAGCTGCACACCAGTCCCCAGTGCAGAAAGGGAACATCACACATACCTCCTCTCCCATCTAACCATTAAGATATGGAGGGTGGTCATGGTGCCCCCCCCCCCCGAACCCTTTTTGTACCCCCAAGTTGAGAACTCAAGTCTTTGTTTATGCACTTAGAAATGCAGCACTGTGGATTTTAATACCACCTTGAGGGTTGCTGTTTAGTCTGATCCCTTTGGTTCAGTCCAGCATTTGGCTCACTCAGAGCCAACTCCCATTTCTCCCCAAATCCAGAGTGTTTGGAGACTGTAGGGCCCTTCTCTGCTTGTTCTTATAAAATATCGTTTATGGGCAAAAAGGAAGCCCAGGTCCCTGGGCTGAAGAGCTTTCCTTCCTTCTACAAAGGATGGCTGAAGTGATACAAAAGGAGGTGTGACCAAGGAGGAATTGAGAGGAGAACTAGGAGAAAGAAGTCTGCTCTTGTGAAAGCAATTCTGAGGTTCTGGAGCCAGAATAGCTAGAGCAAAGGGCCATAACCTCCAGCCCTTTGAAACTGCCGGCCTGTGCCCCACCTCGCCTTTGAGAACTCAGGTGCCTAGCAGTAGGTCAGCAAGGAGGTAGCTGGAAGTGCTGCATCGGGGACCATGCATGGGAGTGCAGGAGCTGGAAACAGGTGAGCTCAGAAACCGTGTACTAGTGGCCACCTCAGCAGTGGAAGTCACCAGTGGGGACCTGGAGATGGGCACATGTACGAGGAGGTGGGAAGAGTAGAGGCCCGGCTGCAGGGACTAGTCATCCCCTGAGCTTCCCCCACATAGCCCTTCACTTTTGAGAATAGAGGGGCTCATCAGCAGATTAGCACGGGTGGCGAGGGAAGCTGGAGCCAGGCAATAGGTAGTGGGAAAGGCAGGGACAGGATGGGCTGTGCAATCTCACCCAAGTACTCTGAGCCTGCTCCAGTTGCCCTCTCATTTTTAGTTGCTTGCCTCCACACATGTACTTTTCTAGTCCTTCTGGCACTATGGGAGAGAACTCATTCCCAAAGAATTTGACCTCATCCAGGAAAGGCCTTTAAACACGTTTTACTCCCTCAAGTTGACACTCTCTTGAGTCATGGCTTTAATTTGCTTCTCGATCCAAACTTCTCTCACGCTGAATCAGCATCACTTAACCCCAAGCTTTGAAAAACTGTGAGTCAGGGCCCCCAAAATCACGACATTGGCTTAAAATCATAAGATTTTTTTTTTTTTAATATAAAATAAAATTGGGCTTCTTTGTTCTTCACATCCTGGCTTTGGTAGGTCATGTTGGCTTCACATCGTCTTGCTCTTCTTTGCAACCATGCGGGCTAGAAACTTCATTTTTTAAATAAAAATGATAGCTGAGATTCTCTTCTAATTACAGGATTCCAGGAATTGGCGTTTTGGGGCACCAGATATTGTCAGACTTGCCCGTGAGAGTCAGCAACACGCAGGACATTTTCAAAAGTAAGTAAGGAATTTCAGAGCACACCTTTCTATGCCATTTGGGCTCCCGGGGCTTGGGAAAATCTCCTTCGTTTGCAAAAATAAATAATACTTTTGTTTATGATCAGGTGGAGAGCACTGGGGTGGAGAATGGGAAGGGGTGTGACAAACAGCAGGCGTTCTGAAAACTGATTGGAAAGCAGAGAGAGATCAGAGTCAGAGATCCCTGGATAAGAAGGCCTGGGTCTTTCTCAGTCAATCATTAAATCTTCACCTTTTGAACTCACTTTTATTATTCCCTGGTGACCTCAGAAAACTGCAAGAATGGGAGTAGCCTCACAGGTGTCATCACAGGGCCAGTCAGCCCCAACAAGAGATAGGTCCCTGCCAAACTTTTATGGAAAGCGGATAGGGATTTCAACAACAAGGCACACTTTATTTCAAGTCAGTGCGAATTTCTCCCCTGGGACATCAGAGATCGGCCAGCTGAGGCTGAGGACTCAGGTGAGGGGGCAGCAGCCATGAAGTCTGCAATTGCCACTCGCTACCACTAAGGGTCCCGCCTGCTTCGGAAACAACTGCCGGCAATGTCCAGTTCCAGGGTTAGTCTAATTCAGTAAAACAAATAAGGACTCTTGTTGCACTTTTAAAGACTAATGAATTTATTTATTGCGTGAGCTTCCGTGGGAGAAAATCCCACTTTGTTGGACGCTTTGAAGATGGGGGAATTTACAGAATGGGAGGAAATAAATGCAGGGAAGCGTAAGACATGGGATCAGGTCATACTGTTGCAGGATGACCTGATCCCATGTCTTACACTCCCCTGCATTTATTTTTATGCGGTTCTGTAAGTTTCCCCTCTTCGAAGCATCTGACGAAGTGGGATTTTCTCCCACCAAAGGTCATGCGATAAACAAATCTGTTAGTCTTTAAGTGCCACAAGACTCCTCGCTTGTTTTTCAACGTAATCTGGTTTGCACCCAGTCCAATTTGCATATCAATCCCAATCCCGCAGTTTCTGCCAGGTACAGCCCCCAGCTGTGGGGCGGGGGCGTGGCCAGGAATAGCCCCTCCCCATGTGGCATTGGGGGCGTGGCCAGGGAAGCCCCTCCCATTGGTTGTGCATAGAGGCGTGGCCAAAGACAGCCCCTCCCCCGGACGGTTTAATAGAGCCCCGCCCCCTGGCCCAGAGCTCTGTGCGGGAGGGGCTTGCTGTGCCCTCAGACTCCTGCTCATGGTTACCCTGGTAACAGCCCCTCCCCTCTCTCTGACCTGCCCCAAGATGGCGGCCGCGCGCATGCGCGGGCGCCTCTTGGGGGCGGGGGCGGAAGTAACCCCGAGAGCGGCGTTTCCGGTTCCGGGGCGGCGGCGGCTGAGGAGGCTTCGGGCCGCTGTTTGTAAACTTGTCTCCCCGGGGAGCGGACCCAGGCGGAGCCCGGAGCCCGCAGCGGCCGAGCCAGGTACGGCCCGTCCGGCCTAGCGGCGGCGGCTCCCGCACCGCTCCCCGGGGCCCGGAGCCGGGTCGGGCTCGTCCCCCCCCCCCGCGGCCTCGCGCGCATGCGTGTGCACCGTCGTGCCGGGGCCTTTGCACGCTCGTGTGCGTTCCACCGCGCCCGCGTGCGCGCTCGTGGACAGCGGGCCGGGGGGGGGCAGCCCTGCACACGAGCGTGCCCCACGCGGGGGCTGCGCTCCCTTGCACCAACACGCCTGCTTGTGCACACGCACCCTGCGCTGCTCGGGGATGCTTCGCCGAGCACCTGTTGTGGGGTCTGATTTAACCCCCCTTCCCCCCGTGCACACTCACACCAGTGCACTTTGGGGCGTCGGTGCAAGGCACGGGCACGCTCACACACTCGCTCCGCTCGTGCATGTGTGCACGGTCATGGCAACCCCCGCTGATACTCACAGCTGCTTGCTCACCCCGCCACACGCTTTCTTGCTCTCGCTCTGCTTCCCTCGGGCGTCGCAAGGCAGACAACTGGCACCGCAGCGTGTCGGGTTTTATGCTTCCTGTTTCTAAGAATAGAAAGTTGTGATTTCTAGACACTTTCTCCTGCGCTGCAAAACAGCCACTGGCTGGGAGAGCACCGGTGCGGCCTTTCTGCAGCTCAGGATTCAGAGTCATCCTGGGTTTTCTTGCCGGTTCTGGGACGGGCGTGTTGGCGAGGGGACAGGGCAGATGGTTCGGAAAAGACCCAGATTCTGCTCTCGGTTCTGACTGTCTGACCCGGGGCCTGTCACTTTGCCGGTCTGTCTCCCCATCTGCAAAAATGTTGTCTAGGCTGTTTGCATAGGGCTTAGAGGAGTCTGTAAGTAACACAGGGTAGAAGGTTTTTTGTCTCATCTCCCCAAATTCCAGCAAAACCCTTGCTAATGCTAATCAATGGATTTTACCTGGCTTCTCTTTGAATGAAGTTGGTTTGACGCACCAGTAAAGAATTTTCTTTCCTTAGCCTTCCTTTGTCATTGGCTGAGCTGTGCTTGTTTTGTTTTTGTATTTGCAGGCTCAAACTAGACCCGAGACGTGTCTGCAGCGATATCGAGGCACGGAGATCAGACCCCTTTATTCAGAAGCAGGACAAGGGTTGGGATGACTCATCTGTAAAAGCGGTGCAGTCAGTTACCTTCCTGTCTAACTTCTCCAGCTCTCGGCAGTGCTGGGGGAAGACACTCTTAGAACACTGCCCACGATTCCAGGCTCTCAGAGTCCAGAAAGATGTCAACAAAGTGGAGGGTACTGGACAAGACCAGCCAAAAATGATTAACTGAAAAAAAAATCTTTCTAATCGTAAAATTCTTTCCCGGGAGAGAATTAAGGCTAAAGAATTGTTACAATCCGTTTGTTGAGGACAGACAGACAAGATGGCTCAGGTAATGAGCCCCAATTTTCCCATCTGTAACAGGAATGCAACGTCACAGGGAGGTGACTATCAAGCTGTTTGGGCTGCAGAGCCCTTGGTGACCCAGAGTGATAACGGGTAGAAGTTGATACTTAATGCAAACAATGTTGTTCTGATCAAACAAGGTGTTGGTTGAATCAAAGAGGAGACTAAGCACGTGCAAACAACACTGTTGCACGCGTAATGCCACAAAACCCTGGAATGCTTGCTCCCAGAACACTTCACTTCTTAAACTCAAGGGAACTCTCCCGTTAGCGATCAGTAGTATTAAATTATAGACTCTGTTTATAGACCTGTAGCCACCACAGGGTGGTGGAGTTGCCCACGTGGCTGAGTGTGTCCGATTTATTCCATTAGTGGGCACTGGCATGTTTGTGTAATGGCTGGCTAGGTTAATGGCTGACTGGCTAAACTCGGCTCAACCCTGCATCTTTCATGCTTGTTTGTCTCTCCACAGGCAAGTCTCCTGGCCTGTGAGGGCCTCTCGGGAGTGTGCCTCGTGCCAACTGTTGCCAGTAAGAAGATGATGCCAAAACACAGCTCCAAGCAGACAGAGAACGGAGAGCGAGGGAACAGCCCAAGCATGCTGGTATGGGGGGAGTTGTTATAGACATCGTCTCTCCCCTGATCCAGCTCCATCAACATACCAGCTGTTACTGACATGACAAGAGGGGGGTTGAAGTGTAACGGCTCAGGGTGTCTGCAGAGGTTTCTGGGAGCAAGGGGCTCTAGAAGTGCACGCAGGGGAAGAACTGACTATAGTTTTCTCTCTGTAAGGGTCTCCGGCAGGAGAGCGAGAAGTCTCGCAACCGTAAAGAGGAAGAGCCAGCAGAAGCATCACAGCTGAAAAAGACCATTAAAAAGGCAAGTAACCCATTTTGGTGTGGTCAGGGAGGAGCAAAGTACAGGTCTGAAGCCTTACTGTGTTCAGAACCAGCCCTTCCTCCTGAGAGAAACCTTGGCATTGCCACCTGATTCGCAAACAGCGTGGCGTTTGAGGTGTTCGGCTCAAAGCAATCACCTGCTCAGGTATTTGGCAACTAGCGATTGCACCTCGCAGCCAAGAAATAGATTCACAGACTCCAAGAGTGACAACTAGGGGAGGTGCTTTGGGTGGGGGGGGACGACACACAGTACCTCAAACCAAAATATGAACTCATGTCCTGTGGCAGATACAGGCTCTCTCTCTAGCACAGTTCCCTCTAAGCTTTTACAAGTGTGCGTGCACACAGGTCGTGAAACTTGCGTGCTCACACAAAAAATTCAACAGTCCTAATATTAGTGCGCACACAGAAATTTTTTGCGCCCACAGCCTATGAAAAATTAGAGGGAACATTGCTGTCTAGTACTGACCCATCTTGCCTGGAGGAGAAGAATGTCTGCTAAAAGGGGAAGGATGGTCTTTTGGGGAAAGCAGTGGGATTTGCACTCCTGCCACAGGCGTGCTGCTTGGCCAAGAGCATGTCCTTTAACCTCTGTGTCCTCCTCAAAAACAGAGGGTGATACTGACTTACCTCCTAGGAAGATTGGGAGGCTAAGCTATTTATGCTGTAGTGGTAATAAAGACATCTACCTCTTACGTAGCATTTTTCATTGTTAAATGTCAGAGTGCTTCACAGTCTTTAACACTGGGCCTAGGGCCCCTGTGCACCATGCAGAGCCACAACAAAAGTGGCCCCTACCCTAGAGAGTTCACAAGAATGCTCAGACATTTCCAAATGGAAGGGGCTAGTGAAGTCTGGCAGCATCTGAGCCTAGAGTAGTGTTACACAGTGCCATGTGCTTGAATATTGAGGGTCTGTATGTGCTCCACAGGTGACGGTGATTGAGCAGAATGGCTCCTTCCAGCTGCGAATCCCCAAGAACTTTATTTGTGAGCACTGCTATGGAGCGTTTCGGAGCAGCTACCATCTCAAGAGACACATCCTCATCCACACTGGTAAAGAGCCAAGAAAGCAAGGGCCGGTGGCTGCTGTGGTCCTTTCGGGTCAGAAGCAGAACAGAGAATGAAGCATTGAAAAACTGACCCATAACTCTGGCTGCTTCTGTAACTTGAGCTGCTCTCCACTGGGGAGAGGGGCTCTTTAAGCAGAAAGATTTCATGAGGACTTTCAGGTCCTAGTAATATTTAATTCAAAAAACATACCTAGCAGGATATTGGAGTTTGCAAACGCTTCCTTTAAAGGTGGTGCGTTAACAGCATCATGTTCTAGCCGCTGTCACTGGATCTGATAAGAAGTGAAAGTTTCTGTTGCTATATGAGCCCCATCTTGCTGAGTGCCTGGAACATGTTGGCAGAAGAGCCTCTGTCCCTATCTCCCTGCCTATTTCTCTTTGCTTTTGCCTCCTACCAAATAGCTCAGCTTATAGAGATAGCTGTGACCTATAGAATAGGGTGAGGCTGGAAGAACAGAGCATAGAGAGTGACCAAACAGGCTGCACAGAGGGAATGGCATGCAGGATAACAGATCAGATTAAATCTGTGCCTGCCCTGGCGAGTTTTCAAGGGAAGTTTGTATGTGGTGCAGCAACCTAAGGAGCGGGCAGTAGGTGTGGGTGGCTTGGGGGAGGAGAAAAGCCACAGCCATGAGATTAGATGATTATCAGGTTGTGATGTATGCTCTTGATTAGTTAATACAGGTGAGCCTGGCAAATAATTTGTGCTCCTGGAGGTGGCACTGAATGGGAAAATGGCAGTGGCTTTGCAAACAGATTAAGCCTACAATCTGGGAAGCCCAGAGAAAGGCACTGACGAGACTAGGAAAGGGGAATGAAGAGGAAAGGTAATTCAAGATGGCAATGTTGATAGGATAGATCAAGGAAATGAGAGCAGAGATGCAAGGGGTCATGCAGGGCCGTGGGGAGTCAGAGCTGAGCCATGGTGTGAGGCTCCCCGCCAGTGCTGGGGCAAGAGAAGGAGGGAGACCAGTGGACAACACAAGCCTCCTGTCACGGCCCATTCTGCTCTTCTCCAGGTGAGAAGCCATTTGAGTGCGATGTGTGTGACATGCGCTTCATCCAAAAGTACCACCTGGAGCGCCACAAGCGCGTGCACAGCGGTGAAAAGCCATACCAGTGCGAGCGGTGCATGCAGGTAACCCCCACCCCGGGGCAGACTGCAAATCTCCCTCATCTCCTGCCTGCAAGACTTACTCCCGCAGTGGCTGGGTCTGGGGAGGAGCTGCCATTCCTGTGTCTAGGCATCAGCCCAGGCTCTGTGCCTGGCTTTGTGTGAAGGGCCTGGTCTCATCTGCCAGGCTGAGCGGCTTCCCAGAGCAGGACATTGGGATTATCAGAGGGAGGGACCATGCTAGGACCATGCACTTGTAGCAGGGGAAGCTGCTTCCTCCCTATTGGTACTCCTGGCCCCCATGAGCAGCCTGGCTGAGGGCTCGATAGAAATTCATTCCTGGCCTGATTGAATCTCTCAGGGGCGGCTTCTGGTCTGCACCTAACAGTACAGGTCTTTCCCTAGCGCTTACAGAGCGACTCATCTGAGCACTATGGAGACATGCAAACCCATGCATGGCACGTAGTGGGGAGGGGTATAAGATCAGAAATAGCTGCCTCCTTAAGGTGCATCTGATATCCTTGATCCGAGCTGTGAGCTCCCTCCAGCTCCCCTAACTTCTGTGGTGACTCAGCAACTCTTAACATATCAGGTCAAAGGTGGCCCAGGACAGCTCCCCTGAAACAGGCACCAGCAGTCAGTGAACTCTCATGGGGAATGTTGGCCCAGCTGCCCTGCCGAATCGGTGTCACAGCTGGGTTAGACTCCAGGCTTCCACCCAATAGAGCAGTTCACAACAGCCAGCTGCTCAACCACTTGAGGCAGCATCTTCTCTCTAGAGATCAGCTCGGCCAGCTGAGCTGTGTGGCTGGGCGCTGGGCCAGGTTCTTGGTTACACTCTGTCCCCTTGTGCTGCTCGAACAGTGGATCCTGGCTGAAAACCACAGGCATTAGCGGGCACAGCTGCCCACACTGGCATAGGGAATGATGGCAGGACATGGCTGTGCCAATTCTCCACTGCCCAAGTGACCCTTGGCCAGTTGTGCAAGCAAGAGCAGCCTAGCTGCTGCAGCTTGGGCTGGGCCAACACAGAGCACCCACAGCTGGTCTTGCTGTTCTAGAAGTCTCTGCTAGCTCAGAAGTTTGACCCAGCCATTTCCATAAAAGGCTCCTACAGACTGGCCTGTCTTGATGCTTTGCTTTTTGGCTGGATTTGAGGTTGCAATAACTCCTTCTCTTGTCTCTATCCCCTCCAGAGTTTCTCCAGGACAGACCGATTGCTTAGACACAAACGAATGTGCCAGGGCTGCCAAACCAAAACCCCTGACTCGCAGCTGCTGCTCTAGGAGCCCGGGCGACGCATCGGAGAAGCTGGGAAGTGGACAGGATTTTCGGTTTTCTGCATCTGGTTTTACCTGCTCCGGTTCCCTGGCAGGGGGGAGGGGGGCAGAGCTGGGGACGTGGACTCTCCTAGACTCTTAGATGGAGTCCTGACACTGTAAATAGGCCGAAGATGATCTGGAATCTCTACCCAACCAGCAGAAGCCACAGGCAGCTGTGTATAAACCTTCTTTTCCATTGGTTTGTTTTTGAAGTATCACCATTTGCCTCTCAGGAAAGGCTTCGGGAGACAACAGAGCAAAGCCAGTATGCTCGCCTCAGACTCTTAACCCTTGCCATCACCTAATCAACCGGCTACCGCCCATGCGGGGTTCACAGGTATGAAATCTAGTGGGGTGGAAAGCAACTTTGCTGGGGTTTGCGTGTTTTTTTTTTTTAACCAGTCTCACCGGAAAGGACCGACAAAGCGGTGGATTAGGAGGGAGTGGAGGAGAATTTTGGTTCAAGTGTGAAATGCAAGAACTCATCTCAGCCAACAGCTTTGCTATGTGGCTTTGTGGAGCTTTTATTTGTAGAGCCTCTGGTCTTGTAACTGAGTCTTCTCTTGCTCTTTACCCCTTCAGGAAACGAGTGGGGATGTTGAAGGTGGGGAGGGGAATGCACTGTTGCAGGGGGAGAGTAGCTGTGGCAGGGATTCAGGTGGGGTTCATGTGATACCTGGCTGCTTCCAGGTGGCATGCAGTCAGTGTTATACAGAACAGCTAGGGTGACCCATGTGGTGGTATCCGAATGTGTCTCTTAGGAGCACCCAAACCCCTGGTGACAGGCAGTGCTTCTGGGGTGTCTCTTGTGGGTTTAGGGGGAGATCTAACCCATTCTCAGATTTCACGTTCCTTAAATTGATGTCCTGTCCACCTGGGGGCGGAAGCCCCGTAAATAAACTGTGAGCTTATCTGTGGCAACTCTCCAGGGGCAACAGCGCCGTTCAAAGGGACCTAGAAACAGCTAAGGGACCTGTAGGGAAAAGCATGAAATTTCCTGCTCTGGAAGAAACAGAGACAGTGGGCACGAAGGAGGGGGCCAGGCTCCACAGATGCATTGATTGTTTGAGACTGGAAGTAAAGCCTGTTGCCAAAGACGCAACTGTGACTCCTTCAGATCCTTCTGGCTCCCAACACGTTTGTCCCCTGCATCAAAATCTCATAGCCAGTCAGCGTCCGATGAAGATGTGACTTTACCCAGTCAGTAACAAACGCGTGGAGAAGGAAGAGGCTTTTCTTGCCTCCCCCCACAGTGACAGCTGTGCAACAGAGTGTTGGATAATCCCTGTTCAGTACTGTACCTTGGGAGCCCATCTAAATGTCCCTGTCTGTGTAGCTTAGAAGACTTAGTCCTTTCGTCACTGTCTAGCTAAGTTTGGACTCTGGGCCCAGCAGCTGGGATCACTGCCCATAAAGATCTCCTGTCATCTCTCCGCCCCCCCCCCCCCCCGAAATTGTGTTCAGTGTCCTAGTAAACATTCTGGTGTGTGGGAGGCTACACAAGGTGATGAGAATCTGGATCAATATGAGCATCAGTGACCCTGAAGCAATGAGCCTCAGGGAAATAACCTAAATGCCCTTTTAAAATGCAGCCCTATCGCTTCTGAGTTCAAATCACACATCCTCCTCCATTTAACTAGAAATGAAGCCCGTTCTACAGCAGGTTCCTCCAACAGCAGAACATTCTCTATGTTGGTGCAGCTGGGCCTTGTCTAGTGATGTAAGCGCCTATGCTTTATTTTGGGCTGGTGGGACACTGCTCACATCAGCAAGTTAATCCCTCTGTCTCTTTTTCTCTTTTCTACATTCCCTTGGGTCTCCATGTCTCTTCAGCCTCCCTTCCCCCCGTGCCTGCTGCTCCTCGTCCACTTGCCCCACAAAAGACATAGGAATGGGTTTCTAATCCTGGATATATTCTTTTTTTCTTCACCCATATTTCTCACTGAGACGCTTTGCTGGGAGAGGTTTGCAGTGTTCCCTGCTGCGAGATCTGGCTCTGCCTTCCTCCATCCCTCAGAGATGGAAGTGAAAGCCAGTCTCCAAAAGGAACAGAGTTCTGTCTCCCCACACACAGCTTCTGCTTGGGGTAGGGCAACCGGGTTTGGCCTCACGCATCCTTGGTTGGTTCTTTTGTGGAATCTCGAGAGCAGCAGGTCCCTGCTCCGTGTGTTGGGTGTACTAATTCGAATGCTGTCCTTGAGTGGTCCCCTTGCTCCGAATCTCTCCCCTCTGAGTAGAGGGTCTGCACATGCATGCTTGATGGAGCTCTCCTTTGGGGAGTGGCTAGACTAGAACCTTGTAGCCTGCGTCATCTTTCGTGTGGCAAATGCTGCCCTTCTCACTGAATCCCTCTGGAGCTGTGACTTCAGGGCACCTGAAAGAGTCAGGGCCCTAGACACCATACTTGAATTTCTTAGGTCCCAAAACAGCGGTGGTCCAATTTCCTGTTTGCATCTAACATCCTTTGTTGTCAGAGAGATGTGGGAGAGGTTAAACGGACATCTTGGCTTGCTTGTGCTGTCAGATGGACGCAGACTCTGCTTGTCGCCTGCCAGGATGGAAGAGCAGGGTGTTTCTAGCCAGGTCGTAGAGCTGTCCTCTTGCAGGTTTACACTACAAGATAAATTTCTGCTGGCAAGTTACTCAGCTGCCTTTTTGAGACCATTTCAGGAGGTTTCATTTTCAGTGCCAGTTGTGTTATTCTGTGCCAGGCACCGGCAGCCTTGAGTTGGAATTACTTCTTTTCAATCTCGCTGCCTGTGAAACATCGAACCAAGTTGCACATCTGGAGTTCCTGGGTGTTGTCTGGAATCAGCAAAGTCTGTACTGCCAGCCAAATTGCCCTCCTGATGCTTGTGTGGTCCGTCAGACTATGGCCTGCTTTTTCCAAGGAAGTCCTGTTGATTCCATCACTCAGAATCAGGGTAGGCAAAAAGCCTGTTGTGGGAAGGGGTGACTGGGTTAGCTTCTCTGTGGGGAGTTTCATGTTCCCATCACCTGGGTTGGTGTAGCAGGAGGAGAAATTCACCACAAGACTTGTGGCTCAGGCTACCCTGGACAGGAGAGGTGATGAACCCTGCTGGGCCTTGCAACCTGGCTGGGGGACGAAAAGTTGCGTGGAAGCAGCTTCCAGGCCAGCCATCAGTGATTACTGTTCGGGCTGGTTTACTCTGATCAAAGCCGATTGAGAAGGAAAAAGAAATTGCTTTTGCACAAGTCTTTCCCTGCTCTCGCTTGACACTGATGATGGAATTTAAAAGGAACTCTTTAAATTTTTCCTGCCTGTCCAAGAAGCTGATCATAGACTATTCCCACCCTCTGTATTTGGTAAATGAAGATTCCCTCATCATGTTGTTGTGAAGGGACCTGAAATCGTCAGTGACATTCAGCTTTACCTAGCACTTTTATCATGTCAAAGCATCAGCATCATCAGCACAGCAGCTCGCTGCTGCAGCCTGTCATTCTGTTGGACCCCGGAAAATCATGGCTTTTAAAACAATACCTTGTTGATCTTGTCTCACCTCTGTAGAATTTCAGGGCAGCTCTCTCCCTGAGGGAATGAGTTGGTTATGATGGGTGGCATCAATGTGGAAAACCTGGTTGTTAACGTGGCCTGGTGAACGTCTCCACCAAAGCCTTGAATCCTAGACTTGAGTCTCTTCTGAGCAAGCTTGAGCTGTTATTCAGCCCCGGTTCCTTGTGCCCCATAGCAATAACGGCAGAAATGCGATGTCCTGTTGTGCATTCTGCATCATTTGTTTATTCTCTTGCCACCATGCCGTGAGTGAGGCAGTGGAAATTGGAAGGTCCCAGGTTCTAGCCCCCACTGGGCAAAGCTTGTTTCAGTATCTGATCTCCAGTGCTAATGGAGTTAATTCTGCTGACTCACAGGGAGAGGGGTGATGTTTTATGTTTTATCATAGGAACAGGAACCTTCTGTCTAAAGCTGCTGAGGGTAGATCGTTGAGACACTGGCTGTGACAGTGAACACCTGTTGCAACCTGGCAGTACGGCTGCCCAGCACAAGGGGGCGATGCAAGCTCTCCTAGTACTGCCCGCAAAAGGGTGTGGGCAAACAGTTAGTTCAGTTAAACCAAATGCTCATTTGGAGGACAAATTAGCTCTCTTCTGGTTCTGAACTTTCATAGCGGACGGAAAACCTGTGGTCTGGGGCAGAGACCCCTAAATTACGGGAAACTTGGGTGAGAACCTCGCTGCTCAGAACTTCTCAGGGCCCAAAGCTGCTTGCGTTCAGTGGGGCCGAGTTTGAGACGTGATCTGTGCTGCCAGGCTTTTTCTCAAAAGCTGTTTAGCCTCACGGGTAGGGAGCTCCTGGTGTCACTGCTGCTACAGGCGCCTTTCCCTTGAGTAGCTGAGGCGTGCACACAGGTGCTGTAGGAAGGGTTCATCTGGCTAGCTGACACTGCAAGGTGCCAGGGTGTAGAGAAGCTGCAGCTGTTCTGAGGCCTGAAGATCAAAGTGTTTACAGGTGGGGCTACCTTTTTAAGAACCATATCTGCAAAGAGTATTTTGATTTCTGGTAAAAGCTGCCAGTCTGGGTCTCCCAGGCTCATTGGAGTCACATGCAGCTGGTGTGTCCTGCAAACCTCTCAGGTGAGGCATGGAAGGAGGGTTACAGTTTATAGGTATAAATTAGTGACTTGCAAAGATTTGAACATAGTTCGTTTTCGATTTTGAAATGCTCTTAAAAGTAACCTGTCCTGACATTCCAAAGCAAATCAAGATGAGTCAAATTAAGGCCACTTGAATTGTGAATGTCAGCATCCACATAGGTATCTAGTGCAGTTTAACCAGCAGTTTCCAGCCTTCTAGGCTCAAGGGCCAGAGATATCATTTTTACAACCCTGAAGGGCCACCAGCTTCCATGAGCAGCACCCTCCACCTACTGCAGCTAGTTAGAAGGAGCAGCCTCCTCACTCGGCTGCAGCAGGAAAACCACACGTCTACTTGAGCCCGTAGGCAGTGACTCCTGTCTGCAGCCGGGGGACAAAAGATGAGCAGTTTCCTCCCTGTGGCTCCAGCAGAGACCCCTGTTCTTAAGGAGCCTGCAGAATGCTTTGCTCTCTGTTGGAGTCAGGGAGGAGAGCGCTGATCTCCCGGTCATCTGGCTCCAGGAGGGACCCCAGGGCCTGTGGACCCAGGTGGAGAACTTTGCCATGTTTCCTGCTACTGCCAGTGGTGGGAGAGCGCTGATCATCCCCATAGCTGCAGTAGGGAGCCTGCACGGGTCTTTCAGCTCTGCAGAAACATGCTCCACCTCAGTCCGCAGGCAGTGACTGCTTTCTGCAGCCAGGCAGGAGGGAGCACTTTGAAAGCTTCTGTTGGCCAAAGTTTGGGAACCGCTGATTTTAACTAATCCACTACAGATTCACTTGAAATTAATTAGGCTTGGTTCTCCTGAGCGTCCCCTTAAAGAGCTACAGCTGGGGGTTATGAGTAAGTGGCAGAGATTTTTTCATAATTCTTCTAAGGGTTTAGATGCTTCCTAGCTGGTTTGAAGCAGAGCTAGCATGAGAAAGCTGGGGGCAATGCAAGTGACAAGGAACACAAGTGAAACTGACTCGAAACAGAAGTTTCCCTGTCTGAGCTGAGCAGAGTGCAAAAGGGCAGTCAGGCTAGCATGGGTACTCCAAAATAAATCTACTGACAAATCATTCGTCAGTTGTAGTAACACACGGAAGGGGTGATGATTCAAATTGGTTTTGATGTGACTGTGGCAAGGGGTGTGTCACCCGTTGGAGATAATTATACCCACAAAGTTAAAACAAAGCAGCCCTCCAGTGTAAACACATTGTTTGGTGCAATTTGGGGCTTCTGTCACTTTTGAGCTAGGGTAAACCATGCTCTGGCCAGCTCCTTAGTGGCTAGAATGGTGCCTTTACTCTGAAACAGCTGCAACAGTTCAGCTGTCCACAGCTTCTCCATGGCTGAGGAGTGGGACAGTTACAAAGCCATGGGTGTCAGACAGGATAGGTCTCTGAAGTCAGGTGCAAATGGGCATGTCGTCCCTCTGTGCACCCATGTAAAGTTCATTTCTCCTGTAGCATCACTGTCCCTGTGAGGCCAGTGTCTGGCTGTGTATTTCAGGGATGGGACTCTGCTCTCTAGTGTCTGTGTGTGTGTGTGTGTGTGTGTGTGTGATTTGTCTTCAGTTGCCTTCTCAGGGCAGGCCTGTATTTGGAATGGCCCAGGGAAGAGATGCGAATATACGTCCTTAGACCTTGATGATGCCATTTCCCAGCTCTAGCCAGAGTGATTTCCTCCCCTGCTTTGTGATCATTAAATATCACCCAGACACAAAACCTGCTGCAGTACAGGGTGTCTTCTGGCATGAGCCCTCCACGGATAGGGCTTGGAAATCATGCTGCCAGCTAAGAGAGAAATTCTCCCAGCGCACACCCTGGCCTGCTCTTTACTCAATGGATGTGAAAATATGGCCAGGTGCCCATCACAGAATGAATCTGTCACGCCAGATAGTGTGGCTTGTTACCAATATCTGAAGACAGGTGAGATTACCCTGAATCGTCCCAGGACTACTGTTTTGACAGATGGACCAAGAACTCTCCTGTAGTAGTAAATCCGAGCTGAGCGATATCTGGAAAGTCCCATGGCTTACTTATTTGTCTTTTTTTTTTTTTTTTTTTTTTTAAAGAAAAAAAAAGAAATATATACTTATTTTGCGATGGGGGGTAGGGGAGCGCGTGTTACTGATGAGATAAATGAGAATCACTTTTAAACTGTAGTTTTTATAAGACGTTATAAACTTGTATCTTTTTACCATTAGTGTGCTGTCTGTTCCTTTGTGAGCTATTTAGAGTATTTAAATAAAACTCGTGTTTTTCTTTTCTAACCTCTACTCTGCCTCTTATCTCAATTCACTGCAGGGGCTCAGATCCTGGTTGGAGACAGCAGTTCAGGGGATTAAAAAAAACCCTGTAGCACTCAGTCAAGGTTTTTTTGAAAAGGAGGGGATTTGGGGGAGCCTAGCTGTATGGGGCTTTAAAGGACCCTTGCTCTCAGAGAGCAAATGCTCAATATTCTGGTTGTCAGACACCATTAATAAGGTCCCAGGTTGGTGGCACAATCCCTCCAGAAAATGCTGCAGCTCCCTGGGCTCCTGCATGTTACCATAATATGGCCTTGGCCTGTGAGTATCAGCGAACCAAAAGCTCCTGAGTTGCTAAATGGTCAAAAACCTGTCACCATGGTAACAACTGACTTTAATTAATTGGTGGAACTTGTCAGCAAGATGGAGCAGAGAATTTTTAGCTTCCTTTTGAAAATGGGTCAGGTGTTAACGTGAATATTAATTGTGGTTACAGTAGCTAAACCAGGCGATGGTGCATAACCAGCGCTCGTGTGACAGGAGAAGTGCTGAGTGGCTGGGGCTCAGCAGCCAGTTTCTGCAGCCCACCCTGTAAATAGTGTAGTGGCTTGCACATCTCCTTTACATGTGGATGGTCTTGGGTTCAAACCCCAGGGAGTTAAGACTAGATGATCTTATGAGTAGAGCCCTGCACAGATATCCGCCTTATATCTGCAGATACAACATGGATATCCACGGACAGTTTCTGGTTGTTGGCGTGTCGTATGGGGGTGCAGTCGTTGGAAGCGGGGGGGGGGGGGGGCTCAGATCTAACGCACTGTTACAGTTTGTGTTCAATGGTTACCCTGGATTTGTCGGGTGGAACAGGATGTGGCTGTAGGTGCTGTATTGACGGCTTGTGGCCTTGCTGGTTGATTGTCTGACTGCCGGATCTGCACAAACTAAAATACGTGCCCTGACTTCCAGCGCAGTGGTTTCTGTCATGTGGGGCTCCCCTGCCCCCTCTGCTGATGGGGCTGCTGAGCTGGGCCCTTGGCACTCCTATGTGCCATGGAGCAGCACCCCGTGGCTGGGGCCGTCTGGTTCCCCCACTTGGGGGTGGGGAGGTTGTTGGGACAGTTCACGCTTGTTTGTGTTGGGAAAGCAGCCGTGGCCGGAGGGAAGTTCTGCTTTTGTGCAGGGGAAGTGGCCAAGATGGGGAAACGCACAAAACCTTCTCCCAGACTTCCTTGTATCACAAACCATGTGGGCAACCCCTCCAGCCCCACTCTGTCCTCCTGCCTTCTTCAGGGTGTGAGTGACTGCGCCACCCCCCAGCAAGCCCCACTTCCTTCCTACCCCTGACAACTAATTAACAGGTGGGGAGCAAGAGATCTGGTCAGAGGAGTTTTCCACCACCCAAAAAAGGTTTTTCATTAAAGCTTCCTTTATGTAATTTTATTAAACCCCTCAACAAAAATGTGGCTTCAGTTGGTGGGGAAGAGGATCTTAATTCCTCCTGTTTCCAATTTTTCAGGGCAGGAGAGATTCCCCCCACCCCTGTGGGGAAAATAGTGGGTTTGAGCAAAAAGGCTTTCTTGGTGTGCCATGTAGGAGGCAGATTTGAGCTGTTCTACACCCAAGCCTGCACATCCCAGGGATGGTCAGTTGCATTCTCCCACTCTGCTGGGTCTCTCTTGCTCCCTTATTGTATCCTCCTGCCTCTGCCAGCACTCATGAGTGGCCATGCACAGTAAAACACTCTATAAAACTACCAGGGCCCTTTATTCCTTTTCATGTTCAGCCAGCGAAGTGGGGGAAGGAAGTTAGCGCATCTGACAGTAGCTCCTTTCCCCCAGGGGCTGCAAGGGGTGGATTATCTGAGAGCCCTTTGTGAGCTGGAGGAGATAACTGCTGGCCCAGGGGAAAAGACACCCTAGGTTAATGTGGGCTCCCAGCAGTTGTGAAACACAGTGGGGATTTCGCTGGCTTTGTGCTTCTGGCCTGGCTTGGCCTCTCATGCCTGCTTCTGCATCTTCTGGTATGGAAGAGCCCAGCTCTGGTAGCCTCTGTGCCCCCTTCCTCCTCCACACACAGCTGTGGTGGGTCACGACTTTCCCCTGGCTCTTTCTGACCTGAGAAATGCTCCTCCTTTCCCCTGCCCCACCTCCTGAGCAGGGCTTTGGTGCTACATAGCTGGGCCCTTCCACCTCGTCCCTGACCACAGATCTCTTCTTTTCCGTTGTGCATGGGCAGCAACTCACGCTCGCTTGGCTCTGGGGTTGCTGCTTGAGGCGGGCCAGGCCCAGAGAAGCAGCAGGCTCTGGGCGGGGGACGTGCTGGCAGAGGAAGTGGGTTAGTGGGTAGCGAGTGGGATTTGATCGAGCAAGGGAGCCCTCTGCCTGCACCTTCCCTTCCATCAGAGGCCCAGCCAGTGGGTGCCCCATGCCAGATGGTACCCAGCCAAGCTGAGGGTGGATGCTGTGGTGAGCATGGCATCTGGGGGCCCATCCCACCCAGAGCAGGGCACTGCTGGGCTGGGGCTTGTGTTGGGGCAGCCCGCCATGCTGCCTTAGTCCTCGTTGTACCTGGGGTTGATGATCGTGGTGGTGGCACTCTGGTACAGCGGGTTCTGGTCCTGCAAGGGCAGAGAGGTTGGTGGACTCAAAGGAGAAGCTGAGGGTGCTGATCTGGGTCTCAGGGACCCTGCATTCTCTCTGCCCCCCAACTGAGAGCAAGTTGCTGCCCCACTCAGTGCCTAGGGCTGAACAGCCAGGGCTCTATGCTGCTGGGGGCCTGCGGGAGACAGCCCCATTCCAGCATCCAAATGGGACCACGTGCTGGTGTTTCCTGACCCACCGGGGCCCACGGCCCAGGGAGATGGGCTGCAGCATGTGAGGAAGGAGGGGGGGACCCTTCCATGCCTGGGGGAATCTTTCCAATTCAGCCTGGGTGCTGGGACTGGGTCGGCGTGTGTGCAAAGTTGCTCCGCTCAGGCCCTGTGTCAGTAACGGGTTGTGGCAAAAGGCCGAAGAGGCTGGGCAAGGTTGGGGAGTGCAGCTGGCTATGGCAGGAGGGAGAATGGGGGAAAAGAGGCTGGCACGGGGGGGAGCAGTGGCAGTAAGAGGGTCCTGACCTCCTTCCACGTGGCCCGCTGTCGCTCCTTCTCAAAGCGTGCATACTCCCGCCGGTCGAGGATCTCCACAGAGAGGCGGTAGGCAAGGATGAGCAGCAGTCCGATGCCCGCGATGCCCACGACCAAACTCACCACAATGGTGCGGGTGTGATCAACCTCAGCTGCGGGGACAGGAGGGGGAGCGCAAGTCTGAGGAGCAGAAACAGGATCCCGGTGGCCCCCCAGCAGCCCACCTGACCACATCCCCCTCCCCACAAGGGCGGGGAGTGCATCTTAGGAACCGTTTCTGGGAAAACCCCCCTCCCTGTCGTCATTCCACCACCCTGCTTGTTCTTCCCATTTCTTGCCCAGACACACACCCCCCATTCTTCCTTCCTGGGTGGGAGTGGGGGTCCTGCCCCACCTCGCACCTCCACCCAAGCCCCCACTGAGGCCCAGTGGGTGTTCACTGTCCCTGCTCCCCCCTTCCTCGCATCAAGCACACACCATCCTTGTCTTTCACCATCAGGGTGACTATGCCTTCAGTCGTGCTCCCAATCAGAAAGATCAAGATCTGCCCATCCTCTGTCTTCTCCGTGCACCACTGGCTGTCCACCTTGGGCGCCTGCACCACTGTGCTCTTTGTGTGGTTGCAGGCGGTGCTGCAGTTCTGGCTGAGGGGGCCTGTCCCGAAGGCCTGGCAGTCGGCACAATCCCTGCAGGATGCATAGAAAGGGGTTGCAGTCAGTGGGGCCCTCCAGGGAGCCCCCTGCCTGAAGTGCCCCGGTCTGCCTCTTTGAGCTGCCCCCAACTGTCCTGAGTCACCCCATCCTTGACTGTCCTGCCGTCCTCATCACCTCCTTCACTGGCCCCCAGCGAGCTTGACCCTTCCCGTCTGCCCCTCTGCCCTAGCCTCAGGCCGTCAACTTCCACATTGGGAGTGGCCAGAGCGAGAGGTCGTTGTCTGATCCTCTGCCCCAGCCCTTCAAGCACTTAGGGTGAAAGCTGCTTGGCTCCCGTCCACTGTTCCCTCTAAGCCATGCGCATCTGTGCACGCACACAGGTTGTGAAACCCTGCACACAAAAAAGTAAAGTGTGCACAAAAAAATTCAATAGTGCTTATATTAGCACACACAAAGAATTTTTTTGTGCACACGAAGAAATTTGTTGCACACACAGCCTATGAAAAATTAGAGGGAACATTGCTCCCATCCCCCCACTTCTGCCCTTTGCCCCCTGCCTGGGGGAACGCTATGCTCCCCCCTGAGGATGTGCTCACCGATGCTTTTCACAGGGTGTCTGGCAGTCGGGGCAGCGGCTGCAGAGGACGTCAAAGTAGCCAGGCTGGCACACGCACTTGTTGCAGACACAGTGCCCGTTCCCGCTGCACTCCACGCCATCCCTCAAGCATGCATGCCTGTCCAGGCTGCATTCGCACGCACTGCCCGTATAGCCCACCTCGCACTGGCAGCTGCCGCAGCGGCACAGACCGTGGCCTGGGGGAGAGCAAGGCACTGAGCCTGGGTGAGCCCCCATTCCTGGTGGGGAACCAACCACCCACTCCCCACCATCATCTGTCCTCCATGCCCTTCCATTCCCATTCGCTCTGTTGGCCCACTGGGCAACGCAGGAGCTACGGTGCTTGTAACGTCCCTATACAGCCCCCTGCCCAGCTGAGCTTGGCCCACCCAGCCGCATGCAGGTGCCCGTCCTGCCTCACCCGGAAGCCTGGCCCTCACCCCCACAGAGCTGCCCGTCATGTCGCTCGCAGCTGGTGTCGTCGCACTCGCAGAACCGCCCCCGCATCTTGCTGTTGCACTGGCACTGTCCGCACACACACTGCCCCTTTCCGCTGCACATGGGGCCCGTGCCGTTCTGGCCCCGGCACCCCGCCTCCAGGTCAGTGGCCTCCGCCAGCTCGCACTCGCATCGCTTGCCCACACGGCCAGGGTTGCAGCTGCAATGGGTGGAGGCAGGGGTAGGGGAAAGGGAGTGGGCAGGATGGGAGAGGTCTTAGCCTGCCCCCAAACTGCCCATTGCCCCACCAACAAACACATTCAGGCCAGCTGCCCCAGCCTGTGGGTCACTCCCCCCTCTGGGTGTTCCCAACGCCCTGCAGCTGAGCTTACCCCTGCTCCCCCCACTAGGCCAGGCTGCCCTCCAACGTCCTGCTGCGGGACCTCGAAGACAAGGATGAGGAAAGTCTTCTAATGACTGAGGAGCCTGAGTCTGGATGCACACGTTCCTCAGGAGAGGGAGGCATGTTGTTGGGGGGAGTGGGCTTTGCAACACCAGATTGGTTCTGGCTTTGGAGGGCACATATTCTTTGCCTGGCCCCTCATCTTTCCCGCCATGGGTGACCCTACCAGGAGCATGAGCACCTGACAGCATCTGCCCCTCATCCGTCGTCACACTGACCTTCCACCCACCCTGACCCCATCATCCGGGAAGGGCTTTACCTGCAAACCCCACAGGTGAGGTTGCCGTGGCCCCAGCTGCAGTGGGTGCTGTGGGGCTCCGGGGGGCCACAGGGGCACTCGCACAGCGTCTGCAGTTCCACGTGCACTTCCTCGGTGAAGCCCAGCACCCGCAGTGTGAAGTTATGCTGACCCTCCAGGCAGGCGTCGGCCTGCACGGTCACCTTGAAGCTCACCTGGCAGAGCCAGGCATGGGGGTGCGGGTGTAAACACCCCCGCCAGCCCCATGCCTGCTTTGGTCGCAAGGCAAAGACTCCCCCATGCCCCACTGAGCCTTCTCTCCAGCCTAGCTCTCTACCCCTGCCCCTCACAGAGTAACCCTAACTTTCTCCTCCCCCTTACTGGCCTGTCCCTTACCCACATTGGACTTTCTGGCCCCCCCATACCCCACTGAGACAGCCAGCTGCCTTCCCCCACCAGGTTCCCCAACCCCTCTTACCCCATTGATTTGGCCTGCCCCCCCCCCCAGGGCCCATCTAGCTCCCCCTCTCTCCAGTGCCAGGCTGGGGGCGCTGGCTCAGCTGGGGGTCCTCACCAGTTGGTTGATGCGGACGTCAGAGCAGACAGCACCAGGGACCCCGCGGGAGCTGGAGGCAGCATCACAGTGCGACTCGTAGGTGATGCTCACGCCGGGTGGCAGCTGAGAGTGCTCCAGGTTCACGGTGGACGACAGGCTCTGGGGGAGAGGAGCACAAGGAGCCGTCCAGGAGCCACAAGGAGCAGCACGAGGTCTTGGACATGGGGTGCAAGGACGCTCCCATGCTCGCCCACCCACATGCCCCTCCAGCTTCCACCCATCCATGCACCCACCCCAGCCCTTAGCACCCGCTCAGCCCCTCCAAGCTCACAAACACCAGCTGGGTAGCCAAACCCTTCACCCAGCCTGGTTTCCAGGCCCCTCTGCTCTAAGCATTGGACAGCACCCCCCACCTGGCCCTGCTAAGTGCCAAGGAGCACCGCATGGGGACCCCAGGCCAGCGGGTGGCCCTGCAGGGATACGCTGATTGCTGGAGGGGAAGACTGCAGGGATCCCTCCAAACCCCCTCCATCAGTGCTATGCCATCGTCCCCATCCCCGAGGCGCCCTCCCTCACATTGTAGGCGTCGGAGATGAGCTGCACCACGTTGCTGGAGTCTTCCTTCAGCTCCCCCACTACTGACTTGGGGATCAGTTTGCTCAACTCCTGGAGGAAGAGAGATGCTGAATGAGGAAGTGAGTCACCCCCACCCACAGCCGGCTCACCCCAGCCCGCACTCACCTGGTACACGGGCAGCGTGGTGCCGGTGACAGCAAAAATGGGCTGGATGTTAGCAGCTGAGAGCACCTGGGCCAAGTGCCCGACAGAGGGGTAATCCTGCAAAAAGAGGCCAAGCAAAGCTGTCAGAGCACTGCCAGCCCAGGGCGGAAGCCAACCAGGGATCAAACGCAGGCGTCTGGGCTCCTCCCAGCACTGAGAATGGACCCCAGGGGTCGGCAGGGCCTGCGGAAATTCAGCAGCGAGCACCAAAGGGACTTTTGGACACACTTCCAGGATGCAGAGTGATATCTTTGAGAGCTGCTGGATGAAGTCCCAGAGGGGCAAACATAGCACCTGCCTTTCAAATGGGGAAGAGAGAGAGACCCCAGCAAATTGCAGTGCAGTCTGTTGATCGGGAAAGCACTTGGTGCACATGAGTAGCCAAGTGATTTGTAAGCACCTAGGGGTAACGCAGTGCCAAGGAATGGCCAGCAGCATGGATCTGTCAAGAGCAAATTGTGCAAAAGCAACCACGCTTCTTTCTTTAACAGAGTTACTGGGTTAGTGGACGGGGAATGCCATCAGTAAGTGTCTTGGTTTTTCACAGTGTCCCACACAGTCTCATGTGACTTTCTCATAACCAAACTAGGGAAACACAGGCCACATGAATTTGCTATAAGGTAGTTGCATAACAGGTTGAAAGCCTGTCCTCAAATTGTAGCTCCAGAGAGGCAGCTGTGTTAGTCTAGTTCAGCAAAAGAAATAAAGAGTCTGGTGGCACTTTTAAAGACTAACAAATTCATTTATTGCATGAGAGTTCGTGGGAGACAATCCCACTTCATCAGATGCTTGAAGATGGAGCAGTACAGAATTTGTACTTCTCCTTTTTTGAATGTCTGACAAAGTGGGATTTTTGTCAACGGAAGCTCATGCGTTAAATGTGTTAGTCTTGAAAAGCGCTACTGAAATCCTTGTTTGTTTTCCTCAAAGAGTAGTTATCAATGGCTCGCAGTCAAACAGGGAGGCTTTTAGTGTGAGATCTTGCAGGGTCCGGTGTTAGTCAATGTTTTCACTAATGCCTTGCGTCATTAAGAGAAGAGGCTGTATACAATATTTGCAAATGACACCAAGATGGGAGAGGTTACCGGCACTTTTGAAAACAGGCCTAGAATTTAAAAATAATGGCAACACAGTGGAGATTTGGTCTGAAATCAGTAAAGGCAATTGTCAAGTACTTCTCTTACAAAGGAAAAACCAAAGTACTGCAAACAGACGGCTGACTGGCTAGGCAGTCAGGCTGTGGGAAAACATGGAGGGCAGAGGGGATCACAAATTGAATAGGAGTCAACAAGGTGATTTTGCTGAAAATAAAACTGGTCTCGTTTCAGGTTCAGCAAGTGAAATGTTCATGGGAGGCAAGTGTCTCACTGGATTTGGCACCAGTGAGGCCTCAGCTGGAGTCCTGTGTCCCATTCTGGGTGACGGAGATAAATTGGAGAGACTTTAGAGGAGAGAACTAACATGACCACGGCTTTACAAAACCTGCTCTATGACAATGAAAAGGTAAGCAAACTCAGCATGTTTCATCATGTGAAAAGGCAACCTGAGAACAGCCATCAAACAGGTTAAGGGCCGCTATGGAGAGGTATGCGGTCGACTGCCTTCTGTGCCCACTGAATGTAGGGCAAGAAGCGATGGGCACAATCTGCAGCAAGAGAGCTTTAGATTCACTATAAGCCGGACAGGTCGAGTTAGGTCAGGTACTAGGGTAGGTTTCTAACTCAAAGGGTCACTAAGGTTGCAATAGGCATCCAAAGGAGGCTGTGGAATCGCCCTCACTGGAGAATTTTAAGAACAAATCCCTGCCAGGGCTAGTCTAGGCTTAGTCACTCCTGCCTCTTTGCAGGGGGCTGGCGTTGATTTCTCAAGGCCCCTTCCAGCCTGAAATGTCTTATTTTGTCACTCCGAGCTCTCTCTTTGTGAACCAGGCTAGAACCCAGGAGTCCTAGCTCCCCGTTCCCACTGCTGAAACCACTAGACAACACTCCCACCCAGCCCCAGGTATAGAACCCAGGCATCTGGGCATTTGTTACTTGGCTCCGACTGCTCCCATCTCATTTACAGGGCTTGCGTCTTGCCCTGCTCCTTGTCCCAGTCGTAACACTGTGTTGCTGGGACTGTCTCAATCGCCCCAGCGGGTCACAGAGCAGAGGCAAGAGGAGACCTACGTAGATGTGACTTTTGCTGTACAGGCCATCAGCGTCGAGGTGGCACTTGTTGTCATTCGGGAGGTAGATGCCACCCAGCCTGCCGTCCCCTGCCGTGTGGAAGACATCGTCTGACGTGAAGACCAACAGGCGCGTCACCTTCCGCCAGCCAATCTGCTCCTGGGTGAGGTGGGACGGGTGAGCAGGTATCACGGCTGCTCACAGGCCCCTCCGGCCTGCAGGCCTGCCACCCATACCCCTCAGATATACTCATGGGCACGTGTGGACGTGTGCTCACACATACACCCCACAGCCAGGTGTGCACAGGGTACTGAGCATGTGCCCCGCCAGCGCTTCATGCACACCTACCTGTGCACACCTGCATGTGTGCTCAATACCCCACATGCACACACGCCCCCCCCCGTGCCACGCAGTCTGAGTATACGTTCGCGTAGGTGCCCACACAGAGTGCGAATTGCATGTCAGCGCACACCCCTTTGCATCAATGCACATGCATAGACTCGTTTGCACACTCATGCATGAGTACTCTGGCATCAATGCACATGCACACATCCGTGTGGACACACAGTGAGACGCACCTCTTGGCAGCAACATGCACTTACACACCCATCTGCACGCTTGTGCACTCACACAGCTGTGTGCATTCTGGCAGCCAGACTCTCCAGCAAGGCTGTCCCACTCCAGGCTCCGTGACTACGGCCCTCGCCCCCGCAGCTCACCTCACACACAGCCACCTGCATGATGGCATCAAAGCCGCCCTCGGGCGAGTCCAGGTTGCCTGAGATGCGCTGGCGGCTCACGCGGCTCTCGAACTCACTGGCGTTGTCGGTGAGCGGCAGCACGTGGCGGAAACTGATGGGTGAGTCGCATTCCTCATGGCGGCTGGGGCAGGGGTGCCTCAGCCTGGAGGGCAGCATGCTGACGTAGGGCAGGACCGTCTTGTCCACAAAGGAGCCAAAGCCTGGTGGGGCAAGGGCAGTGCTGGGCTCAGGCACCATGGGGCTCCAGAGCCCCGGTGCTAGATGGACCCCTGCCTCCCCCCAGAGAAGCCTCCTCTTCTTTCTCTCCTAGGGTGGGGTATTGAACCCAGGAGTCTGGGATTCCCACCCCCTCCACTCTTACCAGGAGACCCACAGCCACCGCCCTCCCTTTGCCCATTGTTATATTCCAGCACCATGGAGCACCACCTATGGGGCGAGGGTCCCACAGCTCACGGGGAGGGCTGCATCCTACCGATCTTCACTGACTTTGTGACGTTCCTGAGCGCGGCCAGCAAATCACTGCCGAGCTTCTTGATGTTCTCCAGGTCGTCCTTCATGGAGTAGGACAGGTCCATCAGGTAGTACAGGTCCACGGGGTAGCCCTCGGCCCGCTTGAACCGCACGGAGAAGCTGTGCTGTTCTCCTGCGGGATGGGAGCCAAGGACCCGACTCAGCAGGGGAACAGGCTGAAGGCCAGGGGTTTGGGGGCAAACCCCTCATCCTCCCTCCATCCACCCACCCCCTACTCACTCACGGTCCCACCCCGCCATCCATCCCCAGCCGCTTCCTCACTCCTGCCATCCATCCCCCCCACCTCCATTCATCCGTCCGTCCACATCCCCATTTCTGCCCCCCATCCTCCTCCCTTCATCCATCCACCCCCCACCTACCTCTCCAGCCATCCAGCCCCATGATCCCCCCACTCCTCCCTCCTCGCTAGCTACCCACCCACCCTTCTACATCCACACCCCAGCCTCCTTCACCCCCGGCTCATTCAGCCAGCCGGCCCCACACAGAGCCAGCCAGCCCCTTCCACCCCCATAGCCCTCTCTGTCTCCACTTGCTCCCCACTGCTTCCACTTCTAGGTCCACATGCCCAGAGGCTTTGCCTCTCAGCACTTCTGGCTGGCATTTCAGAAGCGCCTCGCGGCCTGGGGGTGCAAATTGCTTTGTTCCCCACAGGCTGTGGACCGGCAGCATCACCCGCCCCATCAAGGACATTTCTCTGACACCTGGGGCTGGGTGGGCTGGGCAATGGCAGCCCCAGCCAGGGGATTTGGGAAGCCGGAGCAGACTCAGCTTTCCAGCTGAGCCCTGGCGCCACCAGCGGCCCCCCAACCTGGCACAGGGGCTCATTTCCAACCACAAGCCATCCCACTCCATGTCTAAGCCCCAGTGGCACCCACCAGGCCGGAGCGACAAGGCAACCTTCTGGGGTGCCAGCTGGGTCACCAGGTCCTGCTCGGCGCTGTCACTCAGGGGGGCATCTTCCAGGACCTTGTGCCAGCTCTGGGGCCTGACCACCTCCCCAGGGGCACAGCCACGACGGGCCAGCTCCTCTGGCGTGGCGCACCGCATGACATCCGATTCGCCCTCCTTGGTGAAGTTCTGGAGCGGGGGAAAGGAGGTTCAGCCCATGAACCTGGCAACCAGGCGGGGCACACCGCCAAACCCACTGCGTCCTATGAGCTCCCTCCCCAGCCCCACGGGCAGACACCCACAGGGAAACCCATCTCCCTCACTGTCTCGGACCCACTGGCAGAGCAGCGGGGACGTGCCCGTTCATCTCAGCATAGGGGGCTCCCCACGGGGAGCTCCAGGTGCACCAATATGGGGCGCTATCAGGACGCACCCCACCTGGTGCCCACACTCCCTGCCCCCGGACACGCAAGAGACTCTGCAGCCAGCTTTTGTCTCTTATCACTGATGGTTTCCTGTTGCTTTAGGTGAGAAACCGCAGATGATTGGGGGCTGGGACAGCACCGAGTGTTGGCAGGGGGGTTTCCACCAGTGCTCGCGCTCTCCCCCCCCCCAGCCCTTCACAAATAGCCACACACACCCAGCTGGACTGGGTCCCCCATCTCACCACACATTAATCACCCCACTGAGCTCCCCCCTGCTCCTGGGCAGCAGGAATAGTAGGTTTTTACCCTTTGATGCCCTGCCCCATCCCTCCTGGCTGGGAGGCCCAGGTGTGCCAGAGGAGCCCGTCTTCTTGCCTAACCCCACCCCAGGCAGGAGCCACTGGGTTTCATGCCGTCCGCTCTCCACGCTGACTAACCAAAGACTAACTTTTGCATGGGTGCTGCTCACTGCAGGGGGAGCTGGCAAGCAGGGGGGCAATGCAGTGGGTCCCGGCTGGGGGAGTCTCCCGTTCCCATCCCTGCCGGCCCAAGTGCTAGGCAGAGCCGGGGCGTCCCACCCCACACCAGGGAGCGGACCGATCCCCCAAGGCGGGGTGGTGGCTATGAGAACATCCCGCCAACCCTGCCCTGTGTCTCCTGCCCAGACAGGGCAACTGCCAGGGCAAAGCACCAAGTGACCACAAGACGGGCTGGGCAGTAGGACTCCCGGGTTCTGTACCCAGCCCTGGAAGGAGGGAAGGGTCGAGTGGGTTAGGACGGGAGGACTGGAAGGTGGAAAACGTCTGATCTGTCCCTGAATCAGGGATGGGGTGGCTGGGAGGCAGGACCCCCAAGTTCTGCGTTCTGCTGTGGGCCCAAATAAGGGGAGGCTTCCTGGGCGCTTCTCCTGGTTCTGCCGCTGAGTCACCCCCATCGCCATGCCTCAGTTTCCCTACAGACACACACGCTCTCCCTGGGGGGCCTGGCTGTGCTGCACCGTGAGACCCTCAGCCAGAAGGGATATGCAAGACGGGGTCGTTGCTGCAAAGTCACACGACCCCCATGCTCGGATAGTCCCCCACCCCCTGGCTTCCGGCCTTGGCAGGTGACAGGATGTGGTGAGCTGCTGTCGCATGGCAGCTGGGACCCCCCCAACGGGCTGGGATAACACACCTGAGAGGATTTCCGCCAGGGACAGGCTGCCCATCACACCTGGGGCGTGGGAGCAGCTGGACACAAGTTGCACAGATCCCCACCCCTCGAGATTAATGTGCTGGCCATGGGTTGGGGGGGGCAGCAAAAGGGAAGTTTGAGAGTCAGCTCCGGACCCTCTGCCGGACCCCCAAACCCCCCGTGCCAAGGGGCATCTGCTCCAGAGAGGGCCGAGGGCCAGCTGGGGGCTGCGGTACGGGTTGAAGGACACAACGGAGCTGGGGGGGGGGCAGGGAGCTAGCGTAGACTGCCTGACTCAGCTTGTTATTTTCATAAAACACGAAGTTTGTGAGAAGTGGGCGGGGGGGGGGGAGAGGACACACGCTACGGGACAGGAAAAGATCGAGGGTGAATCAGAGGCCACGGCTGCGATGGGGAGTCACTTCTGTCTAAGAGCCCGGCTGAGGGGAGTCGGCAGAGCCGTGGGGAGCCCGGGGCTGGGGGTCAGGCCTGTGGGGCATCGGCAGAGCTGGGGGCTGTTCTCCAGGCCCAGAGTTTAGTGCTGTCTGGCTGGGGTAGGCGAGAGGGGCTGGCAGGGTCTTGGCACCCCTATTCTGGTGTGGGGGGCTCAGGGCCAAAAAGCAGTGAGCCAGGGTCTCTGAGAAGGGCTGGTGTGGGTCGGACGGGAAATCTTTAGGGCTGGGTGCAGAGGAGGGCAGAGGAGCCCCCCCCAGACCACGGAGAAAACTGGCAGAGGAGGGGATGGAAACAGGTAACCTCCTGCCACCCATCCAGGCTCTCCGGTGGCGGCAGTGGTCCTGGGACTGCTTTGGGGGGGGTCCCTTAGTTGCATCTCCTCCCCCAGTCCATCTCCCGTGCCCATGGGCACTCACCAGCATTTTGCACCAGGCGCAGCTGGGCTGAGAACGGACGCAGTCGCGGCACGAGGCATGGGGCCAGCAGGAGCCTGCAGGGAACCGGGGAGACGGGTTGGGTGACCCCAACTGCAATGTCTGGTGCAGCCCCCTGATGTGGAGCCCCCAGCTGTACAGCCCCCCTGCTGCTCCCTCCTCCACACCCCTGCCCCCAACCCACTGCCCCTCAAGACACTGCCCCCCACCCCACCCCCTGGCACCCCCATCTCCGCTCCTTACCTGCATCCAGCGGCTTCTTGCCCTGTCCTGCCGGCAGCGCGAGCAGGAGGCTCAGCCCCACCACCAGATCGGTGACTCTCATGACCTGGTAGGGAGATGGGGGGTGATGAGGGGTGGGGAGGCCCCATTATTCCCACCCACTTCACCGCAGCCCGTGCTGCAGCTGCCTCTCCACCCGGGATGCTGTCCATCAGGGGGAAGTGAAAGTCCTGAGCTGGGGGCAACGCCTGGCCACCCACTGCCCGCAGTTTCACTTCCCTGCACCCTACGCCAGTCGATTCCCTGCAGCCGGTCCTCAGAGGGGCTCAGGACCAGACAGCTCCCACGGAGAACGATCGAGGTCCCCCCCAAATGACAGCCAACACCCCTCCCACGGGAAACGCTGGAGAAGCGGCCGGGGGTGCAACGGGAAATCACCATAGGCCCAGGCTGGTGAAGAGGGACCGAGGGAGGGACACGGCACAGTGCGGTTAAATTGACGTCCTCCCGCCATTCGCACACACACAACCGGACACATGCACACAGCGTGTGCAGCCAGACCTCTCGCATACCCACCAGGCACACATCCGGATACACCCACGTGTGATGCATAGGTGGACCTCGTGCATGCACACCCACGCCCAGACACATGCAACATGTGCAGCCAGCCCCCTCATGCGCTCTCCTTGCAAGTTCAAATATACGCTCCAGCGTTTCTCCGTGGAGGGAGCTAACGCCCAGAGCAGGCCCAGCTACTTACAGCCATGGAGATACCAATGCACACCCCACACAGCGTGCAATCTGTGATTGCGTTAGCACAAGCTTCGGGGGCTGCCCTCTCAGTTACTGATGTTGCCTTCCTACCTCAGAGGTTCATCAGCACAGCAGAGACGCCCTGGCGCTGGGCCCCAGAGCTGCTTACCCGTTCCCCATCACCCCAGGCGTCTGCCAGAGGTAGGAGCTGTGGTTAGCCCCCAACTTTCCCTTCACACACAGTTGCTGCTGAGCGGAAGGAAGCGATCAAAGCACGCAACGGGATGCAAGACTCCTGGCTTCTCTTCCCAATGCTGCCACAGGCTCACCAAGCGTGGCCCACTCTGTGCCTCAGTTTCCCCGTGTCACCAGCTGGGATCTAGAGCCCCACGCAAACGAATCCCCCCTCCCTCCCGCCCCTGCGGGTAAGGAGGAGAGCTGAGAAATGGAAGGAACATGTGACTAGCCAAGCCGCAAGGCCAGGAACAGAACGCAGGTGTCCCATCTAACCACCGGCCGACACAATTCTCTCAGAGCAACTCAACCTGCTCTCACGAACAGGCCCCACTTCTCTTCCGCAGCTGAGAAGAGAAACCAGGAGCCCTGGCACCCAGCCCCTTCCTGTCTGCCCCTCCCCAGACCCTCACAGCTAAGAAATTGCTGCTTCTTGCACCTTCACCTGCTAGACACAGATTTTTTTTCAGTTCCAAGGGTGGATGGGACCTTTGCCATCATCCAGTCTGACCGCTGGGCGCCTGGGCCATGGAACTCCCCTGATATAATCTCTAGAGCCCGTCTTTTAGGGGAACCGCCCCGGTTTTGGCTTTAAAACATGTCTGTGAGGCAGAGAAGGGCCAGACCTTCATGAGCAGCCTGCTAGCAGCCTTGGGGACAGCATAGTTGGCAGGGCAATAAGCCGTCCCTACAACTACAGGCTACTCCCCTTCGGCACCACAAGAGCCAGGCAATGCTTTTTGCACTGAGAGCTGGTGTTGAGTGGGTGATTTTTTGGGGGGGGCTGGCTTCCTTGGCCAGAATCCCTCATCCTGGAGGGATTAACCCAGATTTCTCAAACTCCCTTTGTTTTGGCTAGGCGAAATGTCATTTTAATTGTGATAATCGCAACCCATGCTCTGCAGGATCGACCCCCCCACCGGCCTGGCGGTCACTCACTGACTTTCCCAGCAAGGCTCTCACGTCACCATTTATCTCATTGCTTCCCAGACTTAGTTCCTCTCCTGGCATGCCCATGCAGCACTTCCCCTTTGAAACCAACCAGCCCGTTGGGCTGGGGGACCGGAGAGGTTGATTCTGCCGCGCTCCGGGGATGGAAGGGGAGTGGGTGCTAGTGGGTAGAGTTGGGGTCTGGTAGTCAGGACTCCTGGGTGCCATCACTGGCTCTGTGACAGGAAAAGGTGGGGGTCAACTCAGTGGGGGTTTTTCCTGGACGTGAGGGTTCCTGTAAGCCTACAATTCAGAAATAACAAAAACTCAGTGACAGACAACAGCCTCAAACAGCCAGCGTGCCACAGGGCCAGCAATGCCCTGGGAAAAGGCCCCCGATATTCAGTGTCCAGTCCTGCTTTGGTCACTTTGCAGGGTGTCACGTCACCAACACAACTGGAAGCCCCCTGGACCAGCCCACGGGAGACTAAGCCACATCGGACCAAAGCAAACAGTCAAATATGCACCAAAGGGAGCGAAAGTCGCACTGAGGAGATAGTGAAACAAGCCGGGGGGGGGCGGCTAACACACTCCCAGTGGGGCACAACACATAGTCTACCCCCCAAGGCAAATCACGACTGCTGTTACCTGGCACAGCCCTCGGCTGGGGTCTCCTCAAGCATTCATTAACCTGGGCACTGCCTCGATTTTTTCCGTTCAGAGAAGAAATGTTTGAATTGATTTCCCCGTTTTCTAGCTTTCCAGGCCAAGCCACAAACAGTGCAGCACAAGCGGTGAATTCAAAGTGACCCAACCGTTTCAGAGTGTGGGGACTCCCCTTGCCGAATCAAAGCAACTGGAGCGCATGGTGTAAAAGGTGGGTCTGTCGCTGGCCGGGGTTATCAGATGTCAGGCAAAAGGAGGACATGGCCTCCTTTTTACCGTCACGTCCTCCATCCGACTGTCATTTTAAAAATACATGATTTCGTCTGGCTTTTTACTTACAGGGGTTAAAGTATGCTGGAACGCCCGGGAACACCTTATTTTTAGGGGGAAGCATTCCAGCCCCCCTAAAAACAGAAAACTATTACATTAATACTACATTTTCCCTCCAACGTCCTCCTTTTCCTACTTCCCTGTCCTCCTTTCCATGCTTCTGTAGCTGGTAACCCTATCTCTGGCCTCACCTTGGGTCACTTCAGGCACTTGCATTTCTAGCTACAACTAGTCTGGAAATAAGGGTATTGCTTGCCGTTTACACCAGACCAGTGTGGAATGCTCAACATAACTGGGGCCAAAAGCCGCCCATCCACCCATCATCTATCTATCTATCTATCCATCCAAGATTCATAGAAGATGAGGGCTGGAAAGGACCTCAGGAGGTGTCTAATCCAACCCAATACTCAAAGCAGGACCAACCCCAACTTTTCTAGCCCATCTATCTACCTGTTGCACTCATCTCTTTTCCCATTACAAGCGGTTTGACCTTGCTCTCCGCTATGTGCTCTTCCCCAGGGTTTGAATCTTAACAACTGTTTTGATTTGCTGTAACCGTCTGATCAGATCCCATGCCTTACACTTCCCTGCATTTATTTCCTCCCATTCTGTAAGTTCCCCCATCTGCAAAGCATCTGATGAAGTGGGATTTTCTCCTGCAAAAGCTCACGCAATAAATAAACTTGTGAGTCTAGTCCAACAAAAAAAATAAGGAGCCCGGTGGCACTTTTAAAGACTGACACGGCTACCCCTTTGGAATGGCTCACATCCTTAGCATTTGTCGCCGCAAACCCTGCAGTCTCCCTGAGCCAGGCTGTCATGTCTGGGCCACACTGCACATCAGCATTATGCCATCCACACGCTGCTGTTGCCCCCACTGTCTGCCCAGCCCCAGCCAGCCATTTGACTCAGCATCTGCACCCAGGTCATTGGGTGCAGGAGTCGGATAAGCTACCAGGGACACTAACCAGTTTGACTGAAGGCGCAGCGCAGGTGGGATCCTGAAGTCCTGGGGACCCGCCGGCCACGGGGAGCTGTGTGAATGCACCGGCTTGGGCCCCTCCTCCTCCAGAGGCAGCTGTGCAGTGTCTGAAATTTGCATGAACCTTTTGTGATGAGATAGGAAACCAAAGCCACGCTATGGAAATGCTCAGAGGAGGGGGGGAGGGTTGCATTGGGGGAAGGGGGAGCAGCTCAGGGTAGGGGGAGAGGAAAGGGGAGAGCAAGGTGAAGATCTGGAAAGAGAAGGCATTGGCAGAAGAGCCCCAAGCTGATATGGGGGGGCTGAGCCGGAAATATAGGTGCTGGGTGGGGAGCCCCTTTGTGAGGACTGGGATGCAGCATGCACAGTGACACCCCACATCAGAGGGGCTTGGCTTTCCAGCCTCCGGATTCAGAAGCAAAACCCGTGGGCACATGCCAGCCCCATCAGGCCACGGCTGCCTCATCAAACTCGTCAGGGCCCAGCCGCTAGAGGGCGGCCCTGAGCCCGGGGTGCACATACACCGGCAAGGTTGGGGGGGCAGGCATAACCCATGGGTAGGGGGTGCACATGTGGGCCATGGAGGGCGGGCTGGGGAGCTATAGATGGGGGGCTGTGTATACTTCAGCCACGGATGCCGTGACACCCCCCCTTCCTGTTTTCGTGCTTGTTTCTTGCTCTTAGGGATTCCCCCCCACCCAGTGACCAGTTTTCTGTTTTGTGTGGGCAGCTCCACCCCTGCGCCTGTCTTGTCCCCGTCCCCCCCACCATTCGGCTCTCCTCCCCCCAGCCTGGAGACAGCCAGGAACCCCCCGCCCCCCCCAGCAGCCCCATTCCCTAGTCTGCAGGCCTGGGCCTGAAAAGGGCTAGTGGGGGGGGTGGGAGGAGGGCACAGCCGTCTGCCCCCTCCTTGCCCCAGATTTGGTGCCACTCCCGGGGTGTGGGGTAGGGGCCTGGCCCATGCATGTGGGTGGAGATGCTCGGAAACCCCAGGGAGTTGGGGCAGAGGCTGGGGGGTGGTGGTGCTGCAGGGCGAAGGGTCAGTGGGGGGTGTTGTGCAGCGGGGGGCACAGGCGGGTGCTGTACTGCAAGGGGCGGCTCCGTCCCACCTCTTCTCTGCTCCCCCCATGCTCACAGATGGACAGAGGATGCCTGCTCCATTAACCACCCCCCAGCTGCTACCCCAGGCTGGGTAGTGAATGGGGCCAGGCAATGCAATATCAGTGGGGCTGCCAAGGGCTGGGGAAGAGCGACCCCCAGTGGCCGGCACAGGTCCCTGCACGACCAGCAGACCCAGCACAAGATGTCAGTGGGGCCAGGAGCCTGGCCTGTCCAGTGTCCCAACGGCAGGGGGCCGTCAGGGGCAGCCTGATTTTATAGGGACAGGCCTGGTATATGGGGTGTTGTATCAGTCCCTAGTACACCCCCTGGCTGGTCACCCTAGGAATCAAGCTGGCGGGGGGGGGCCTGCAATCTGCACCTTAGGAGTGAGGGGATGTCTGGCAAGAACAGGGGAGGCAGGTTGCCAGTGCTTCAGGGGGTCTGGAAAAAATTGGGGGGGGGGGCTCATCACCCCCCACATCTGCCCAAATCAATCCTGGGCCCCCTCCCCCATTACTGCGCCTCCCTGGTCATCACTTCACTGCATAGCTTGCATCGCCAAGTCTTTTCTCTCCCCTTTTACTCCTCCACTTGCTGCTCCTCCTATGCTGGAGGTGGGGGGCTACAGCAAGGCCCCCTCCCCTGCGAGGCTGGGTGTTGTGGGGGGCACTAGTCCATTGATCATAGGTGGGGTGGCACAGGGTGACCCCCTGAGCTGGTCACCCCCCCAATACACACCAAAGTGTCTGGGAGCTGAGGTCAGGGGCTCCTGCCTGCATCCATGGGGGAGCAAAGCTGGGGCGTTTGTGGCTACTTGCGGCTTTTCTGGGTGGAGTAACCAGCCACCTGGCTTGCGGGCCGTACCCCTGGGTCCGTGACCCCCCATCACGCACCATATTAGTAGGGGCTGTGGGGCAGCAGCAGAGGCCAGGGCTGGGCTAGCAGGGGCATCGTGGGGTATAGGGCTGTCTGGTCCATGGCTATACAGCAGCTTGCCCACCCCATGGGTTTTAACGCCTCCCAGAGCCTGGCTATTGGCCCTCCAGGCCTCCCCACACCTGATCCCACCCCCCCAGGGCCTCAGCCTGGCAGCCAAAGTGACCCTGGGGCCAAACGAAACCTGCAGCCCTAGATCCTGGGCAGGGGACAGTGTGTTTCACTCTGGGCAAAGCCCAGCACACTGGCGCTCAGCCCCCAATTCTTACCAGGGGCACCCCACAGTTGACAAGATGTCAATGCCAGGTCCAGCTGCGCTCTTGAGTCTTGGGTAGCCTGGCCAAGGCGCTGACTGTCCACCTGCAGTGTCTGCAACAGCAGGGTTGTTTTAGGACAGGATTTCTGCTGTTACGTGTGGGCTGTTATAGAGCTACTGCCACTCACACCAGAGACGGTTGCATCTCAGCATTGGGCAAGGGAGCCAAACAGAGACAGCCCCTACCCAGACGCAGTCGCATCTCAGCCATCCTTCCGGCGATGTACCGGGGCCTCTTAATGCCCCATTACCAGCACTGCCCATCCTTCCAGGCCATGCAGGGTGGGTCCTGGTGGGTTGGGCTGGCCAGACTGTTGAACACACCAGAGCCGGTCCAGCTGCGTTTCCATCGCTTTATTTTGCAAAAATAGAAAAGGCCCCGCTGCGCTGGAAATGAGGGGCGCCAAGGAGATGGGCTATAGGGAAGGGGTTTTTCCTTTAAAACACCATGTATAGTTTGGCTGTAAACATGACTGAGGGGTGGGGGGTGCAGATCCCCCTCCCAGATCCCCCCCATAACAGGACCCTTAGGTTTAAGGTCTGAGGTGGGGGTTTTTTGGCAGCCCAAAAGAACCAAGGAACAGCAGGGATGGGGGGGGCGGGGCTGGGTCTCCCACCTGGCCAGGTGTCCCCTGCTCTATGCTCTGTTGGGGGGGGGGGGGATTGGGTCCCTTTCCTGTGGGTAACACAGGCCAATAAATAACATAAAGTGCTGCCAGGCTGGCTGGAGGCTGTAGAGGCCGTGCCAGCCTGCTGGGGGCAGCACATGGCTACAGCTCACCTTGCCCCCCACCCCCAGCCAGGGCCATAGGCATGGGATGCCAGCAAAGGAGGCAAAGTTTGGGCACCCCCCCCAAATCCCCCCATGCAGAACCTGTTTCCTTGGGGGGGCAGCAGCAGCACCCGCTGGAGTTTGGAACTGCAGCCCCTGCATCAATGGCGGGGGGGCTTGAGAGGAAGAGCCTCCCCATCTTGTAGTGTAACAGATCAGGGATCCACGGGGTCCTTGCCCCCCATTTGGGGGGCAGCGAGGGGACCCACAAAGACTGTGTGCATGATGGGGAGGGAGGATTCAATGATCCCCCTCCCTAGACTGGGGGAATGACACTGCATGGGGGATGGCTGGGGGGGGGGGCATGATAAGGTGACAATGGATTGTGGGAAGGCTTGGGGGCTAACACTGGCCCTAGGGAAGCTATCGGGGTGCCCCAGGAGGCGTTAAGGTGCTGTCTAGTTTGGTCCGTGGAGGATGCTGTGCGGCGGGGGCAGAGTGGGGCTGGGAGCTGCCCAAAGGCTCCCCCCAATGCCACCCATGGGGCAATCATCCAGGAGCTAGGCTGAATCCCCTCCCCAGCAGGGAGTAGGGTACCAGCAGGCAGGGCCCAGAGGGTGTCCTTTTCCTGGGGCAGGGTGTGATGCTATGGGGTGGAGTGTTCCCTGTGGATGCCCCCCCCATTTGGCACAGCATTGTTGGGGAGGGGTTAGGCATCCCCATGAAGGGAGAGGCGGGAGGGGAATCATTCTTACGTGACTCCTGTCTCCTCCCCTCCATTCCCATGACCACCGTCCCCCATCTTTGGTCTCTAGTGTTGTGTGCTCCCAAAGTCATCATCACCAAGGAGTGGGGCCGGGGCAGGCCTGAGTGGGGGGGTTAGTGAGGGTCAGGGTCGGGAGGGGAGGGTACGGGGAGCAGGCAGAGAGGTCGAGAACATGTATCCTGGGACTGCTGGTTACGGATAGCAGGGATTCAAGTCATGGGAATCGGACGGGGCAGGCTGAGGGGGACATGATTGGGTGGGTTATGGGACGGGGGCATGAGGGCAAGAGCTAAAAGTGCCCCAAATACACCAAATCTGAACAGCATTGAAAGCAAAACCAGACGCAGCCCTGCAGCCTGGCTCCTCCTCAAACCAGCCTTTGCCCCCCCAACACAACCCCGAGGGGACGGAAGAGTGACGCCCCCCCCCCCCAGGATTGATCCCAAACCATTACCATTTTATACAACAAAAACATAAAATAAAATAAACCTCCTAAACTTGGACCTCGTGCCCCCAGCCCGAGATCCGCGTCCCCCACCCCCTTCCAACACACCCAAGCGTTCTGGGCTTTCCACCAGATGGAGGGGAGCTTCTCTCGCCCTCGCCTCTCCCTCAGCAATCCCCAGCTGCGGAGAGCCACATCAACAGCCCCGGACGCCGGGCTTCCAGCAGGGAACATCAGTCTGGGAGGCAGGGTCACAGTCGATCCTGGGTTGGGGCGAGCATCCTTGGCGACGTGGAGGATGGACACACTGACGTTCACTTCCGAGTCTCTTGACTCCAGGACTGTGGGAGATTGCACCGCTCGGGAGCAGCACCCTGCAGAGTTGGGGGGGCTCTTGGTAGACAACACCCCAACATCCATTTCCAGGGATCAGCTCCTTCCCCACCCCAGGAAGGCAGCCCCTGGACTGGCCTTGCTCTCCTGGATTTTTGGCTTGGAGTCAGACTTTGGCAAACAAAAATAACTGGGGAAGGGGGAGCAGGCTCCAAACTGCACCCCAGGGCCCCCAGAAAGAAGGTTAAGGCAAGAGCTATATCTCTGAGGCAGCCCACAGAGCATGAGCTGCCCCCCAGCCCACGCCCCCCCAGCAACGGGGGGCACAGTGAAGGCAGCTGTGGATTGTTCGAACCAGCTGGGTGTTGGGCAGGGGGTGGGGATGCCTGTAAATGGGGCTTTTCCCTGTGCCCACCCCGCTCCCCGAGGTGTTAGGGGGTCTCGTTGGGGCTCTTGCTCTCGGCTGGGCTCTCCTCAGAGCTGGGGGGCTCTGCCGATGGTGGGGGCTGTGATGAGTCATCCTCGAACATTTCGGGGTTTTCCAGCATCTCCCGGATGAGAGGGGGCATGGGGCCAGGGATCTCCATCTTCAGGGTGATGGCTCGCTCAGCGCCTGTGATGAGGAAAGGAAGAGAGGAGCAGTGAGCTGGCATTGCAGGAGGCTGTGAGCTTCCTCACAGCAGTGCCGCATGGGTTGCCAACATGGCGAGCTTCCCCAAAGCAGTGCCGTGGGGGGCAGGAGAACTGTGCATCCCCGCTGCAGAGCAGCGTGGAGCATCAGTGCTGTGAGCCTCCCCCCAGCAGTGCCCTGTCAGTACCGGACAGGACAGGGGTGCTGTAAGCTTCCCTACAGTAGTGTCCAGTCAGTGCCAGACAGGGCACGGGCTGCGCTGCTGACCGCATGCCCCCACCTTTGGTGCTGATCCCTCGCAGGTCTGTGATTTTCATCAGCATGCGGGGGAACATGTACGGCTTGTTGGGTCTGCGTCGGCGGGCGTAGATTTTCAAAGCTTCCAAAAGGGGCTCCTGCAGTTTATCCACCTTCTCCGGCTCCTCCAGGTCCATCCGATCTGGGGAGGGGCAAACACCTGCCGGTTATCGCAGCCACATACCCGGCCCCCTGGTCCAACCCCCCTGCTGAAAGAGGTCCAGGCTGGAGCTGTAATGCAGGCCCCCTTCCTGGGTCCCAAGGTTGACAGGGGCCAGCCGGTACCTCCGCAGATGAGGCAGATTGCGCTGAGCAGTCCCGTCTCGGTGTCGTCCATCTCCAGGGGCAGCAGCTGCCCGGCAAAGGCGAATACCAAGTCAGTGAGGGGCCCGAAACCAGCATTGTGCATCTGGGTACGGTTCAGGGTCAGCCCGTCCGAGAAGGTCATGGTGTCCTGCTCCGGCGTGTAACGTGTGCAGATCCGCAGCATCTGCCAGACGAATTCAAGAAATTCAGGAGAGATGATTTCAAACTGGGCAAGATGGATTCAGATTGGCGCAGGTACAGAGAAGTGCTACTGAGATGGTCCGTGGAATGGAAAACCTGCCTAGTTGGACAAGTTTAACCTCTTTAAAAGAAGACTGAGAACACAAGCACAAATGGATAAACTGGCCATCAGGAAGTTTAGACTTGAAATTAGGCGCAGATTTCTAACCATCAGGCGAATGACATTCTGGAACAGCCTCCCAAGGAGAGCTGTGGGGTAGAAACCTAGCTGGCTTCAAAACTGAGCTGGATAAATTTCTGGAGGCGATGGTCTGATGGGACAGCCTTGTTTAGCCATTGACTTATCTTTGACTACGGGTGGCAAATATGCCAGTGGCTTGTGATGGGACACTAGATGGGGGGACGGGTTCTGAGTAATTACAGAAGATTCCTTCTTGGGTGTCTGGCTGGCGAGTCTTGCCCACATACCCAGTTTAGCTGATTGGCCGTATTCAGGGCTGGGAAGGAATTTTCTCACGGGGCAGATTGGCAAAAGCTGTGAAAATTTTTTGCCATCCTCTCAAGTATGGGGCATGGCTCTCTTGCTGGTGGATTCTCTGTACCCTGAAGTTTTTAACCCATGATTTGAGGACTTTGCTAACTCAGTCAGAGATTAGGGGTCTATTACAGGAGTGGGTGGGAAGTTGTGTGGGGAAGTCAGATTAGACGATTGTAACGGTCCCTTCTGACCTTAGTGTCTATGAGCAGGATGGGGAGGGAGGATTAGCATCAGACAGACCTGCTGGGGTGGCCCCACTCCATGTAGCCACCGCGGCTGGCCCCAGACCTCATGGAGCCATGGGGGTGATAGAGGAAAGAAGGGGCGAGGAAGAGGCTGTAAAGAGCGACACCCCCACACTGAACACACCCCGGCCATCTGTGCCCCCCCTTACCAGGATATCAAGGCAGGCTGCCTTGAGTAGGGTGATTTGGTCGGCGATGCTGAGGGTGGTGAAGCCTGGCAGGCGTTTGGCAAACTCCACAATCTTGATGATGCACTTGGTGGCCAGCTCGCTAAACTTGTCCCACAGCCCCAGGTCCAACTGGACTCGGTGATCGGCGCTGGAGTTCTGGGGGGCAGGGGGGAGTTAATGTTGCATGACAAAGCCTAGGGCCATGCCTAGGGTCTGAAACGCAGAGGCAGGGGGGATCTGCTGCTCCTGAGAGATACCCAGCCGAGGCTGGGCACAGAACTGGTGGTTGTAAAGGCGTGGGTCTGAGACACCTCCCTTTCCCTAACAGCTCTGCTGTGCCACCCCGTGGCCAATGCGCAGAATGCCAGCTCTGCACTAAGGACTGGAACCCGCCCCTGATGCATTCAGGGGGCCTTGCAGCCTGGCTGAGAACAGCCTCACCTTGTGACAGCAGTGGGCAGCCAGGGATGCTAGAAAAATGCTGTTATTCCCACAGGCTGAGCCCCAGGACTCAGGGAGCCAGGGGTTGGTTCTGGTGCAGGAAGGAGGGGAGCGGGCACGGCAGGCCACACCATGTCTCACCGTGGTATATTTGCCCAACTGGCAAAGCGAGGGGAAGGTCTCCTGATGGGCTTTGCTGACTTTCTGGATCAGCTCCTCCAGCTCGGGGGTCATTTCGTAGCTGTCCACCACCACCTCCTCCTTCACATCCTTCTTCTTCTTGTTCCTGTCGTTCCGCACAGCTGCCAGAGAGAGACAGAGTGAGGACGCGGCACCGTCGGCCCAGCCCTGAACCCGGCTCAGAGGCCAGGGCTGTGATTGTATCTGGGATGCCAGTCAGGGATGACCAGCCCAACCCGTGCCCCCAAGCTGGACTCCTCTTCTTTATCATTCAGCGCTAGGGGTCAGTCCCTGGCTGGTGTAAACCAGGATGGTGCCACTGGCTTCAGTGGGGCTTTGATGATCTACATGACTCAGGGATCTGGCCCCATTGACTCCAACACAGTGACACCCATTTACTCCTGGCTGCCCGTGTGGCTGGACGACACAGCTAGGAAGCTGCTGCTCTCGCCCTCACTTTTTCCCTCCTGCTCCTGATACACAGAGCCAATACGGGCTGGTGGTTAGGGCAGCAGAGGGGCCTCAGAAGAACTGGATGCTATTCCCCACTCTTCTGGGTGACCTTGGGCAACTCGCTGCCATCGCCATGCCTCAGTTTCCCCTGGTGCTCTATTTTGACAGTGAGATGGGGGATAGGGTCTGGTGTCTCAGCTGCTTCTCTGGGCACTAGCTCACTGTAAATAGAAACAATGGAAGGCGTCCCCAGTGATGGTTAAGGAGAAACCTCTGGGGTGGGTGACGACCCAGGAACGAAACAGAGACAGCAGGGATGCAGACGTGCCGAGGCCAGGCTCCGGTCAGCGGGCTGGGGCAGAAGACACTGTTACAACCCTCTGTATCAACGGCCCTGCCTCTGCCACTCAGCTGGGAGCTAGACCCACTGCCCAGCAGGCACTCGTGCAGGGCCCATGGAGAGCAGCTGCTTGGCAAGGCAAGGGCCAGCAGGAATTGGACTGGTTTGGGAGTCGCCTCCTCCGGATCAGGCTGCGCCGGGCTGGCATCCCCAGGCCCCCTGCCTGGTCTTGCACCCCTCACCTATCCTGCTCCCCTGCAGGTGGCTCTGCCAAGCCAGCTGGGCCCTGCCACCACGGTTCCCGGCCACCCTCCCACCTGCGTCGTGCCGTCACTTGGGAAAACACGGAGGGTTGTTTTCAGCCCAAGGAAAACAGGAAGCCGAGGACATGGAGGCCGGATGGAGTGCCGGGGGCCTCCGATAAATAGGATTATGGGTGGCATGGCTCAGCCTCCTCCCTCCACAGCCTCTCCCTCTCCCCAGAAGGCCACACGACCCCACCACGGCCCATCCAGCCTGCCGGCTCTTGCAGCTGCCCCCCTCGGGCTTGCCTAGTACCCAACACCACCCTGCCTGGGCAATGCCCAGCTGGGTGTCCCCTGCAGTGTGTTTGGGGGGCACGCTGGAACCCCACTGACTAGCCAGCAGCTAACACTGGCCGAGGGCAGCTGGGAGCCAAGCCGACTGACTATCTGACTTCTGTGGATTAATGCCCATTAGGAACGGACTCTGGCTGGCCAGCTGGTTTAGTGCCTGCCGAGGCGGTAGTCTGAAAGGCTGCCAGTATCTCCTGTGCTGTCCCTTTGCCCCCCTCCAACCGCCCCAGGAGCCTGGCCTTGCAAGGCCTCTTGCTGCACTGTCCAGGGGGGCCTGTTGCAAATCTGACCCCCATCTTGACCTCTTGGCTTTGCCTCCGGGAGGCTGGGAAAAGGACAGAGATGAACTGGGCCCCCCTAGACATCCCCCGGCCTGAGGGCGCGAAGGAGTCATTCCTGCCACCCCCAAAGCAGGGCATCCCGGCCGGCCCCCTCCTGCCCGGGTCCCGGCATTCCTGTTGCGTGTGCACTCTCCGGGCCCACCCTGTGGCCACACGCTTGAAGGCTGCACTTCCTGCTCACCCCAGGACAGAGCGCCGGGGGGAATCTGGCAACAGGATACGCGCACTGGCAGGATATCCATTTATAGCCTCAGCCAGCACAATGTGCACAGGGAGGGGCTGCCCGTCTCCCTCCCCACGCAGCCAGGCACCCCACAACCATGGGGATCCAGTCCCATCTCCCCGACCTGCACAATGGCCAGGATGCCGTGGCGGGGAGGAGATTGCTGCTCTGCGGCAGGTTAAATCCAACTAAGACAAGAGTCTCATCTGCTGGCACCTTAACACATTCAAAGATGGGGGGGAATCAAGTGAGGCAGCAGAACCTCTGGAGGTGCATGTAATGGGGGGCTCGGAGAAGGGTAACCGGGTGCGAGAAAATCCCCCACATCTGGGAGCTGAGCCAGTCTTGTGCTGTTCACATGCCCGCCAGCTGTGTTGGGAGGGACACCAATGCGGGGTCGCACTCTCTTGATCCCGTCTGCGGGTTCTGCTACAGCCCAAACCCCATTTACTTCTAGCCGGGCCAACAGGAGACACCTAGGATCCCTGCCCGATCAACTACCCATTTCCCACCTCAGTAGAGACAGCCCCTTACACATGCTCTTAAAGCAACAGAAACCTGGAAATCAATGGCGAGAGCTGAGACAGAGACATTCTTAATTACAGGCTCTTAAAAAGACAGTGATTAATGGGGGCCCCACCCCGGCCCGGCGCGCGAGGACATGCCGTAGCAGTCGGGAGTAAAAGCAACAGCCGCCGAGAGGCACTCTGTCTCCGGATGGACCATCTGGCTGACAGGACTCTTAAAGGGCCAACAGCCCTCTCTCAAGCCTTCTGCCGGCTCCCCTGTGCGTCAGCAAAGGCGGACAGTGTGCCAGGGATTGGCACCATGGAGGCACAGTTACAGTGGCTCCTCAGAACCACGGCTCAAATCACGCTGGGCCTCAAGCCTCCTTTGCTGATGGACCAGAACCAAGGATTTGAGCCACCATGAAATCTTGAGCCAGTTCTGGGCCCCATGTCCTGTTTGCACCCGATTCCCGCTAACCTGGTCTGGCCCACCCCGGTAATGTCCACAACAGAAGCATGTCCTGGCGTGTCTTCACCACAGGCTACAGCCTAGCATAAGACAAGTGCAAAACCAGAGCCTGGGTCCAAACGCTCAATCATCCTGCTGATCCAAACTACAACCAATCCTACGGATTTGAAGCCAAGTCTGGATGCCATGTCCTAACAGCTGGCCGGAGAGCATCAGACAGGCAAAGATCTCCACAAACACCGTGGAGCTGTGTGGAGTGCACTCCTTTTCTCTAACATGGGTGGGTTTGAGAGATCCTGTTCTCAGACTCCCTTTGTACCAGCTTTCCACATCAGCGCAACAGACAGGGCCCTGGACAACACGAGAGCATGCGTGGAGTAGGTGAGAACCAGTGCGAGAAGGCCCATCTCTCCGCATGAGAGCACACACGTCTGTGCACATGTACAGGCGGGTACCAGCTGGCTCCAAGAGGCGTCCTCCATCTGAGCCTGTTGCAGGAGGACTTCCTCCCCCATTCCCTGCCTCTAGCTCCCCATCTCCTCTGCCCCCACCCTGCCGCCGCACCGGGCTCCGAACCTCACCTTCTTTGGACATGCCGACCTCGAAACATTTCTGGAGCCGGCAGTATTGACAGCGGTTGCGGGTCACCTTGTTGATCTGGCAGTTCTTGTCACGGTGGCACGTGTACACCATGTTTTTCTGGATGCTTCGGCGAAAGAATCCCTGGGATGGGGGGAGAAACAGGGATGTGCAGATGATGGCGGGAGTCAGAGATACAAGCTGGTGCCTTGCCAAAGATGCACCCCAAACTCACAAGGACACCCCTGCACCGGGCAAACCTCACCAGGCACACTGAAGCACCAGTGAGTGCAGCTGAGGGAGCTGCAGCAGATCAAACCAAGGGGTCCCTCCAGCCAGGTGCTCTAGCTCTCGCACCAGGGATTCTTGAGAGTCAAACCCTCTCCCCCTGTCATGGGCAATTGTGGACTGATTGGCCCCTTGGACATAAGCCATCAGGAGGAGAATTCATACGCCTATAGGCTGGAATTTGCAAAGGGAGTAGGGTGCCTAATAAGTGCACCCAACCCCTCCAGGGCCCTTTGTACATCCTGGCGTCATGTAATTCCTTTGTGATTCTCTAAATCCTGCAGAATCAAAGAGCTACAGGGTTGGAAGACACCTCAAGGGATCATCCAGTCCCACCCCTTGCACTGAGGCAGGATTAAATATATCTAGACCATCCCTGACAGAGCCTATTGCAGGAGAGCATCCAGTGGCAGCGAGTTCCACAGGATCATCATTTTGAGAAAACTCTAAATGGGGCAGGCACCCTCTTTGGCGTTTGCACCCCACAAACTATCTCTGTCTTGGTCAGTCTCTTAGGACTCGTCTCCATGGGAAGTTGGCTGGAATAATAAATACACCTCACTCATTTCATCCATAGATCTCAGAGCACTTTACAAAGGAGGGCGCTGAGATTAGCCCCGTTTGACAGGTGGGGAAACTGAGGCACAAAGCGAGGCAGCAACTGGTCACCCAACAAAGCCAAAATTAGTACCTAGGGTGTCCCAAGTCCTCAGCCTGCACTCAGCCCTGTGGACTAGGCTGCTGTTCTCAAATACTGCCTCCCATGAACACCATTCTGGACTAAAAGCCACTCCTCCTGTTTGCACTGGGTGCTCCTTGGGGCTGGGGCTGTCCCTGGAACAACGGGGGCCCTGCTTGCAGCACAGCTTCTTGCGCCTGGCACAACAGAACCACAGCAGCCACATCACAAGCTCTCCCCATCACCTGCTCCCTGGGACCAGGTCTTTTCCCCAGGCGGTGACGGTTAATCTAAGACCGATGAGTACAGAACAATCACTTCAGGCAGTCCCAGGTCAGCAGGGACTATCCTGTCTGATCCCCAGACAGCACAGGCTGTTACCCTTCCAGAAATCCCAGGACACGGAGTCATCACCGTGTGCCACCGGCAGAGACCAGGAAACAACACGATGGCACCAACCAGTGCCCGAGGCCCCTGCGACAGCTGGGCATGGATTAGACGAGATATGCCCGCATGATCCAGCAGGCCACCCACCCCCACACGTGGAGGATGGAAACCCCTGGGTCCCCACCTGGCTGATCTGGGGGAAATTCCTGCTCAACCCCAAATGTGGGACTGTGAGCAAGACCCACCAGCTGGGCAGCTAGGACGAAAACTATCTGTGACAGTGTTCGAACCATTTCTTCCACCTCTACCCGCCTGCCCCCAACTGGGGACACCCCCAGGTGAGCAGCATAGACCCTGGGGCCACGGGTAATTCTAGCTGCACCGAGGCAGGGTCCAACAGGCAAAGGAAGGAGCTGGCTGAGCCCCAGAAGGCCCAAGCTTTGCTGCGGGCACTACGGGGGAGAATGTGTCCCCATTCCCCCCACTCACCTTGCAGCCTTCGCAGGAGCTGACCCCATAGTGATAGCCGGAGGACTTATCATTGCACACGAAGCAGGGCTTGTAGACGCGGGGAGGTGGGGGAGGCGAGGGCGAGCTGGGCACCATCTCCTCTGAACTCGTGCTCTGGGTCTCCACGGCTGCAGGGAGAGGGAAGAGCAGGGGGGCATCAGGAGCCAGAATCGGGGGTGGGAATGTGCACGGGGCTGGTAAAATTCCCCAGCTTCTGACAGAGTTGATCTGGGCAGGGGCCGTCCCTGAGTCCTGGCACTGTCCTGGGAGCATCACTTGGGGGGCAGTCAGGAGGGGCTCCAAGGAATTTAGCACTGGCTAAAATAACCACAGGGATGGGGGGGAATCAAATCTCTCCCCCCACACCACCAGCCTCCCATCTCTTTACCTCCACCCCCGGCCACTGCCAGCCCTCCAGCCCTCTCCCTCCCCACCCAGGTCCAGCCTGCACCCATTCTCTCATTGTCCCCAAACAGAAAGGGCCCCTCAATCTCTCTCCGACAAGCCCAGGGCCAGCCCCCCATCTTAGCTGCTCTACCCCACCCCAGAGCCAGGCTTCCTATTCTCCTGCCCTCCCTCTCACAGGCAGCCCCCCTCCATCCCCCCAGCCGGTCAGGGGGCCCCAGGCCCCGGCTGCAAACTGTTTTCAATTCTATCTTTCAGCACAGAGTGAATTTCCTGCAGCCAGCCCCTGAATGCCACATTCCAGCCCAAACAGGTTGGAATTGTTACCAGAGCTGTAACCTAATCCCCCTTCCCCCAGGCCCACAGCGGGGTGGGGACGGGGAGCACACCCATAGCCCATAGGGATGCTGGCTTCTCCCTCCGCAGAGGTCCCATCATTCGGCCGCCTTCCCCCCATCCCCTCCCCACCCTGGGGAAACCCCTCATTCCAGGCGGCCCCCTTGATGGAATGAGATGGGGTGGAGCCGGAGGGGGGGTCACCTGTGCAGGTTGGGACAGTCTCCAAAGCTAAGCTTTCCCTGTTTGCAAAGAGCAGTAGGGGAGTCCCGGCTGTGCATGCCTTGTTCATTTTTCTTCAAAAAGGAAAACAATAGCAACCCTACAATAACAAACCAGCGTGTCCGGCTCTATGGCCTTGAGCAGCTCCAAGATAACTAATTGGTGGGTACAGACTAGTGCTAAGAAGCAACCCTAAAACAGCAAGCTCCAGCGCTCACCAGAGACCCTACATTAACAAACCAGCACGGCCAGGTGTGCAATATCCAAGTAATCTTTCTTCCAGTGGGTTCTGGGCAGGGAGGAGAAGGCTTCTAAAAAACTGAAGTTTTAAGTTGCCAGCCCTGGAGGTTGTATCAATAACCTTCCAAACACAACCAGTATCTAAAGCCTGAGTCTGCGGCCAGCCAGCCAAAAGCAGTAGCTCCAACTGCTCCCTTTCGATGTGATGTTAACGCTGGAACGTAATGATGAATCAACACCAGAAATACCCCAGGTGCAGGACTTGCAGGCAACTCACAGAATTCAGCAACATTCCCGAGGATGCACAAACCCCAAGGATATCCTAGGGGAAAACCGGTAGCTTGTTAAAAACCCCTGCTTTGTTTCTCTTGTGCAAATTGCGAGCTGAGTGACGACTAACCCCACACATCACAGCAAGGGGCAGAGCAGTGGATGTGTGCGATGCTGCCCTCTACTGGATGCCATCAGAACTGCCCAGCTGTGTGTTAGAGACCCTGTACTGTTAGCCACTAAAGGGGACTCTTCTGTAGCTCCAACCAGAGAAGTCAGGGCTCCTAGAATAGGCTGCTGGTTCTTCCTTGCTGCAGTAGGGTCTCCCAGCGGTCTTTGAAGGTAAGCTGGGCTGCACGGCAAGATCTCTAAAGAAGAATCTCCCACTGAATGCTGATTCCCCACCCCCCCATGAAAACGATGAGGGGTGGGGAAGCAGCCATGTGGGCTGACGGTTAAGTTGATGGATTGGGCCCGAGGCTACTGTGATTCTGCAGCTGACCTTGCAGCTTTCCAGTCTCACTGTGAAACATGCAGATACACACCGCCCAGCTGGGGGGGGGTTCCTGCCTTTTGCTTCTGACCAGCAGAGAAACCCTTCCCCAAAATCCCTCTTCGCAGCCCTGCTCCTCCAATGGCCACCACCCTACTTCTGGCTCCCTTCCTCGCCTATGTGTGACCCCCTCTGCCACCTGCCTAATTCTTCCTGCTACCAGGATGCTGTATCTGGCTCTTAACTCCTCACCCAGCATGCCAGGGACCACCCTTGGCCAGCTCTGAGACAATAACAACACGGTTAGAGATGGTGTAGGTAGGACACACGTCCCACCCTCACTTGCCTCACTTCTCCCTGCCCCACTTGGTGCAGAAGGGAGGGGGAATGGCTCTGAGCTTGCACCCCACTCCTCCGCACCAGTACCTGCCACCGACTGCACAGGCAGGGAGCAGAGGCTAGCTCCCCAGGACGCAACAAGGCAGAACGACGCTCTCCGCTGGCAGCAGCCGCAGCCTCTGCTGTTCTACTACAGGGGTGCGCATCTCAGGGCCTTGCGCATGGATGAAGGTCAGAAGGGACCGTCATGCTTATCTACTGAAGCTCCTGCACAATGCAGGCCACAGACTCTCCCCCACCTTTTGCTGCCAGGCTCCTCACCTCTGGCTGCTGATCGGTTTCCCATTACAGGAGAAACCTGGGATTTTTACTCCCTGTAACGTGTATATACGTCATTCACCCATCACAGGCGCCACACAGGCAACCCGCGCTTTAAGAAACCTCAGCCTCAACACCAAAGCCTCGTTCTCAGGGAGCAAGTCTGCCGCAAGAATAATTAAATAGAGATTAGGGCTGGGAGCAAAGCAGGGTGCAAGCAGAAGCTTATGAAGGGGGGGGGGGGCCAGGATGGGGATTTCCGTCGGCACCTGCCTGCTCTTCTTGCCCCCCTTGCATGTGTTCAGTTCATGGGGAATATCAGAAGGAAGCAGAAATATTAGCCCCACCACCAACACCTACAGAATATTTTTATTGTGGGGAGCACTAGTCCCCCAACACCACCCCATTCTGCCATCCCTGGGTATGGCTGAGCCTGGCATAGTGCAAGGAGCAGACCCAGCCCCTGGGTGTGGGGTGTTGCCTCTGCTATCTGTGAATCAGGAGGCAGTCCTCTTCCCCCCCATCAAGCAAACTGCCTCTTGCTGCTTGCAACAGCTCCCTTGTGGGTCCCTTTGCATCACCAAACAACAGGGCATCTCTTCCAGAATGCCGCACTGCTGGCAGGCTAAGACCTAGCAAGACAAGACAACAGCACCACCTGGTGACGCCCACCATAACGGCAATAAGGAAAAGGCCTCAATTTCACGTGCCTGTCCAAGCTGCTTCCCCTGCTGGGCTTCCTTTCTGCTCCAAGTTCTGCCAAACAGAGAGCTAGAACCTCTAGCCAAAACCTCAGCTCCAAGGCCCTGAGATCACAGGGGAAAATCAGTAGCTGCCCATGGGTCAAAACAACATCACGGCATCTAGTTGCCTGCAAACGCTGAAGGTGCCATACTCTAGGTCCTTCTCCCATTCCCCTTGCACCCCAGATCGCAGCTAGCGGACAGAGGGAGCTCCTGGCCGGGTGACCCTATGCGACATCCCTTCCCCCCAAGGGAGACAATCACATCTTCAAGACAGACAGGCCAAGTGGAAGATTAGAGGCTCATGAATTTTAACCCTCTGCATTTTTCCCCTTCTTTACAATGAGACAATAGGGGATTTGAAAGCTCCACTCCTGACCGTGAGATCAGCACAGAGACAAAGGAGGGGAGGGTCAGGTGATTAGATCTCAACTGCAGCCTTTTATTTACCTGAAAGTAACCCATAAACACACACTGAGGAGCCTCTGAATGGCTGGCTAAAGCCAGAGAGATGCCTGGGAATGTGGGTGTATCTCTACCAAAGCGCCCTAGTTTTAAGAGTCTGTGAGACAGTGCAGATGTGTTTGTCTGGGCTCCCAAATGGGAGCACACGTGTGCAAAAGGGAGAAGGTTCTCTGAGTACATATGCACAGCCCCCAGATGAGTATGTCTGGCTTTGAAGAGTGTGCACAGTCCCCCAGTGATTGTGTCTTGCTTTAATTCTTGGTTGTGCACAGTCCCCGGTATCTCAGTTTGACGCAAGGTGTTAACAGACCCCGGCTAATGTCTCTGGCTTTGATTCTGTCTGTGCAGAGTCCCCAGTGAGCGTCTCAAGTTGACTTTGGGTGTGCACAGTCCCCAGCTGAGTGTGTCTGTTTCATTCTGGATGAGCACAGTCCCGGTGAGTGTGTCTTCATTTGACTCGGGGTGTGCACTGTCCCCTCGCAAATGTGTCTCAATTTGATGCAAGACTTGTAAAACCCTTGGTGAGTGTGTCCCCTTGATCAGAGCATTGCCTCCACAGGCTACCCACCCCTCAAAACTCCCTCTCCCGCAGCAGCAGCCTCAGCCACAGGGAATCTGTCTCCACGGGCCAAGGACAGACCCTCTCTTACCAGCACCTGGGCTTCAAGGACCCAACTCCTGCCTACAAACACAAGCGGATACCGTCCCCCACTGGCCACTGCCCAGCCCCACCTGCAGCCCCATGGGACAGGGGTGGGGGATCCGCCGAGGACAGACACCTGAAGGAGGAGTGTGGGGGCACAAAGGGAGCAGGGAAACCAGATCTGACCCCAGATGCCACCACACCCCAGACTCAGCCCCAGGCCCATGCAGGACTGGGCGAGCCGCCCTGGGTCGTGCTGCCAGCTAGAATGGGAAAGACACGGCGGTGGAGGCGCGGGATTACTCCCATGGTGGGCAAGCCTGGCTACCTGGAAAATGCCAGGGAAGATCCAACTGCTTGGGCCACACAAGGTCACTAACCTCCCTGAAAGCCCACACAGAGCTGGGGGACGAGCTGGGGGTAGGGTCCAGTGCCCATTACAGCCCCCTACCCAACCATTAATGGGAATGGGCATCAATGAGGCCTAAGTGGCCAGGGGCTGCTTGAGCGTGACAGGGACCCTGCCTTGCCTGGGTATTACAGAGGCAGGATCATGCCCTGAAGGCAGGATCGTGACCCCTGGGCGAGGCCTCCTTAAGCAAAAACATGTGGCTTCAGCACCTCTTGCCATCCGGTACCACCGGGGTGTCACCCCGGAATGGGGTCCTCAGTTGCCCACTACTTGGCATGCTTCAAAGCCCCCATTGTGTTGCCCTGGCCTCCATCACCTGGATGAGACACCAGCAGGCCCAGGGCACAATACCCTGGGACGGAGCATGGGCTCGGCAGATCAAAGGTGCTGGGGAAGGGACCCCTGGGACACAGCTGGCTTGTGAGAGGGGCTGGGTTCTAGCTCCCGAGTCCATTCCCACAAACCAGATCTGCCCACCCCCATCAGAGCTGACAGAGATACCCAGGTTTGGCCAGCAGAACGGATGTCCTCCTGGAAACCAGCTTTATGAGCGACCAAGGCTCCCCAGAAACTAACCCTGCTCCCCTGGATACCACCCTCCTTTCCCGCGACACAGCTCCCCTAGATAGTGCCCCCCGCCAGCACCTCCACCAGTCTCAAAGTAAATCCCTCCCGCCAGCAGGCTCTCGGCAGGACCTGCTCAACCATTTCATCAAGAACGAACAGAGTCACAAATTCCTGGCCTCTAGATTGCATTTTACAGTCTGCTTCCTTCCTGCCTGGAGCAGCAGAGTAGGAGAGGGCATGTGAAAGAAAGCAAGCAAGAAAGAAAGCGCCTGGCAGAGATACAGAAAGCCTTCCAACTGGTTGCTGGAGGAAGCCTGCTTGAATCAGTGATGCTCAAGCACCACAGCCACAGACAAGGCCTCCCGACCCCCAACTCCCTGTGTCCTACAGAACCATTAGGAGAGAGAAACCAGGAGCCCTGCAACAGGTGGGAACAGAGGAGAGGAAATAAATCCAGCATCAGGACAGCTCGTGCTGTGCCCAGGGCCTCCCAGCTCCGCAGAGAGAAGAGAAGAGCCGGGCAGGCCATAAATTCCCCCGTGCCGCCTGCCGATTGATGCTCTGTACTTTTCAACACAGGGCGGACAACCCCACATGCATTGAGGGAGGCAAGAAGCAACTCTGCCTTCACGCAGCTGCCAGTCCATGGGGACGGCTCAGCTGAGGCGTGGGAACAGAGATGGGTGGCGGGATCCCCACCGCTCACGGGACTCCTCCCCTACCAGTCACACAGAAGCAGCAGGTGGAGGTCCAGCTGCTGGGCTCGAATCCTGGACTTGGTGGAGGGAGTGTGGCTTAGTGGACCGACCTCAGGACTAGGAACCAGGACTCCTGGGTCCTAACCAAAGATGTCAAGGGAGAGCATGACCTAGTGAGTGGAGCCCAAGGCTAGGACTCTGCAATTCCTAGTATCGATTTGCGTGAGCCATGCAGCAATGGAGAAAACAATTGGAAATCCTGAAGCCAGCCAAGAGTATCTACTATATAATGCAGGGCCTAGAATAAGGACTTCTGGGGTCTAGAGTGAATTCACAAAGGAGTCTAGTGTCTACAGAGTGACTCAGGACTCCTGGACTCTATTTCCCACCTGTCACTGACTCTGTGCAAAACCAGGCAAACCATGACCTGCAGGAGAGAGATCTCGGATACGAGTGCTGTGAAGCTCTGTGCGAGCGTCTGTGACAAGATAGAGTTAAAACTACCCCACTGATCCAAAGACATCCCCACCCCAACTGCTGGGAGCAGGGGCCCTCTCCGATTTCACAGGGCACTCCTCCCAGGGGACCCTTTACAAACACAAGGAGCCCTTAGATGAAGCCGCCTCTGGGGAGGAATGCAGCTGCTGGTCAGCAGCCACCCAGCAAGGCCGTGTGATGGTTTTAGTGAGGGCCTGCGCGAGAGAAGCTGTTCTCATTGGATCCGGCCACCAAGTGAACATCGGGAGTTTTTAATGAGCAATGCCCAGCATAGGCTGAGAGACTCACTCTGGCGTCTGTGATGCCTCGCAGTGCTGGAAAAGGAACAGCTCTTCCTGGAGGCCGCCAAGCTGGCGGGGGTGGCTGGGTGGGGGGCTGTTTCCTTCAGCTATTTATTGCTATTTACCAAAGGCAATGTTTGGGCTGTAAAGAAAACCCCAGCCAAGGAGCCTGCTGCCACAGAAGTCAGTGGGGAAAATGCAGGAGGGGAAGAGAGGTATATATACATAGGAGAAGAAAGAGAGAGAGTTAGGTGCCAGTGAAAAATTAGTCTAATCTAATCTAATCTAAATTTAGATAGATAGACAGACAACCTGGGAGCAGTGGTCTGAGCCCGTACAGTTGCAGTCATGTTAATTTCAAATCCAAGATTAAAAGTGTAAATTTAAGTGGATTTAAACCTTGTCTACCTAAGAGATTTTCTGACAGTGACTGAAGGCACCAGTGAAATTACCCTGGTCAAGACTGACCCACCCACCCACCTCCAGAGCATTCCTAGGCTGTGTCCGCACTAGGAAGTTGTAGCGGCTGAACACCAGCGTCTAGGCAAAACAGTATAACCACAGCCCTGTGCAGGCAAATTACACAGGCAGAAAGGGGTCTGTGCTGGTCGAGCGCATTCACTGCTGGGAAGAGGAACAGAGTAGTGATTGCAACCACTCTGCATCAGGATGCCCCTGAGTAACAAACAGCCCTCTAACCATCCCAACGCAAGCATCAGGTACGCAGCAGGCAGTCCCCCCCTCCAGCCAGTTAGACTGATCTTATTAGACCGCTACGGCTGGAGTCGCTTTCCTTTGTAGACAAGACCTTAGATTAACAGGAGTTTACTGCAGATTAGCTTCACTAGTTCAAAACCAATTTCAGGGCTTGTCCACATGACAAGTTCTCCTAAAATAAGCTACAGGGTGGAAACTGAAATCAGTCTGGTTAATCCAGTCCAACACCCAGTGCAGACACACCACTAAGAGCCAATTCCCATGTTGTTTTGGAAGTGATTTAAACTGAGCCAAAAAGAGCCACTCTTAGTCTGAACTAAGGTTTCATCTACACTATACTACAATGGACCAGTAAATTAAGGTTTTGTCTATGCTACAGTGGACCAGCTGCAGTGACATTGATAAATCTCCGTAGTGTAGACATTTCCTACATCGACAGGAGTTTGGCCATTGATGGAGGCTATCCACCTCCATGAGGGAGGCAGGCAATCCACCTCCCTGGGCCATGATGGCTAGGTAGAAAGCGGCATCTGTACCAGGGACTTGGCTGACTTAACTACAGGCGCAGGGGTGTGAATTTCTGCACACCAAGCGATGCAGTTAGGTCGATGCAAATATGAAAGGCAGGCCAGGCTTAAGAGTGCCCACGCTGAGCATTAAAAGAGGGTCAGCCAGCAAAGATGGGTCGGCCCTGATGATATCACTCTAACCTCCCATGTGGACAGCCTGGCCAAAGCAGCACCTAGAGAGGAATTTGCCCCAAACAGCTCTCACCATGATGGCAACTGAACAAAAATCTAACCCCTTTCCCCCACAGAGTGTCTCCTCCTAAGGCTTCCCAGCCTAAGACGCTAGTTCCTGCTTTCCTGCCGGATAATGGGGCTTTGCATTTCTAGGGAGGCTCTCAGGGACTCCTCCGTTGCTCTTTTTCATCTCTGCTCCTGGAAATACATCTTAGACCAGTGGCTCTCAAACTGCATTGCACCGCAACGCCCCTCGGATGACACAAATGACTACAGGACCTTGGGTGAGGGGGATCAAAGCCTGAGCACAGCATCCCTACCCCGCGTGCAGGGACCAACACCAAAGTTGGCCAGTCCCAGTCCCAGGCCCCAGCAGTAATGGCCATGCTGCATCCAGTCTCTCTAAAGTAAGGGTCCCAAACTCAAAACACCACGCGGGCTGCATGAGGACTAGTCCATTAGCCTGAGGGCTGCACCACTGTAACCTTTTCACACAATGATATTGCACATATCGGTAACAATAGTGTCATTGCGGGCTGCAGGAAATAACTCTAGGGGCCGCATGCGACCTGCGGGCCGCTTGAGACCCCTGCTCTAAAGCGTCCGGCTCTGGTCACTGTCAGGAGACGACTGGCCATTGGGCTGACCCAGTCTGGCCATTCACACGTGCTTGTGAGTGACCCAGCCCAGTGGGCCATAACAGGAACCTGAATCCAGCTCGAGCTGTGTTCAAGGTGCCTCAGTTTGGAGCTGGGGTTTATGGACTGGAGCTAGGCTGTGGTTATTAAAAGGGGGTTTTGCACTGGGCCTGTCTAAGCTGCAGCAGTTTTGGTTAAGCACCAGGTTGGTAACACTTCCTACTTCGTAACGACGGTGCTGTAGCTAGTTAGGTCGACCTAATTTTTAAGCCCAAACCCCGCCTCTGTTTGCTACTGACTACTCTAGCAAACTCTTCTGGCAGAGATGCCCCTTTTGCCAGAATAAGAATAATATGGCATTTTGAATTCTCTTCCAGTGCGGCAACACCTGTGTACTTGGATGTGGAGGGCACTGTGCCGGCAAAGTCGTGCTTTGTCCTGCTACAGGGAACTCCCACCTGCATCCCCGTCCCACAAAAAGCAAGCTGCACCAGAACACGTGGCATTTGCTGGGACACTTGTTCCCGCACCATCACGGATCACACTTCAGGCACGCAGCCCCCGGCCAAGATAGCTGTACCAGCTGAAGTCTAGTGCTGAATGGCCTACGGTGTGACTGCCACCCTGCCTACACTGGTGCTTGGGCTGGCCCAGAAATGTGATTAAAATGCGCAGGGCCAGGCAAAGAGGCCGAGCCAGGTGGAGCTGGGCCCATCAGGTGGCTACTGAATGCCCCAGCAGGTGCAGCCAGTGGTGACCTGCCAGGGTGATTAATAACACTGATCCTTTGGCCTTTGATCTGCAAGCACTCTGCAGACACTTGCTAATTAAGCCTCAGGGAGACAGAACGGGTTTAGAGGAGGAAACCACGGAGGAGAAATGCCTAGCTCAGGATCGTCTGGCTAGTTCACAAGGCAGCAGGAAAGAGAATCCCAGAGTCCTGATTCCTAGGAGAATCCCGAAGATCTCACGCCACCCAAAGCTGGGACTAGAATCCAGGAGTCCCAACTTCCTACCCCTGCTCTAGCCACTGGACATCACTTCTCCCAGAGCTGGGAAGGGAACCCAAGGGCCCCGCTTTCCTGCCCCTGCATCCCAAAGTCTGCGCTCACTGGGCCGATTTCTGTCCCCAAGGTGAGCTCAGGGTGGTTCTGGCATAGCAGAGTTCTACCCACAAGCCACATGCTCACATATGAGCCACAAGGGCTATGTTCACACACAGGGGGTTATTTCGATACACGTTGTTTCGAAACAACGTGTATCGAAATAAGGCGTTATTTTGAAATAGGTTAATTCGAATTAAGGAAAAAAGCTCAAAGCGAAATAGCATGTTCGGACAACAGTTATTTCGAAACGAGTCACCGTCGTTTCAAAATAACATGTTCTGACGGGATTGTTTCGAAACAACGTTGTTTTGTCACCAAATGGGGTTTAATTTGTTTCGAAACAACGCCCTTGTTTTGAAACAACGGAACCCGTTGTTTTGAAACAACGGTACGTCGTGTGAACATGGTGTTTCTTATTTCGAAACAGCCTCTGTTGCTTCAAAATAAGACTGCTGTGTGAACACACCCAAGGATGATTGTCAGGCTATGGCAGGAAGGCAATGTGGCCTAATGGAGAGGACACTAAACTGGGACTCAAGAGAGGTGGGTGCTAGTCTTAGCCCCGCTGCATGACCATGAATTAGTCATGTCCCTGCCCCAAGTCTCAGTTTCTCCTCCAAACAAGATGTTCCAGAGGGGTAGCTGTGTTAGTCTGGGTACAGCAAAAACGACAAGAGTCCTGTGGCACCTTAAAAACTAACAAATTTCTTCAGGCGTAAGCTTTCATGGGCTGCAACCCATTTTGTGAGATGTATACATCTAATGAAGTGGGTTGCAGACCACAAAAGCTTATGCCTGAAGAACTCTGTTAGTCTTTTAAGGTGCCACAGGACTCGTTATTTTTCTTTGAAACAATGGGGATCCTATAGTGACCTCCTCTGGGAACAATTTAAAACCTGCCTCTTCTGCAGTTAGGGCACTTGGTGATGCTGGCACAGGTGGGTGAGCGCTGGGGGATGGTGCGTCAAAGGCCAGGCCCTGGATTTGGCCCAAGCAGCAGATTGGGTGGCAGAAAGGTACCCCCTGATCAGCTCCTTTTACAGGGGTAGCAAAGGGGGATGCAATCCTGCCCCAGATATCTCATTATGGCTCAACAAGCTCCTTAAACCTAAGCCCTTTCCCCACACACTGGCTCAGCTCTGGGGCCCTTTATGAGATTGCCCCCCCCCACTCCTCAACCCACACCAGGTGCTGCATAGACACACAGCGAGATCAAGCCCCTGCCCCAAAGAGTTCACCATCCACAGGGTGGCAGGGGAAACTGAGGCACACAGCCTTTCCCCAGGTCCTCAACAGGCCAATGGCAGAGCTGACCTCCCAGCCACCCTGCTGGTCATTCCACCTGTATTCCCCATCTAGAGACCAGGCAGCCAGTCTCAAGCCCTGGAAATAACTCAGCACAGCTAGGGGCTTTGTGTCCCCTAAAGCGGGAGTCAGCACTTTGGGGTCTGGGGATGGAGAACTGATCCTGAGTAGGGCTGTCCTCTATTCTAGTGCTTTGACCTAAAGCACTGGGGCTCGAGGCCCTTTACTGGGGCGATGAACCAGCCAGATCCAAATCCCTAAACAGAACAACGGGGCTTCAGGCCCTATCTCTAGGGAAGTCGTTCCCTGGCTGGATGTCTCCTAATTTCGACGCTTCTAACTCATCCCTCTCCCCCTTGGTGTTCACCCTCCCACTCCATGCATCCAACCCCTTCTGTCTCGCTCACCTGTTGCACCTCTGGCCCCAGGATCTGTTTTGCTCTGAGCAGGACCACAACCCTCACCCTCTTTCCTGCCCATCTCACCATCCACTGGATGAGAGAGAAAAGGGGGCCCAGCACCCTAGGCCCTTTATCAGATCCCTACCCTGCCGTACCTTTACAGAGGGCTGGGAGGGCATGTTGTTTCCTGGAGGAATCACATTACAACCTCCCCTAATCCATCCTAAGAGCTTCTGTACACAAAACACTAACCACCCCAGGAGCTCCGGTGGTGGAGAAGGGGTGGATGGACCCATCCCACCCATGCCCCTAAATCCTCCACCCCAGGGAGAGAATGCTGGCCATTCCTCTCCGCTGGCGATGCCTGTGTGACACATGGACATGCAGACAGACGGAGCAACCTGTGGAGCCTGAGTTACCCCAGTTCCCCAGCACTTGGCCCCACCGGTTGCTCCCTTTGCAGCATGCAGACCCCGCTTGCAGGGCCTGGGTGTGAACCCAAAGGGGTGGCACCTGCTGGGCGTCCCAGGCTGTTCTACATGGGCATGCCCGGGGAGATGCCGATTGGCCCCTGTGACTCAGTCGTCTCCCCATGGTGCCAGCCGGGGCTTGCAATTGTCTCTCTGCCAAAGCCACGTGGGCACCTAACGCCGGGTGCTCTGCTCCCCTCCCCCAACCCAGCTGCCAGCCTGTTCCCATAATGCTGGGTCATTTCCTCTCTGCGCAGCAGGTGCCCCCACCCCCCCACCAACCAGCCAATCAGAGGGGGCCGGGGCTGGCGTCAGCCCAGGGCAGGGTCCCTTGCTAGCCAATTGCATCCAACCCGCTGCCACATGCCCACACGTGAGCGGGCACCAGCAGGAGGGTGCGGACACAGGAGCCCCAGCCTCGCCGCTGGCAGGAAATGCCCAGCGCAGCCGCCAAGCTACCTCTGCACGCCAACTGCTGCCCCGCTCGACCGGCTTCCCCATCCGAGCACCATCCTACGTGGCCCCTAGCCCCCAGACCCCACAGAATCCCCCAGCTTACACGCACCCCTTCACCCGCCCACGGCTTGTCTTGCATGGCACCTGCCCCACAGCCCATGGGAGCATTAGCGGGAAGCCATCACCCTCTGAATAGGGGCATCCTGGCAGGTCAGCTGGGAATTTGTGCTGCCCGAGCTGGCAGAACCACCAGCCGGCAGGCTGCTTAGCATCAGGTGCTGTGGTAGTTTTGGTACCATGGGCCCTTGCGAATGCAGCTCTCCCACTTCAAAGCCCACGACGGATCCCACGGCTGTCGGTCACTTCTGAATTCGCACCCGCAGCATATGCACTGAGCAACTCCCATCCCGAACCTGGCATCGCAGGGGTGCATGGTGGGCAATAAGGCGATCTACTCCCCTGGCAAGGAATTTCACAGCAATACAAGGTCCAAGGATTCATGGCCAACCTCCTGGGGCAGCCGTCACCGGATCAGGTCCCTGTGAGCCCAGCTCCAGGGCTCCCTTGGTTCTGACGGGCCAGGCGCTCCCTGTCCCTGGGTCCGGCCGAGGCTCCAGTTCCCAGCTGTCCCCACTACTGCTGCCTGGCCTGGGTCAGGAAGTTTGGTGGTTGTTGTTGGGTTTTTTTTTTTAAAGCCTAAATTGCTGAAATTGAGGAAATTCCTGCCCTCGCCTGGCTAGGCTTCAAACAGGCCATTTATAACCAGCAGTAAAATGTTACAGCTGGGTCCCATATAAGCCATTTGTCTCAGTAACTGCATTCCTGACACTTTACAAAGGGAGTAATCCACGCATGCCCCCCTCGCGCGCACACACAAGCACCCCATCACCAAACACCCACCCATGCCAGCAGCATCAAGCAGATTCCCAGCTCGCCCCGCTTTCTAGCACCGCACCCCCAGACGCTCCCATGCAAAGTGACACAGAGCCCGTCGTCGGACACCCTAACGCAAACAAATATACGCTGTCTAGGAGACACACGCGTGCCCACACACACCCCTAATCTGACACACCCACGCCCTGATCAAGCACTCCAGCTGAGCGCTCCAGCCTGGGAGATGCCAAAGGCGACCAGAGTTAGTAGCCACCGCTTTTGTGAAGCCAGCCCCAAAATGCCTCATGCCAAGGCCACCCTGGTGACCCCGTTCAGCCCCCATGACACACAGCACTCTGCTTCCAGGACGCCTGGGCTCAGGATGAGGAGAACCATCCCAAACGTTGCCCTCAGGATGGCGGCCAAAGCGAGGGCAGGGGGCTGGGTGGTAGGAATTCAAAATAGGCTTCCTCTGTCTGGCTGCAGCACTGGGGCTCCCCAGCATGCAAAAAGCAGGGCTCATCCCTCTACCCGCCCCATGCCCTTCGGGGGTCACTGGCATCCAAGCAAAGTGGGCATCGAAGTGGGGGAACCCTGGCCAGGGAGTGCCCACAGCTGCCCGACCTGGTGAGATTAGCAGCTAGGCCCAGAGGGAGGAGACCTGGCAGACCACAGAAGAGGACAGATAGACAGACAGAGGAAAAGGGCAGGGAGGGGTTGGGAGAGCCAGTGGGGCTCAGGCTGCGCTGGGCCTGTCACATGAAGCTTGGGGTGGTGAGAGGAGGCTCGGGGGTGCCAGCCGGAAGCCAGCGGGAGGTCGCTGGGAGAACGGGGTGGACACAGGGTGGTGGACGCTTATTCCAGGCAAATATGAAGATTGGTTTAGCTGTCACGAAGCCATCTGCATGACCTTTGCCTCAGTTTCCCTCCCATCCTTTGCATATGCAGCTTGAGACTTCTGTGGGACAGGGACTGGTACCCAGAACAAGGCGACCCTCTCTACGCTACGTGGGCACCGGGCACGAGGGGACCCTCTTCACGCTACATGGATGCTCCAGACCTGGTCTGCCCCGATCCTTGAGTCCCTCCGCGGCGTGAGCAGATGGCAGAGGTACCAGGGAAAGAACTGACTCTCAGGCCGGGTTGGCATGAAGCGAGCCCTCATCTCTGACTGTTTTCTCGGGCACCCTGCCCCAGGACTGGACAGAGCCGCTTGGCACATCTGTGTGCAGCTGTTCTTCCCTCCCCATGGTGCCTGGTGCTACTCCTGGGATCAAGGGCTAGCGGATCTTATCCCACCATGCACCTGGACTTCCCCATTCCCCAGGAATTAAAGGTCACAGTTAAATTTAAAGACTCAACGTGCTGCAGCCAATGGGCACGGCCCAGCCCCACAATACACGTGGGAGGGTTGGATCAACCCCTTCGCTACTCCACACGGCTCTGGCCGTCCCACCACCTGCCCCAGTGCCAAACCCCAGGGAGATGGGTGCCCCGAGGAAAACTGAGGCTGAGGAAAGGAACAAGCCAGGCTGCGAGTGGAGGGAAACAAATGGACGAAAGGAAAAGCAGAGTCGCCCACACACGCATCCGTGCCCGAAATGTCCCGAGGCGTCTTTACCATCAGGCTCTGAACGCCAGCCCCAGGTCTGGGCTTGGCGATGGATTCTCCTAAAAACCCACCCAAACACCCCCAGAGCAACTTGGGGACGGTGGCGGGTGGGGGATTCGGCCTGGCCTCCACCTGCTTCCCGGCCCAGGGGGCTAAGGAAAGTTAAGCGCCACATTTTGGAGCAGGGAGAGGCTTGGCAGGGAATGGCTTGGCAGAGCAGGGTGGGGCTGGCTCTAAACTGAAACCGCTGGAAAGGGGGCTGAGACGAGCAGGCGGAAGGTCAGATTTACTTGGCGGGGGGCACCTCAGCCCCACCTGTGCCCATGTTTGCCCCGCTGGATGCCCAGGGCTGCGACAGGGTGTCCTCCCTTCCCTACAATGGGCTGCTGAAAACAGCCTGTTCCTCAACTTGTAAACAGATGTGGCGGCTGCCAAAGGAGACTTGGCGGCCACTCAAAGTCAGGCAGCCTGTGGGCTGCGCCCAGCCATGGGGTCCTGGGGCCGAAAGCCGCCCCCTTCCCAGTCCCACGCTCCTTCCCTGCCCCGGCCAGAGCCGGTGGGTCCAGGTGGGGGGCTGGCTGGCCACCCCAGCGCCCCCCTTCCCAGGCGTCCCCACTCCCGCATCCTGTTTGCACGGCTCGGTGGAGCGCCGCCAAATTTCCATCTTTTACAGAAAAGGGGAAAATTCCCGGCGCGGAGCGGGGCGGATGAAGAAATGACCCCTCGGGCCAAGCCCCCTCCAAGGGGCACCTCCAGCCGCCCTCCTTTCGCTGCCTCCTCCCCGAGGCGTGAAGACAAAGGGGGGCTTCAAAGGGCCACAGCCCCCCTCCAAACACGCCCGGCTGCCCCGGGGCCGGCCACGCGATGGATGGATGGATGGATGGATGGGTGCCCCCCGGCCCCTCTCCAAAACCGCCTGGCACCCAACTTCTTTGCTTTTGCTTTTCCCCTTCCCGGCCGGCGCGAAGTTGCGAAGCAGGAAAGGAGCCGAGCGCAGGCTGCGCCCCACTCGTGTCACACGCCCCGCGTCCACACGCAGCCCGGCCCCCCGTCACCTACACTGGGGCCAGCCGAAGGGGTCCAGCGCCCCGAAGCAGGGGCTGAGGCTCGCCTTGCGCAGCAGGCAGGAGCCCCGCTCCGTGACATCGAAGAGCTGCCGGGGCGCCACGGCCAGCGCCTCCATGCAGTCGTACATCGCGCCCCGCGCCGCGTCCCGCCGCCCGGGCACCGCTGGGGCCGGCCGCGGCTCGATCCGCCGGGCAGGGCGGGGGGCGCCGTCGGGGAGGCGACGAGAGAAAAAGGGAAAAAACCTCGCGGGGGGGCGGGGCTCGGAGGGGGCGGGGCGGGAGGGCAGGGCACGCCCACGGGCACCCCCCACCCACGGGCACGCGGGCCGGGTGCTGGAGCGCGGGGTGTGCGCACCCCCGGGGTTACACGCACAGTGACCTTCCCACACACACGGTGACAGCACACTCAGTGACACACACCCCACAGTCACCCCCGAACACACAGCGACACCCCCCGTGTTACACACACAGAGTGACACCCCCAGTGTTACACACACAGTGACCTTCCCACACACACGGTGACACCCCCAGTGTTACACACACGCACAGAGTGACACCCCCAGTGTTACACACACGCACACTCACACAATGACACCACCGTGTTACGCACGCACAGAGTGACACCCCCAGTGTTACACACACACAGTGACCTTCCCACACACAATGACACCTCCCAGTGTTACACTCACACACTCAGTGACACACACCCCACAGTCACCCCCGAACACACAGCGACACCCCCCGTGTTACACACACAGAGTGACACCCCCAGTGTTACACACACAGTGACCTTCCCACACACACGGTGACACCCCCAGTGTTACACACGCACAGAGTGACACCCCCAGTGTTACACACACACACACACAGAGTGACCTTCCCACACACACAGTGACACCCCCCAGTGTTACACACACACACACAATGACACCCCACACAGGGACTCCCCCACACAGCGACACACACACACACACAGACACCTCCCCCACAGTGACCCCAAACACAGTTACACCCCCCTAGTGTTACACACACATCCCACAGCAACACATGCACACTGCACAGTGACACACATACCTCACAGTGACCCCCCACAGCAACATATGCACACCCCACAGCAACACACACACCCCACAGTGACACACATGCCCCACAGTGACACACACTCCCACAGTGACACCCCCCCAAAGTGACATACACACACACATCCCATAGCAACACATGCACACCCCACAGTGACACACCCTCCCCCAACAGTGACAAACACCTTCCTAGTGACACACACCTCACAATGACACCCCCCCACAGCAGCCCATGCACACCCCACAGTGACACACAGACCTCCCACAGCAACACATGCACACCTCACAGTGACACACAGACCTCCCACAGCAACACATGCACACCGCACAGTGGCACACGCACCTCATAGCAACACACATCCCACAGTGACACCCCCCCCCAACAACACACACCCTGCAGCCTGGCATCTAGACTCAGCTTCACACACAAGGTCTTAGACCAGAGGTCACAAACATGCAACCCCGAAATCTATTTCCTGCCACCCACAACACCACCATTGTTACCGATATTTGCAATATCATTGTATGAAAAGTTTTCAGCGATGCGGCCATTGGGCTAACATACTAGTCCTCGTGCAGCCCTCATGGTGATTTGAATTTGAGCCCCCTGTCTTAGATGCACACACACACACAGTCACATGTGCACAACTGTTCGCACACGGTATGGCATACAGTTACACACCCAGTCTCACATGCTCAATTTTTTGCACTGCCATGCAGTCTGGCACAGCATCTCTGTGTCACACCATCTCATTGTCAGTTGCACACACAGGCTTGCACGGTGTCTCACACACACCATCCCATGCCATTGTAGTTTCATAGTGTTGTGCGGGCAGTCTCAGATGCACAGTCTCCACAGTTTCACACGTAGTCTCACGTGCCATCTCTCAGTGTCACACATGCGGTCTCTCAGTGTCACACATGTGAAGTCTCTCACCCAGCGTCACACACACAGTCTCATGGGCGGGGCCTCTCACGCAGTGTCACACATACAGTCTCTCACACACACAGTCTCACATGTGCACAGCCTTTCTCCCACAGGGTCATCCACACACAGTCTTGCAGTCTCACATGCACATACGCTCACCTGCAGCCACACACACCCACACAACTGTTTTTATTTCTGGACACACCCTGTGGGCAGCAGGGGCTGTGGCTGGCAAAGCCTTGGCACCACAGATGCATGCGCATATGCACACATACCCTTGTACCAACCACGTACACACACGCGCGCACAAGCACACACGCAAGCTGGCAGCACAGTGGGGTGGGGAGGGCAAGCGAAACCTCTCTGAGCTCTGCCTTCACACCCCGGGCTAGGGTGCAGTGATACATTCCTGTGGCTTGAAAAGTCTCCATTTCCTTTCAATCTCAGATGCCTCTCAGTAAAAATAAGATCCGCCTTCACCCGGCCTCCCCCCCTGCGTCCTGGGCAGGCCCGAGGCCCGGCCGCGCCTCCCCCCCGGTGCTGCCTGGACCAGCCTGGTTCTCCCCCCCCACACCCCCCATGGCCTAAGCCAGGCCAATGCATCCTCCTCCTCCAGCAACCTGGCCCAGACCCCCTCTCCTCCCTTCTCTGGAGCCTGGGCAGGGGCCAGTCCGCCTGCCCCTAACCCCCCCACTCTACGGGCTGGGCTGGCTTGGCTCTCCCCAGTCCACCCTCCCCACTCCGAGCTGGGCTAACCTGGCCCTTGCCAGCCTCCCCTCTCCCTGGCCTCCCCCCCCCGCTTTCCTCTCCTCTGGCTGGGCCAGCCAGCCCCCCCCCGCAGCTCCCCTCCCTTTCCTTCCAGCAGCAGAGGCAGAGCGGAGAGCTCTGCTTGAACTCTCCGAGAACCCCCTTTGGGTACAGTAACCTTCCACTGACCCAGCTCATGTCAACCCTTCCCTTCCCTGCCTGCAGCGCCGCACAGATCCGATGAGGAGCCGCCAGGACTCGGGGGCCGCCTGGCCTGCTCCTAGCCAGCCCTCACCCCCGGCCTCTGCCACTGCCCCCCCAACCCAGGACGGGGGTGACTTTCCCACCCCGCCTGCCCCCGGCAGTTCAGACGCCGGGCTCCCTGCAAAGGGCGTCTGGAGCTGGGGTTTAGCTCCAGTTTTGTAGCTTGAGGCCCCAGGTCCCAGGGGAGGTGGCGGGGGGGCTATGTTGGCGGAGCTGGTTAGAAACACAGTTTTCAGCCAAGACCGAGTCAGGGCCGCCAGGGTTTCAACATGAAATGGCTGGGCCCCAATGCCTGCCCCAGGACCCTCCCTAGCCTCCAGCCCTGCTGGCCCCATCTCTGGCCTGTCCCCTCTTCTGTATCTCTGTGTCTCTCCATCCCTGCTGCCCTCCCAGCCTCATCCCTCCATCCCCAACCCCACGGCCGGAGGGCATTGCACTGTCCTGCCCTCACCTCCACTCTGCCAACCCAGCCCTCTGGCCATGGCACAAATCTACCCCTGCTCCCTGCAAAGAGGGGGAGGGGGATTCACAGTGGGTGGGGGGAAGCCGTGGCCCCGACCCTCCGGAGGGGCAGCCACGTGGCTCCGCAAGCCCACGCAGGCGGCTCCAGCAATTTATAGTTGCCTGGAAAAAATAAACCATCAGCGAGAGGGAGAGAGACAGACCCGCCCTGGGAGCTGGCCACAGACACAGAAGAGAGGCCAGAGCCCAGTGCCTCCTGCCAGGGGGTGAGTGTGTGCGCACATGGTGGGGCAGGAGGGGTGGGGTGTCAAACTGCTCTTCATACCCCGAAGTCTGGATTTACTTGAACAGAAAGAGCCGGGAGATTTGGGCTCAGGCAACCCCGCTCTCTGCCCACAGAGTACCCACAACTCCAGTTGTCAGCCGGGCAGGTCTGACTGGAGGCGCAGTGTCCCCCAGCGCCCCATGCTTGAATCCTCGTGTAGGACACCACGTGCACATTGTAGCTGGAGCGAGGCCGTGTGCGTGCATGCATGCACACAAGTGGGGGGGGGGCGGTTCGGAGGTGTGCTACAGGTACACACACACATCCACGCCACAGCAGATCCCAGGGTTCGATGTGCCACGTCGGGGATGACAAGCTGCAGGGCCCGAAAGGGTTTTCTTTCCTCCTTCCCTTTCGAACGCATTTTGCTGAAATCCAAAAGGTCCCAATTACCCTGACCCGCCTGCCCGGTAATTAAAACCAGAAGGCGCTCGGCACAAACCCTGGCTCTGTGGAAGGCCCGAGTGCGGAGGTGCGGGCTCCGCTCCCCTCCCAGACTCACACAGACTCTATTAAGCCTTGCAGACATTCCCTCACTCCCTGGGCGCAGAACCCACCCGCTCAAACTCTCACAGCAGCCCCATGGTGGGGGGTCCTGTGCCTGCTAACTCCAAGGGGCCGGGGGGGTTGGATGGAGCCCTCAGAATGGGCTGGGCCTCATCCCGGGTGGGGGCAGACGGGAATGGAAGACAAGAGTCTAGCAAATCCTGCACCATGACTGTGTGGATGGGGTGGGTTTCCTCCATTCACGCCGCTTACTTGTGCGTGTCATGGGACACACTGGGGTGTGCGATTGCACGAGTCGCTGTAGTGCCAAAGACTCCAGCATCAGCAGAAAGGGAGCGAGTGGGAAAGCATGTTGGTTTAATCATCCTAATGCATGCTTGGGGAGATTTCTGCACTGTTGTTGACTGTGCTCACACTTGCGTTTGCGCCATATATGTGTACACGGCACGTGGAGTGTGTGACATGCCTGTTGATCTGGTGTGTGTGTGTGTGTTTGCATGTTCCTGTTGGTCCACGTGTTCTTAAGCCAGTGTGATGCACAGGGGTGCATGCTTGTGTCACTTCACTGCACGTGTGTTTGCACACGGCTGCGTCATGTATGGGCGTACATCACTGCTATGCACATGTGTTCGTGTCACGTCAGTGCAGAACTTGGAGAGGCTTGTGAGTAATGCCTGTGCGTGGTGTGTGCAGAAGTGTGTAATGCCTGCATGTCTTTGTGTCCGTCTGTCAATGCTTGGTCATGTCAGCACAGTGCGCACGTGTCCATGTGTGCACACTCGGAACAGTGACACGTGTGTCATATTGCTGTGTGTTTCTGTTAGTGTTCATATGGGTTTGCTGCTGACCCCCATGTGCTCCCATCTGTTTAACACCTGTGTCATTGTTTCATGCTTGCATCACTATGGTACGTGCTCGCCTTCGGCTGGTGCACAGAGGCATTTGTGATGCGGGTGCCAATGTGCTGCGCATGTGTTCAAGGAGGCAGAAATTCATCTGTGGCCGCACAGTGTGAATGCAGAGGTTGGCACAATGTCCGCCTGCGTGCACACATGCCTGTGTCATGGCTGTGTGTGTTTGGCACGTGCAAGCCTATGTGGTGTGCGCCCTGTCTGTGCAAAGTCTGTGTGGCGTGCGCCCTGTCTGTGCGTGTGTATGGCACGTGCAACCATGCATCTGTGTGGCAGGCACTGCTGTGTATATGTGTGTCGCGTATCCAACCATGTGACATCCAGGCCTGTGTGGCGTGTGCAGCCATGCATGACATCTGTGCGTGGATGTGGCATGTGCATCTCTGCATGATGTGTGTGGCATGTGTAGCCACATGGCATCCATGCATGTGTGTGACATCTGTGCATGTGTATGGCGTGATGTCTTTTGGGGGTGGAGGGAGCTTTTCTTTCTGGGGCTGCAAGGACTCTAGCTTTCACTTCTGATCAGCCCGCAAGCCCTAGGTCTGACACACCCCCACCTGCTCACCCCTCACTCCACAGCACCTTGACTCACCCCCCAGACTGATCCCCCTTTGCTAGGCACCCTCAGCACCCCTATGCTGAAACATGCCCCCTTCCTGCAGGCAGTGGCTGCCAATGACCAGGGGCGTGCCCACACCTCCACCTTGGGGGATTCTTGCCAGCTCCATGCCAAGTGCCTCTGAAAGATGAAGGCGAGCTTGGTTGGGAAGAGGGGAGGGGTCTACATTGACACCCCCCACCAACTGCAGCCAGCACAGGGATGAGGACCCCTCCCCTTATCTGTGGCAATTAAAAGTATTAGCCTTCTAACGTTTCCTGAGAACCAGATGTGCCTGGGCTGACCTGCGTGGGGATGGGGCTGGCGGCACAGGGCAGGCGAGCCAGACGCCAGTGCCAGCATCCCCCGCAGCCTTCTCCCAAGGGGCCGGAGCCCCCACGAGCTCCTAGCTGCACAGAGCACCCTGGATAGACTACAAGTCCCAATCTACAACCCCAGTCATGCCACAGGGACTGGTGCACGCTGGGGCCTGTAGTCGTGGGGGGCAGGACACCTGTGGGGCCACCCCAATGGGTTAAGCGGGACTTTGTTCTGTTAGCAATAGCACGACTGCCGGGAGTGCCCCCCACGGCCAGCCCCACACCCCACAGCGCCCCCGGCTGGACAGGCTGGAACTGCAATAGCCGGGAGCTCCCCCCCACGGCCAGCGCTACAGCCCCACTGCCCCGGCAGTGATGCGTGTTTCTGAGAAGCAGAGTCACCCCAGGAGCCTTGTGCAACCGTGCGGCTGACAAGACAAGACGTCATCTCTGTGCCGAGCCCAATCAGGGGCCAGGCCGGACCTGCCAGGTCTGTCCCCAGGGCTTGGCACATCCTGCCATCTGCCACCCACCCCCGCCGGACAGCGCCAGGGGCCACGCCTCTCGGTTCCGGGAAGCGGAGCGTGCCGCAGCGGGCTGCATTCCTAGAATGGGTGAGGGAGGCATTTCCACTTCCTGTTGTGGCGCTCTACTTCCCGCGCTGGCCACATGGCCCGGTGCCAGCCCCTGCCACCGTCAGGCCCCGCACACTGTGCCCTGCCAGGATGCCAGCTGCCAGCAGTGCACGGCACCCGATCACAGTCAGCCCGCTGGGGGTGCAGCCTAGCCTCCCTCCATCCCCTCTTCGCCCCACAGCAAACAGACGCTGGTCCACAGCTATGTTTGTGTGTAGTCACGGATGCACACGCTGGTGTCACTACTGCATGCTCTCACTGTGCCCTTCACACGCTGGCTCATCAGTCACTCCGTCGATCGCTTGCTCACACTCGTTCACAATCAAACCATGGGCCCACAGCCTCACATCTTTCCAATTCATACTGACGGATGTGCACACCAAAGCCCAGGGTGTCTAAGACCCTCCACTGGGGTTCCTACTACAAGTCCAGCGTCTCTCAAATCCACAGCAAAGAATTTCCCTTGCCACCAGCGAGCATCTTATGTCGGCAGATTACACCCCCCACGGCCACAGACACAACCCCAGATTTCTCTCTCTCACACACACACACACACACGCAGCAGTGCCAAGGCTGATCACACCAGGCTGCAGCAACTCTGCACATGCAGTGCAAGCCCCAGAGGCCAGCCAGGCCCCAAAACCAGTTGACCCACTCAGCGAACATGAGGGAAACTGAGGCATAGAGTAGGGGATAGGATTTGGTCACAGGTGGTGCAATAAATCAGCACCCGAGGTGTTATTAAAACCGTCATAGCTCTCTGCCTAACCCGAGAGCAAAGGGCTGGCTATCTTTGGCTGAGATGCCCACTGTTAATCAGCTGCCAAGCGCTACCTCAGAGGTGGCTGCATTTCAGTGGCATGCAACAGCTTGACTTCGCAATGACACTGGCCAGTGATTCACCCTGAAAGGTCAAGGTGACGTCACTCCTGGCTATAGTGTGAGGGCCATGGTGGAAGGCTGACACTCGAACAGCCAGAGAAGACGGTACACTGGGCACAGGGCATACCCCGGTGGGACAGGGCTGCCTGTCTGGGGTCAATATGGAGGGGCAGTTGTGTGCCTCTCTCTCTTGCATCCTCCTGTGAGGGGATCTCTGCACCAGTGAAGGAAAAGCTTGCCTGGGGAGAGGGCCAAGGGGGCCCTCTTTGGAGCCCGCAACAGCCCCAAGGTTACTTCCCCCATTTCAGCCCCTTGATGCCATAAAGACTGCAACATTCATGATCCACTTGGTGAAAATAGAGGCAGAAGGGCCCCGTGTGGGGAGTCCCTGAGGGGGTGGCAGGGCAAGCCAGGAATAATCGTCAAAGCCTCTGACGAAGTGGGATTTTTTCCCACAAAAGCTCATGTGATAAATAATTTTTTTGCTCCTTAAGAGCCACAGGACTCCTTGCTTCTTTTGCGTAGCAAACAAGGAGTCTGGCGGCATGTTGAAAGACTAACACATTTATTTATCACATGAGTTTTCATGGGAGAAACTCCCACTTGGTCAGCTTTGCATCTTTGAATCCTCTGAGGAAGTGGGAGTTTCTCCCATGAAAGCTCATGCAATAAATAAATCTGTTAGTCTTTCAAAGGGCCACAGGACTCCTTGTCTGTTTTGCTGGACTAGACTAACAGGGCGACCCCTCTGGAACTTAGTAATAATCACAGATCACACTCCCTAGGTCCTCATCACCCCACTCCCTGCAGCACAGCACCCTCTATTGCCCCCCCTTCCTGCAGCACTACCCCCCAGTGGCCACCCACCCCACTTCCTGCGGCGCCACGCTGGGGCAGGGGGTTCAGTTCAGACCTGATTGTACAGAAAATGCGCTCCACACTCAGTCACCCCCTCACTTCACCAGTTCCAGGGATGGGGTGTTCAACGTCTCCCTCCCCACTCCCGAAAGCACCCACTACCACTTAGCGTCACAGCTCAGGGGCTCACAGCGGGTCTGAGGGGGGTTCAGTAGCACTTGATGCCTCAGCCACAACCACCCTTCCTGGGCCAATGGAGCCATCCTTGGAGCAAGCTACAAAAGTCCATCCATCACTTTCGGACTGTGTGATCGGACACAATCTGAGCGGCAGCGATAGGAAAATGGGGGAAGGGGCATTTGGCAAGTAGGGGGTGTCTAACTCCTGCTGCGGATGCAGGATCTGGATGGGAGGAAGCCCTCCGCCCCACTTTTGGTTCCCAGATTCACCCTCTGTTTGCTTATTAGGATGGCTCCCTTGTAATGAGAGATGAGGAGGGGACGGCAGCTGAGAGGTGCTGAGGCGAGCGTGGCGGAGGGAAGCAGGGGGAAAGGGTTGGTTGGTTGTGGCTGGGGGGCAGGACATCCAGGGGGTTTTAGAGCTGAGGGGGTTGGAGTGATGCAGACCTCCAGGGGCAACAAGAATGAGTCTCCTTCAGAGAAGCACTTGGGAGAGGGTCATAAAGTAACAGCATGAGAGGCAGGGCACTGCTGTTAGGAAGCTCACAGCGCCAGCGTCTCAGCTGGGCACTGCTGCAAAGAAGCTCATAGCACCGGCATCTCACCTGGGCACTGTTGCAGGGAAGCTCACCGCGCTGACATTGCAAGGCACAGCTACAATGCAAAGGGGGGCCTGTGTTGGCAGCCGCCACCTGTGAGTTTTTAACACCAGTAGCCAGCACGTGTGGAGGAGCCCGCGGAGGAGGAAGAGAAGCAGCATTAAGCCGGGAGCAGATGGAGATAAGGGGCGCTCAGCGCTCCGGGAGGTGGGAGTCCCAGCGTTCAGCAGCAGGCCCTGCTCCAGCACACAGACTCCCAACTCCCGGGGGGCATTTGGGGTCACTCGGGTGGGGAGGAGAGACAGGCGCTGATTTTGCTTCCACTGGGCTCATAGCCCAGAACTTGGAGGGGGTAGAGCACAGGCTAGCCACGTCCTGGAGGAGGGGGCGGCAAAGGGGAAGCCTGAGGCAGGGCTGTCTGCTCACTGGCTAGACTCTGGGCTGAGTCCTAACCCTGACTGCTGCCACTCAGCATGGGAAAATCACTGCCTTGCCCGAGCCTCAGTTTCCCCTCCCATTCTTGCTCTGTTTCAACTGCGAGCTCATGAAGCCTGGGGCTGTCTCACACTCTTCCCAACCTGACGGGACAGGGGCCTGATCTAAGCCAGGACCTCCAGGTGACGACAGAATTGAGTGGGAGCACCAGAGGCCCCAGCTCACCCTTGGGGAGCTGCATTGCCCAGCTCTTTTCACCGGTGCTGAGATGATGGGTTCGCTGTGCCCCGCAGCTGGGTCTGTGCCATGGGGCAGAGTGAAGGCAGCCTGAAGGAAAGGGCAAAGGGGTCTAGTGGTCAGAGAAACCAGGGTGGGCTGTCAGGGCTCCTGGTCTCTACCGCTAGTCTGGGAGGGGAGTAGAGCCTAGTGCTTAGAGTAGGGCAGGGTCAGGAAGTCTAGACTCCTGGGTTCTTCTTCCAGAGCATGTCCCTGCTCCCCACCAGCACGGCTGGATTACCTCGGCCCCCTTCTGTGGAGGGCTGTGGGGCTGAATGAGTTTAACGTCCATCTGGTGCCTGGAGACTCTCCGCCTGGTGGACACGCAACGGAGGAGAGCGGGACATGGGCCCACAGATTCCCTCTAACCCCCGTGGGTTGCTTTTGCAGTGGGACGTGGTCCCATGGACCTCCGCCATGGTGTGCTGCTGCCAAGGGGGTGGCACCAGGTAAGTATGGCCCCGGCTGCCAGAGACCCCACACTCCTGCCCCCAGAATGGCGTGTCGCCAGCCAGGGCCCCAAAAAATCTTATAGCACTGGGCCCACAAGGGCATTAACCTGGCCCTGGACAGTGGGTCTCTATGGCTCCTCTAAAAGTATTTGGAGATAAGGGCAGGGACAGGAGTCCTGGAGCTGCCAAGGGCTTGGGGCTGGTGTTTCAGGGGCACTTTTACTCCAGCCACTACGGCATCAACTGGCCTGAAAGAGGCGGAAAGTTAACGCTAGAGAAAACAAACCACAGGGTATAGGCTGCCGCCAGCTCCCCCCCTCCAATGCCCCTCGGCTGGCTTCCCCCCTCAGACCCCCGGCGGGGTTCACTGAGAGGCCAGTTTGTTCAGAGCTGGGATGCTGCTGGGTCCCCCTGGAGACCCATGGGCTGACTGCACTCAGGCCAGGACAGCCCACTTTTGGGGCTCCCTCTGCCCAGCTCCTTCTGGGGAGACTGCAGATCGGGGGCTACGGCACAGCTGGGTAGGCTGATCATGGCCCTAGAAGCCAAGCCCTCATCTGGTTTCTATTTCTGCCTCCCCGCATTCCCCTCATGACATGCCTCAGTTTCTCCATTTGCATAACGGTGGAGGGGGAGAGTTGTGCCAACTGTGTGGGGGCAGAGGACAGGTCTTAGCTCACGCAGATGCTGCGTTGCCAAAGTGCCACTTCTCTGGGAGGCAGGTGGGGAATGCCAAAGCAAAAACTAGTTTGGGGACGTAACCACAGCTGCTTGTCTTCCCTGAACTGCACCAAGTCCCCTGCCTAGCTGATCAAAAGAGGGACCCTCCCCGCCCCCGGCCATGCTCCTCCATCTACCCAAGGGTGGAGGGCACTTCTGTGGGGAAGCTCACAGCCCCATTTACAGACGGGAATCTAAGCCAACACGAGACAGGAGCTGGTGCCAGGGTGTCAGAGGCTGGGGTTGGGGAGTATGACAAGGGAGCCCCCCGGGGGGTGCAGAGTGTGGGTGGATGCCAGGGACGCTCAAGATTTGGGAGCTTGTGGCCATGAGACATTTAGGCGGGTTGCGGAGAGGAAGGGGGAGATTTTCTTCTGCCCCCAGCAGAACTCAAGTCCACAGACCCAGCCCCTCCGCTAACCCACTCCTCCCCTTTGCACGTTCCCTGACCCACTCCTCCACAGCCCCTGATCCCAGCACCCCAGAGATCGGGCAGGGAGCAGAGGGGGGATTTGTTTGCTACCCGGACACTAAACCCTGACTGGATGCAGCCCAGAGCAAGAGGCTTGGGCAACACCGGGGCTCAGCGAGTGCTTGGCTAGGCTAGTAAGGTCAGAGAGCCCCTGCCAAAGGGACGGAGCCGGAGAAGGCAGAAGAAAAGCCAGCAATGAGCCCCGGTCCCCGGCCCACTTTGCTCCAGCGATGCGAAGGGCTGAGTGGGAAATGCTGCCTGCCTGCGACCCGCGAAGGGAGCGCACAGAGGCCTTTTCACTGCCGAGCCGGCTGCCCAGGCCCTGCTCAGCAGCTCTCATCTGGAGCCAGATGAAATAATTCTTTCCAGCCGCACTGCCAGCACCCGTCCGTCAGGCGCTGATTAAAGCCGTCACCCTCCGTTCTCATAGGCCCCACTAAAGCCGGGGCCCAAGGAAAAACCAGTGTGAGCAGAACAGAGGCCAGCTTTCTGCTCCTGTGGAGTTTGGCAAAGAGGGGCAAGGGGGCTGGGCTGGGGGTGGATAAGAGGGCTGGGCCAGGGGGACAGTTTCCTGCCCAAGCCTCTGCCAAGATCGTATCCCTTTCGCATTCCCCGGCTCCATGCGAGGTCACAAACGCCTCCTGGCGTGAAAAACTCTCCAGCGCTGCAGCCAGCCCTGGCCCGGGCTGCTGCTGAGCCCCACATTCCTACCCTACCTCCGCCCCATCTGCCCCCCACTCACTCAGCCCCAGGCTCCTCTCTGCTCTCCCCCCCCCATCAGCGCCAGTCCATAACCATGGGGGCTCACAGACACCTGCGCTGAGCACCAGGGGGCACTGTGCCCCTCGGCTCATGCCCTGGCGTAGCCCGAGCATGGGCTCGCCCGCACACGCCCTCCCCACCCGATGCGGGGTGGCGAGCAGCAGGCACAGTCTTGCCTGGCTGCTCCGTCCCCCCCGAGACGCCAACGTTCCTGCCCCTCCCACGCCATCGATGTGCATCTCGCTCAGCCAGGCCCCGGGGCCCACATGCAATCGTCTAGGATTCCTCTGTCGAACCACGCCTAGCCAAGGCTCCCACGGCCCCGGGCACCCCTGCCACGCCCTAGGTCACGCTGCTGGCCAGGTCATGCCAACCAGGGCGCTCCCCAGGTGTGCCACGGGGCCAGGCAGCACCCCAGCCAGCCATCCCAAGGTGCCCGGGATGGGATGGGTCATGCTACCTGCCCTGCGCTGCCTGCAGAGCCAGCCCCAGTGGAAGGAATTACGTCAACGTTCACAGAGTCTCTTGAGTCTCCACCATCACGTAGCTTGGCGTAGCTGGCAGGGCGGTGACGGGGGAGAGTGACTGCAGGCTGGATGCTGGGGGGCAGCCCAGAGCAGGGAGAACCGAGGGAGAGGGGGCCTGACTTGTGCCATTCCCTTGCGGTCAGAAGCCCCTCTCGTAGGGGATGACTCCGGCATCGGCAGGGTTAAGCCCAGCACTGGAGCTGCGCAGACGCGTGTAGCTCATGACTGACAGTCAGGGGAGCGTGGGGACGCGGCCGGGGCATGTTTGGATCCGCAAATGACAGACCAGGCTGGGTTACAGGACCGTCCCACTGGGCAGAAGGGGGCTGCTGAACCCCATAGTCCTGGCACACAGCAGCCCAGCAAAGGGGGAGCGGAGGGGTCCCTTGGAAAGATGGAGCCTCATGAGACGCTTGGCCCCTCTGGGGGTTGAAATGCCAACACAAAACCTGCCCTCATCAGAGCCCTGGCACGCCTTGCCCCAGAGAGGGCAACTGGGTTCATCTCCCTACAGCGCCACTGCCGCCAAGGGCAGGACGGAGAGCTCCCCAGGCATCATGGGAGACCGGAGAGCGTGCCCCCATGGGCCTATGTTCCCAATGCATTTTGGGAGACCGGAGACAGTGACCCCACAGGCCGGCCTGAGAGTTCCCACCGCATCATGGTGCCTGCTGTCAGGACATCCTATCAAAGCATCGCCCTCACAGAGGCTCCCCACAACCGCTCACCATACCAACCCCAAAAAGCCACAGCACCAACTTCCTGAGCCCAGCACCCAGCCACATCCCATGGCCAACCCTAAAAATATCCCAGTGCCAGTCCTGCCGTGGCCAGGCGCCATGCCGGCGCCTTTACCAGCACCAGTTCTGCCATGTCTGGCACCAGCCTGGCCATATCCATGCAGCAAGCCAGCCCAGTCCTGATGACAAAACCCTAATGGTCCCACCAGCAGCACTGCCGCATCCCAGCACCACCCCAGCACGTCTCTCCATCTGGGTCTGTATTGCGCCCAGCACACTGTGGGCCTGGTCAGGGATGGGCACCTGGAATAAAGACATTGAACCCCACCATTGACCCCTTCTCACCCCACACAAGTCCCACAGCACCTGCCATTAACCCCTTCGCATCCAGCTTCAGCGCCTTAGCATTCCAACATGGCACCACCAGTCGATCCCATGCCACCCCACCATCAGCTCCTGACATCCCAGTGCCAGCTCCGCCACGATGCAACACCGCAGCGTCACCAGAAGGATTATGAATCCCCCCCTCTGCCCTGCCAAGCCAAGCCCCACCCCGAGTACTCACATAGGGATGCCATCTCCTTGGGCAGGTCAGTGGTGAATCCCCGGAAGAAACCGGCATTGGTGAGCACCTCGAAGGGGGGTGAGCCCCGGATGCCATTGGAGAAAGCAAAGGGGTAAACGGTGGGGGGGAAACCATTCATGTGGCCCAAGGGGGTGCCGCTGGGGCAGACCCTTTCCTTGTTCGCTGCCATGTCGAGGGAGCTTAGCTGCCACCGGGGAAGGGCCAGCAAGGGATCGTCCGTCTGTTATGAAGCGATGCCCAGCGCCAACCTGTTTTCAGCAGCGGCATATGATCCTGGAGGCATCAGTCGCCCCCCACGCAGAGCACCCCATGGCCCCTGGGCAGAAGTGGGGGGGACAGGGAGAATGGCGTGTCCTCCGCCAAGATTTAACCCCCACCACCGCTGGTGTTCGTTACTCCTGGCTTCAGAGAGTCCGGGCTGTCCTCTGGGCCTTCCTGGCTGTGGGAGAAGAAGGACAGAATGAGACAGTGCTGGCAAAATTTCCAGCCAGCCCCTCCCTGCCCGATGGCAGAGCTCACCACCACACTACAGCCTGGCACAGATGCCAAGGCAGAATGAGCAAGAGCCAACAAGGCTGCCAGCTGGTGGCCAAGGGCCCCTCAAACCCGTCTGCATCTCGTTCTGCCAGACCCTGGACTCCCAAAGCCCTGGTCTCACAGGCACACCTGCAGTGGAGGAGAGGTCAGGGCTTGAGCCAGGGGACAGTGCCATCCTGCCAGGCTGTCCTGGTCCAGGCACAGTTAGGTCCTAGGCTGAGTTTTTCACAGGGCCCCGTGCCCAGCAGCTGCCCACGGGCCTTTCATGCTAGATCGACACCCAGCGCTAGGCTCCTCCGGGAGCCTGGCCTCAGGGCTCTGGGACGGCAGTGGTACGCCTAGCCCTGGCTCCGCTGGGAGGAAATAGGCCAGGACACAGAGCGTGCCTGCAAACACATACAAACAGCATGCATGGACACACTCCCACAAGTCTGTGCACACTTACGTACACACGCAAGGCAGATATAACCACACCCGCTCCAAGACATGCACGGGGAAAGCTGCCTTCTTCCCCCATGTTGCAGCTTGCTCCAACGCCCCCCCGCATGTAAAACCATCCTGATCCCGGCCTGGCTCCTGCTGGAGGAGGTTTGCCAACCCTCCAGGATTGTCCTGGAACCTTCAGGAATTGATGAGTAATCTTTAATTAAAAACTATGTCCCTGTGATGAAACCTCCAGGAAGCCATCCAACACAGACTGGCAGCCCTAGGGGAGAGGGGCCCCCCAGCTCAGTGTTTCTGGCATGCAGAGATGGCAAGATGCATTGCTAGGGCGTTCGGGATCCTGCCTCATTCGGCTGCCGAGCGTCACCCCCAAGAGCCCTGGGCCAAGCGTCCTGTCCTGGAAAGTCAGGCTGGCTAGGGAAAAAAGGACAGCCATGCCTGGGCCATTAGTCTGCCAGCTGCCAGTGCGTCATGGGCGACCAGAGCCGGACCTCCCCCAGGGGCCAGCCAGAGAGCCCCCAAACATCACGGGAGTCCGAAGAGAGCACCCCCATGGACCACCCTGAGAGTCCCACTGGCTTCATAGGAGACCCCAGGGGCTCAACATGAGAGGCCACCTCTGTTGGGGTGAAAAGTAGGGCGCCTAGGGTCCCCACACCAAAACCCACCCCGCTTGAATTCCCGAGGGCTGGATGGCTCTGCAAACCCATGGGAAGGAACCTTTAGATGCTGAATAGAGGCCAGTTCAGCCAGCTGTCTGTGACATAACCCCAAATCTCAGCCTCACCTGGGAGGAGGGGAGGGGGCGTGCCCTTGTCTGGGTTGGCAGCTGGGACACCTGTCTGCTCTTTCTTGCTCAACCCCAAAGAACTGAGGGCTGGGGTGGAGTTGGTGAAGGTTCAAGCTGATATGCTCATTAGCATGGGCCTGCCCCAGGCCCCAGTCATAGACAATTAGGGTTGCAAGGGCCCTCAGGAGACAGCTAGTCCAACCCCTGCTCAAATCAGGACCAACCCCAACTGAGCCGTCCCAGCCAGGACTTTGTCAAGCCGGGCCTTGGGGATGGAGATTCCACCACCTCCCTAGGGAACCTATTCCAGTGTTTCACCACCATGACAGGGCACAAGATTTTCCTAATATCCAGCCTAGATTTCCCCCACTGCAACTTGAGACCATTTCTCCTAGTTGTGCCATCTGGCAGTGGCCACCACAGAGAACAGCCTCGCTCCATCCTCCCTGGAAACCCCCTTATTCTTCTCTTCTGCAGACTACACAAGCCCAGTCCCCTCAGCCTCTCCTCATAAGGCATGCTCCAGCCCCTTCATCATTTTCATTGCCCTCCGCTGGACTCTCTCCAACTTGTCCACATCCATCCTGTAGTGGGGGACCTAAAGCCAGACCCAGCACTCCAAATGCGGCCTCATCAGTGCTGAACAGAGGGAAATAATCCCTTCCCTCGATCTATTGGCAACGTTCCTGTTCGTGCAGCCCAATATGCCATTAGTCTTCTTGGCAACAAGGGCACCCTGTTGATTCATACCCAGCTGTAACCCCCAGGTCCTTGTCTACTGAACTGCTGCCTAGCTGGTCGGTCCCCAGTCTGGAGCCATGCCTGGGATCCTTCTGTCCTGAAGTCAAGGTATCTCGTGTCCATCTCTTTCCCCACATCCTCAGAGCTAGTCATCTTGTTGTAATAGAAGGCCATCAGGGTGGTCAGGCAAGACTTGCCCATGGGGACTCCATCCTGACTGTTCCCGAACTCCTTTCTCTCCTCCAAGTGCTTCAAAATGCCTTGAGGACCTGCTCCATGAGTCTTCTGGGGACCGAGGTGAGGCTGACTGGTCTGTAGTTCCCGGATCCTCCTTCTTCCCTCTGTGAAAGATGGGTCCTGCATTCGCCTTTTCCTCATCCTATCCATGGTCTCAACTGCTCTGCAACATTTGGGGAAACTGAGGCACAGTGTGAGGAAGGGACTTGCTTGACGTCTTCCGGCAGAGCTGGGAACAGGATCCATGAGCCCTCTTCCACAATCCTATGTCCTAACTTGTGGCTCAGGTAGGGTCACCAGCCCTCCAGGATTGTCCTGGAGTCTAAAGGAATTACAGATCAATCTTTTTTCTGTGTCCTGTGATGAAAACTCCAGGAAGACGGCCAAGCAAAACTGGCCACTCCACACGGCTGCCCTGGGAGCTGAGTTGGTTTATTTTAGCTTAATGGGTTTGAATGCCCCCCGCTCAAAAAACACTTGGCCAGAAGAGCAGATCAGACACAAACCAAGGGTCTAAACAACACACTCACAACAGCACCCCCAAAACACACTCACACGTGGCAACACACGCACAGCCTGACTCATACACAGTTACGAACCCTCATGGGCACACGCACACATGCGCACACACACACACAATCTGAGTGTGCATTTAAAATCCCTATCCAGATCTACATTTTGCTGTCAGCCCCCCCCGCCAAAGGAGAAACCCCAGCTTCAGCCCCCAATCTGGTGCCATCAGAGCCCAACCCAGACCCTCACTTCCATCTGCATCTGGACAGGGCCCTGATTTGTCCCCGACGCAGGGCTGTGCACTGCGCCGTCCCTTTAAGCGCCTCCACATAAGGGCGGGCGCGCGCACGCGTATGTCTTTTTCCTTTTGAACCGGGGCCAAATGCAGGCGATTTTGTGCTTTTACCATATGATTTAAATCAAGAGTCATTTCAGGTTCCCAGATAAATGGAGCTTATGTTCTCGATGCCAGCACTAGTCTGGGCTTGGCGCTCCCTGCATCGGCTCGGCCTGTACCACCCCGGGGGCAGAACGCGAGGTCGTCACATCTTCCACATGGAACCCTACACCACAGCCCTAATTCACAACAGCCGACTCCGCGTCTCCCGCTCCCCCCCACGCCCAGCTCTCCCGCCTTCCCTAGCCTCTGCTGCTTGGTTTCTGTCCCCTTGCCTTTGTTCAGGCTTTCTTCCCGGGGCCATCTTTGCCCCTACCCTAGTTTGAAGCCCTTTTGTACAGTTCCTCGGAAAGGAGGAGACGGCAGAGAGGTGGCGGGTGGGTCAGCCATGGGAAAGAGGGGAAAGGAGATTGCTGACATAATTCTGGTGGGGAAAGCCGAGAAGCAGGGGCTGGCAAAATATGGAGAATAGAAGAACCAGGCTGGCACCATGGAGGGGCACAGCCAAGAGATACAGACTGGCGTGACAGTGGGGAAGTCCATGGAGATAGTCTGCTGCCCAGCAATGGGCACAAGCATGAGGCCCCGCAGAAATATACAACGCATGGCACAAGACGACTGGCAGAGAAGAAACAGCACTGGGGGGAACGGCCTGGCAGCAGAAACAAAACCAGGCATCTTTTCAAGCTGGCCTGTGCGCACGTCCCACTGGGGTGGGATGATGGCTCAGGGTGCCTTTAAAATCCAAGAGCTCGTTGGCCCATGGCTCCGTTTGGTAGGTCTCCTGCCAAGCAGCCTGTGAAGCAAAAGCCATGAGATTTTGAGTGAACCACTCAAGTAAGGGCTCCGTCTCTGTAAGCTTTTCCATATGTGAGGGCCCCTCGGAGCCCGCCTTCCAAAAATAAACGCGCTGTCAGGCCGAGGTGTCCAGCCTACGGAAACCAGCAAGAGAACCAGCTTGCAGAGACCCCTCTGCAGAGAAAGGGCCCCCCCTGCTTTCTCTCCCATCCCCAACCAGGGTTGGGCCGGGGGTGGGAGCAACTATTGTGCTGCTTTCCAGCCTTGCTGGGGACCACAGGTTAAACCCTCGCAAAGGCAGGCCGCAAGCGGTCATGAGTTTGCCGTTCTCAGCCTGATTGCAGCGGTCTGCCTTCACCCACCATCCGCATACTGCAACAAGGCCCTGGCCGCAGCTTTGGAGCAACCCCAGCCAAAAAGCTCGGAGAAGCTTTCTCTCCATGTTTCTGAGGGCAGTTGGTGCTTGCAGGAAACCCAGGCTGTTTGGGTAGGTTTCACTAGGCAAACTTAACCACCTTATCCCAGCTTAAGTGGGCAATAACCCTTGGGATGGAGGCAGCTTGGGCTGGCAAAACCAAACAGCTTCAGAACAAGCTATGACTAAAGGCTGTCTCTGCCTCAGCGGCTTCGACCAAGCAACCTGCAGCGGGAACCCTGCTCCAGCCCCAGGTGGAGATCCAGCTGGATTTTTGGTAACGGAAAAAGAGAAACATGGATTTTCCACCCTCTCGCGCCTGCCTTGCTCCCAAAGGATTAGAAGCAACCCCCATTCCCTCCCCATGACGGCTCAGTTCCAACACAGGGACCAGGAGTGAAAACCATCAATCCAGAGGGCTATGCTTCCAACCGTCCCAGGGCTTTGCCTATGGGGGGGTAGGAGGACTATTTTTTAGCCCCACCTGCCCGGGGTCTGCTAAGGCCAATGAAGCACTGTTAGGTCCAAAGGCCAGCTCCTGAGAGGGCAGGTGCCTTCAAGGATCTGGGCCCAACAGCAACGGGGCTGCATCGTTTCAAGAACCACAATGCTGGACTTTTGACCCGTTTGGCCGCAGTGCCATAGTATCTCCGCCATTTGGGATCCTGGGAGTCCTGGCTGGGCTGTGGGGTAGGCTGCAGGAAAAGGTCAGAAATTTCCACAGCAGACCAGGAGAGCAGACTGAACCCAGCGGCCAGCATGTCCACTCCACCACTCAGGTGGCACCGAGTTCTCAGGAGGGGCATTGCTCTGGAGCAGACCAGCCGGCAGAAGCAGCTTGCTCCAAAAAACAGGCAGCCCGGGGGGTTGTGCAAAGGGGCATACAGCAAGGGATCAGCACACCACAGAGCAGCAGGACTCGGACCGGATTGTCACACCATGTGGCTACCTGACCCCTGGAAATCGGAGTCGCCCACAGCAGCTGACAGCCAGAGACACACAGGCTGTGCGTGGAGGCGGGTGTATGTCCCAGGGATGGCCGGACACGGCCTCTCTCAACCGGGGCCTGGGCCTGGTGGTGAAACCTGCTACTGTTCCCCTAACCCCCCAATATCGTAACGGAGACCAGGGTGCCGTGTGCAGACACAGAGGCACAGAAAGTCCCTGAGAAGGGAACTTTCCCAACATCAGTCAAGCAGGTCACCAGCTTGCAGACCCGGAGGCAGGAGCAGAATTCACTTTGCCATGTGCCCTCGAATCCCAGCCTCTGGAAACCCAAGATCATCTGCATGTCCTGGACTCTAGGACATGCCACTGATCTTGGGTTGCCAGTGTATGCAGGACGCCCACCCCATTACTTAAAAGATTTTTCCTCTCAAACCCCCAGTGCAGCAGTGCAGGGCTGTTCTCCACATTGGTCATATGTGAAAACTGAGGCTCAGAGTGACTGATGCAGATCTGCACAGGGAATTAGGTGCCTAAATGCGTTTGAGGCTCTGTGGGCCTCAATCGCTCACCCAAGGTCACATGAAAAGTTTGTGGTGGGCAGGGGACTGAAGCCTAGGCCTCAGGCTTTAACCACTAGCCCATCTGCTCTAGGTCAGCTCCTGGGCTTTTGAAACCAGTGAGGCTGCTGCCAGCAATTGCAACTTGCCTCTGTGACTCAGAGCCACTTTCCTCTTCAGGACACGGGCAGTATGGTCTCCCCCCTGCTCTTGTTCCAGTTTATGGGCGGGCTTTTGGGAAGCAGGGGGTGGAGATCCATGGAACTGGGTCTGCGGGTTTGTGTTTTGGTTTTTTGAGTGTTTTTTTTTAAGCTCCTTGAGGATGGGAAAATAAATACATGATTTTCTACTTTCCCAACAACCATTCCAGGAGAGGGAGAAGGGAGACAAAAATGAGCTTGTGATGGGGGCTGCTGCTGGAGGTGGGGGGGGTGCAGAGGTTAGGGCTGCAAGGAAAGGTATTTGTAAAGGAGGGATGGGACTGACTGTCCAGGGAAGTCTTGGCTCATACACTGAGCCAAGAGCCATATTTCCAAAAAGGCATCAGCGAGAAGCTGGATTTTCAGCAACGTCAGCCTGTCCTGGGGTATCCTTGTATGTCTGTTGTGGGGCTCATGTATGCACATGCTGAGGGAAGAGTGGCTGGGTTTTGCACGTGTATGTCAGTGTGTTTGCTGGCTTGTGTAGGTCCCTGGATGTTTTTGCTAGGGTTGGTGTGCAGGTGTGTTTGTCAGTGGCCCTGTCTAGAGGGGGCTACTGCGTGTGATTTTCTTTGGGTGTTCAGAGGTGTTGGCATGCCTGTTGAGCTGATGTGTGAGTTTGTCGGAGTGTGTGTCTGCTGTGCAGGATTTCTCTGTGGGTGGTTTTGTTGGGGTTGATGTGGGACTGCATGTGTTTGTTGGCGAGCCTGTGTGCCTGTTGGGATGTGTGGGGCTAGGAGTATATTTTTCAGGTTGTGTGTTGGGCTGGGGTGTGTGTTGATTGGGGGTCTGTGTTGAGTTGTGTTTGCTGGAGGTGTTGCAATGTGTTGTACTGAGCTGCGTGTGTGTGTTTACTTGGGGTACTGCAGGCTGTGTTGATCAGGGGGCCAGGAGCCTTGAAGAGTGTGTGTGTGTTGTGTTGAGTTGGAAGGTATGCCTCGCTTCTCTCCCCGCCCAGCCCCAGCGGCCAGGCCAGGCCCAGTTCCCGTCCCCCCGTGGGTGTGGCTGGGCCCGAACAGGCGGGGGCGAGAGCCAGAACCTGCTCTCCCATCCTGGTGGGAACCAAACCCGCAGGCTTAAACAACAAAAACAAACCCAGCCCCATGGAGTTTCCTGGGCCCAGCACCTGGGCACATGTAGCTTCTTCCCGGACTCGCAGCACCACATTCCTGAGCTCAGCCGCAGCAACTAACCCCTTCCGCCTGCACCGGGAACAGGCCTGGCCAGGTCCACACCTCACCCCAGAGTAGAGCCAGCCCAGCCCCAAAGCCAGCAGGGCTGTGGGGACTGAAGCTGGCCAGGTTTCGACAAACAGCAGCAGCCTGGTTCCTACCACCAGCGCTATCCACGCTGGCCGTGCCAAGTTCCTAGAGCTTGAGCCAGAAGCCTTGCGCCAAGGCACCCTGCAGTGCGGACGCAGGTAGAGCCGAGTCCGAAGGGCTGTGCCATGCAGTGAGGACACGCTAACGTGGCTGAAAGAACCCAGCCCTGCCTTGGGAAAGGGGAACCCAGGTTTACAAAACAGTGAGACATCGACGCTTCCCTTCCCCACCCCAAAACCTGGAGGAGCTCAAAGGTCTTTGCAGACACGGCCTGTTCTACAGTTTTAGTCCCACTCAGCTGTAGTAGTTCAGCTAAAGAGGTATGACCCAGTGCTGAGTAAACTCAGTCACTGCCATTAAAAGGTGCTTTGACCAGCTTCCAGACAAAGGGACTCACCCTCTTTCACTGCACTGATTTCTTAACAACTTCAGTAAAAGAGGCACCGAAATGGTGTGTGGCCTAAATTCCACAGTCCTCAAGGAGGTGGGGGAGAGTTACCCTTGGGCTACTGGTGGGGAAACTGAGTCAGAGAGTGACAAAGTGATTTATCCACGCTCACAGAGTGAGTCAATAGCAAAGTTGGGAATACAACCCAAGAGCCCCAGCTGCCGCATGGCACTGTGCTAATCACTAGACCCCACTTCCCTCCCCAAGCACAGAAGAAACCAAGGCTCCTGACTCACAGGCCCCCTTGCTCTAATCACTAAAGAATACTCCTCTCCCCACACTAAACCCCAGGGGCCAAGCCTTGCACACCTCTTTTCTCACCACTCAACCCCACTCCTGTCACCTCTTTGTTCCTGTCTGGAAACCACAGCTAATTCTCAACACACAGGGAGGTTTGGGGAAATGAAGGAGAATGAGAGACGCCAAGAAGCCGCTCAGACGAGACGAGCTAGAGGATGGCTAAGCCCATCGCTTGCACTTGCAGAGCCCTGGCTCACATAGTGCAGCCCTCTCTGAACTCACTGGGTGCCCCAGCACTGGCAGAATCACTTTGGGGTAGCTGACCCCAGCCCCAAGGACGGAGAGTGGCTCTGACTCAGACCTAGATGAGTGTCAGATGCACCGCAGGAGTGTGTCAGAGACCTCACCTCAACTCAGAGCCCATTGCGCTGGCTTCTGCACGGCCACAGAGCGCAACCCGCTCCCTCCCCCAGACACCCCGGCACCTAACTAAAGAGCGGAGGGCAGAGATTTGCCCAAGGCCAGCAGCAGAGCCAAGCTCAAGTCTGCCGAGTCCAAGCGCAGTGCTCTATCCACTAGACCTCACTGCCTCATGTTAGGCCAGCTCTGAGCATCAAACCTACAGGAGCTTGATGCCCTACCCACACCCAGCCTGCAGATGAGGCTGCCAGGGTGGGGACAGGGGGATGACGATTTAGCTCCCCCAAGGGCTCTGGTTCTTAGATCCCAAGTTGGGGGGGGGCGCTATTTCTGACCATGGAGGGGCTTTAAGACTTTGGCGGGCGGGTGGGTGTTGCTTTCGGAGCTCCTCTCCCTGCCGCACTGGGCAGGGCCTCCCAGCCACTGAACAAAGCTCCCATTTACTGCCTCCGCTCGCACGGCTGGGGAAGGTATTTCCACCCAAACCTTTTTCCATGACCGAATTAGCTCCTTTCTTAAGGGGAAAAAAAAAAACAAACCACCACCAGCCAGCAAGCCGGGGCCTGTCTCCAAGCCAGCCGGGCCAGGCCGCCTGAGCACAGCTCCCCACCCCCAGCTCCCCACCCCTGCTGGGAGTAATTTTAGTACCAAACATCTGGCTTGGGTGGGCGGCAAGGGGGGCTGCCAATGGGCTTGTTCCTGGCGTCCAGGGGCATGGGATGGATCAGGTCGAAGGGGCTGGTGTGCGTGCCCAGGTGGTCAGAGCCAGTGGCTACTTTTTGGGGCTGCAAGTGCTGGGTGGGAAATGGATGCTGGCTGGACACTAGGTTATGAGGGGATGAGACCTCCTGGCCTTGGCAGCTTCTGGCCTGTTGCCCTCGGTGCCACGGTTTCAGGTGTGAGTCAGCCACTGTCCAGCAGTCAGAGGTGGATGAATCACACGGGTGCCTGGGTGGCTGGTGGGAGAGAGATGCATCCCTTGGCTCCCAACCCAGCCCACAGCTTCCCCCAGCAGTCCAGGTGCTCTGGTCACTTCCCAAGACTCTGCAAGCAGGGCAGGACAGTGCCCCAGGGACCCTGAGTGGGACCCTAGCGTGCATGTCCTGCGACCACCAGCGCCCAGGGGCCATGCCCACATTTGTGCTCTCCTGGTGCCCTATACTACCCCACACCTTGCAGCTCCCCACGCCTGGCACCCCCTGCAGCCCACCACTTGCCATGGGATCTCAAAGCACCTGAAAGAGCCTCACAGACCTCCTGGGAAAAGCTGCTGGGTCAGAGGGAAACTGAGGTACACAGAGGAGAAGCCACACCTGCAGCAAACCAGGGGGGCAGAGCGGGCAAAAGAACCCAGGAGTCCTGGCTGCTGCCCACTGTTGTAGCCCACTGGATCCCAAGAGAACCCAGGCGTCCTGGTCCTGACCTGCTGTAACCACTGCACTGTCCCAACCCCCACACCTTAACCAGCCCCCAAACAAGCTCCCCCAAAACCATGCCGATGCCTGCAGGAGATGGCTGCCTACAGGAGCCCTGTCTCCCTGCTCAGGCAGCACCGTCCCCTTCCCTCCCCTCTCTGCCAAGGCACATGGAGACCAGTGTTCCCTCTAATTACTTGTAGATGGTGTGCACAAACAATTTCTTTGCGTGCGCAAAAACATTTCTTTGTGAGCACCAATATTAGCACTAGCGAATATTTTTCTGTGCACTTTATTTTGTTGTGTGCATAGGCTTCATGACCTGTGTGCACGCGCACACGTGCACAGCTTAGAGGGAACAGTGATGGAGACCAGGGTGGCTGCTAGGGGGGGCACCAGAATGATGGACCCAGCATATGGCTGGCTGCTTCTGTGCCAAGGCTAACCCCAACCCGGTCACCCTCTGCCAGCAGGCAGGGCAGGAGCTAGAAGCTGGCGTGGAAACCGGGCAGCAGCTTCCTAGGCGTGGGCAGCCAGAAAGAAGTGAGGCCACCGCTGCCTACTGCACCAAAAACACCTGGCGTTGGGAGGAACAGGCTCCTTCCCAAGGTGTCATTATCTCAGGGCTCCTGGCAGGGAAACTGAGGCACAAAGGAGGGGGAAGTAGCTTGCCCCAGGCCAGTGAGTCAGCAGCAAAAGCTGGACTAGAACCCAGGCATCCGGGCTGCCAGGTCAGTGCCCCTTCCTAGCAAAGGATAGGTTGAGCGGTAGCATGACCTAGCGGGTACAGTGCTGGTGCCAGGGTTCCTGGGTTCTCGTCCCAGCTCTGCCGGTGGCTTGGGTGAACCCATTCCTCTCACTTCACTTCTGCTACCCGGACGGCAGGTTAGAGGCTCTTACTGGATGTCTGAAGTGGCGGTGTCTCTGGGTGCTCCTGGGAGAGAGCGCCATGGATGTTAACGGGGCAGGAGGAGATAGGGGCCCAGTTAGTCGTGGGATGGGAGGTGGGGTGTGGGGAGCAAGGCCAGTGGATCTGCCTTGGGGTGAATAATAGCAGTCCCGTAGGCCTAGCTGCCCCAGGGGAGCTCCCTAGATGCATACGCTGGGCTCAGCAAGCTCCCATGGGGAGGTGGGACCGGGAGAACCAGACCAGTTTCCATTCACACCGTGATGAATACTGAACAAAACCTTTCCCCCACAGACAAGGCCTACCACAGATCAGGAACCACACCCCTGATGGCAGGGATGGGCCGGTGCTGAGAGCACTAGCTTGGCTCATCAGTCAGGTTCAATTCCCTGCTCTGCTGCAGACTCATGTGATCTTGGTCATGTCCCTTAGTCTCCCTGTGCCTCATGAGGATCCTAGCCCTTAGTGCCAGCGCCCCACATCTGCCCTGGGCACTGCTCACTTCCTGCTCACATGCCCTCCCTGGCAAGATCCTGCAGCCGATTTGGGGGTCTAGACATCTGGAGCATGGTGCCCCCTGTCCGAAGAGCTGCCTTTCCCCATCACCCTGCTTCCAAATCCATTACACCGCAGCCACAGCTTGTCTTGGAACCAACTATAACCCACGAACCAGCCACGCTCCTTCCCAAGTACTGGCTTTGCAGCTGCTTGGACCCTCCCAGCAACTGCAGGGGAGAACTTACAGCCTCTTGCTCCAACTACCACCTGAGCTAAGGTAGAATCACTCTCCACTGTTAACCATATAAGGGCTATGACACATATGTGATTTCAGCCAGTGAAGGGCAATCGTGGGAGTGTATGCATGCTCATCTGTACGCTTACCACTCATAGCCATGCTTCAGCCTGCATACTTTCAGTGGTATATATGTGTCTCTACCGGAAGTGCAGCCAGAACTGATTTTTTGGCAGGGCCTGTGGTTGATGGGGGGGTGGGGTGGGTACATGCCTTGTGGCACAAGTGAAACAGAAGCTGACAAAAACGTGGGATGAATCGCTTAAAATTCAATTAGGTGGGCCTGCTTTCAAAGTGGGTGGGCCATGGCCCACCCAGGCCCACCTGTAACTACGCCCCTGGTCTCTGCTAAGAGATAAAGCCTATTGTTTGGCCCGCCCCCAGTCCCTGAGTCAAATCTCCCTTGGGTGAGTCCATTCTGCTTCTCTAAATTTCCTGTCACTTCTGTCAGATACGGGAGCCTCCTTCATGACTGATGCAAAATCCTCCTGCAGCCTTAAACAGCTGCCATGCCCCACCCTAGAGGTGGCTGCATCTCTATGCCTGGTGTGATTCCAGCCTGCCAAGCCTGTGAGGCTCCCTAGGGGCATTCCACATGGGGGTGAGCTAGGACATTGGGGCGTGGAAGGAACAGGGCTCAGCCCATGCAAAATCTAACATAAGGAGAGGTTTAAGCACTGTCACAGCTGAATGCCTGCTCCAGCCTCCAACTGGGAGATGGGGGCTCAGCTGGATTGCAGGGATCTCATGCTATGAGCAGGGTGGGATGGTGGCTGTAGGTAATTGTCCCCAACAACAACAATTATTTGCTCTTTCTACAGCCCTTGGGCTCCAGCAGGGAGCTTCCCAAGTGGCCTCTGAGGCATCCCAGCTGGGTACAAGCTATTAGCCCCATTGTACAGAGTAGAAAGACTGCGGCACAGAGCAGTTTCAGGCCACTGACCCACGATCACCCAGTAGGTCACTGGAGGAGCTGGGGACAGAAACCAGGTGCCTGGAGTCTGGATTGTGCCACTCGAACCACTGGCAGAACTGGGAACGGACCCAGGGAATCCTGGTGTCTGTGCCCCACTGCTCTAGCCCTGCAACTCGTCTCCCAGCATTGGAGAGAGACTCCAGGAGTCCTGGTTCCCCGACCCCTTTGCTAACCCAGTAAACAAATGGTTCTCAGCCTTTTGGGGCTCAGGACCCATTTGTGAATCTTTATGGTCTGTTGCAACCCAGTAAATAGGCTGGGGGGGGGGTGAAGACCCCCCGCCAAGTGTTTTGTTTGGATGCTGACAGGCCCTCAGCCCCCTGTGGTGGCTCCTGCACTGTGAGGCTGGCTGGATTCAGCACCGCAGCCCCCAACTGGACCTAACTGGTGCGAATGGAGTTATGACCTGGCTCATTGGGTCGCAGGGTCACTCACTCAGTTCTGGCCTGCTCGGCTTCTGGGTCTCATGACGGCTAGACCAGGGGTCTCAAACACGTGGACCATGGGCCGCATGTGGCCCTTAAAGCTATTCCCTGTGGCCAGCAATGATGTTGTTACCAATATTTGCAATATGATTGTATGACAAGGTTTCAATAGTGCGGCCCTCAGGCTAACACATTAGTCCTCATGCAGCCCTGTACTAGTCCTTATGCGGCCCTCATGGTGATTTGAGTTTGAGACCCCTGGGCTAGGCCAAACCTGAGTGGTACTGGGACCCCAGAAATGGCAGTGTCAGGAGGAGGCTGATGAAACCAGCCAGCCCTGTGGGATGGGAGCCCCATGAGCTGACCCTTTGAAAGACTTTAACGACCCAAAGTTGGGTCCCGACCCACAGGCTGAGAAACCCAGCACTAGAGCTGTCCCGTCCCACAGCTGGGAGAGAATCCAGGAGGCGTGGGAGCCAGCCACTCTAACCACTAGGTGAAACTGCCTCGCAGAGTCTGGGATAGAACCAAGGAAGCCTGTTTCCCCTCTTCTAAGCACAGTGCCTCATCCTCTTCCTGGGACTCTTTGCCTTTTATAAACACATGCAGCATGAGAAAGGCAGTGGGGTTTGAGGTGCTGTGTGCCCCAAACCCTCTGCCAAATGCGCCCAGATTGTGACACCAAACAGCTTAACTAAGGAAACAAACAACAGCGGCTTCTTTGGCGGGCTGGGGGCTATGGACCCTCTCAGAGAAGGGGACTCCGCAGAGCCCCACAACAGTCCGTGCTCTCTGGGACGCTGCTCAGCCTCTGACTCCCTTAGGGCCAGCATCCAGGGCCCTGCTCCGGGAGCTGAGAGGCATGCTGGCCCGGCGTATTTCCTGCCCCTGTGAGGAAGCTTCTGCAACAGAGACATGGCTTTGGGGTCTGATGCTGATGCTGGAGCCAGGCTGGACCCCAGCTCACTCACCTACCTGGGCCAGAGCTAACGGGCTGGGAGAGAAGAAATAAATTGCCCCTTGAGAGCCAGGGTGAGAGGCCAGAGTTCCAGGGAGTGGCTCGAAATGGGGGAGCTGCTGCCCGCACTTAGCAAACACCAATGTTGGCGTATTAAGGGTCAGCTGGGAACGAGCCATTTCTTCTCTTCCCTGTAGCCCCAGACCACCATCCCCTCCCTGGAACATCATCCCCAGACAGCAAAGCAACTTTGTGAACCATCGGATGGAGCCTCAGTCCATCTCCAGAGTGGGAAACTGAGGCACGCAGCGCCCTGGCTCAAAGTAGAGCAGCGAGTCAAGAGCACAGCCAGAAACAGAACCCAGCTGTTCTGCCTCCTAGCTTAACCTCTACGTTTACGCAGTCTCCTAGAACCGGGGAGAGAACCCAGGTGTCCTGACACCCTCACCTTGCTGAGAACGGAACCCAGGAGTCCTGCTACCCACGTCTGTGCTCTAACCACTAGGCCTGCACGTTGCCAGAGCCGGCAAGAGAACGGGGCACCGTGATGCCCAGCTCCACTTGCTCTACCCAATAGGCCCATGCTTGGCCTGGCTGGATGACGCAGTCCCTTGAACAGGCCCGGAAACGCCATTCGGCCCCGCCCAGGAGCTCTGGAGCCTGACCCCACCCATGCACCCCCGCCCCGATGCCAGCCCCCCCAGGCCATGAAGGCGTCTTGGGGCGCCACGGGTCAGAGTCCTGGCCTCAGCAGTCAGGAGCCCTCTTTGCAAAAGCCGCCCTGAAGCCGAGCTCTTGCTGAAGTCATGCCGACGGACAGGCTGCAGAACGGCTGGGGGCGCCCCTCCTCCCCCAGGGGCCATCCACCACATAGACGGGCTGGGAGCAGTTTTGCCTGGGGCTTGCCTGAGCTCTAGAGAAACAGAGCCATCTGGGGCAGAGAGTTTTCAAGGAAAGGGGAACGGAGTGTCTAAATCCCCTAGTCAACCTGGCGAGCTCAGCTGGCTGTGTCCCAGGCTGACACGCTTGAGATAGATGCCCCCCCACCTCAAAACACCCAGACTCCACCTCTCCACAGGCAAGCACCACCCCTCTAGCCACTGCCTGGGTGCAGGACCCACCCTCAGAGTCTTGGCCTGTGTCCCGGGAACAGCCTCACCCAGTGGGTGAGCCAAGGCAGATGAGCTTGTCTCTGCCTTTACACGCCCCTCACCTCCACTGCTCCCCCCCATGCCACATCCCCAGCCAGTCCCTGTTTGGGTTTTGGGGGCAACGCCCATTGGCACCGGCTGGAAAGGGGCCTCTGGTCAGGACAGGTTCCTAGGCGGCCACCTCAACCAGGGCATGACGGCCACACACACACTGGACAGGGGATGGGTAGGCAAGGCAGGAAGGCACGTACAGCACCTAGCACCGTGGGAAGCCTAGCCAGACCAGGGCCTCAGGGTATTACCATGGCACATGTATTCGCAGCTAGAAAGAGATTCCCAAAAAGAGAGGGGTTGAGGGGATGGATGACCAGACAGATCCCCTCACCCTGGACACTGGGGGGTTAATGGGGTCCAAGAGGGCTGTGAGAGTAAAGGGAGGACAGTCCATTTGCTGGGGGTGGGGTGAGCAGTGCGGGATGGGGGGGTGCCCAGCGCAGTAAGATTCCCCCCATCTCCCGCGTATGGCCCCCCTGCACTCCCAGCCCCCTGCACCAGGTGGATTTCCACCAGGGGTCTCAAACTCAAATCACCAAGAGGGCCGCATGAGGATTAGCAGAGGGCTGCGTGAGGACTGGTACATTAGCCCGAGGGCCTCACCACTGAAACCTTTCCATACAACAATATCAGTAACAGTAGTGTTGTTGCCAGCTGCAGGAAATAGCTTTAGGGGCCGCATGTGGCCCCTGGGCCGTGTGTTCGAGACCCCTGATTTACACAAAGCTCTAGGGGTTGGAGTGGGACGGGACAGAGAAGACCAGACGACCTTCCCAAATCCCTCCATGGCCCTTGTTCCTCTCCCTCATACGAGCCATGTGCCACCCACCCTGCCAACATGTAGAGTATGTGCCCTGACCAAACACCTTGGTTCTGGGGCTCGGCCACGAGCCCCAGGGCTCCTCCCATCACATGCCCCCATGACGGCCTGCAGAAATTGGCAGGAGGGAGTCTGCACCGGGAGGGACACTCATCTCTCTCCCCTTCAAGGCAGGATGGCTGGAAAAAAATCTTCTTCCCCCCACCCCTAGCCCTCCCAGCTCTGATCTAGCAGACATGGGGTCAAGTGAAGAATTTACTCCACTTTCTAAGGAACAACTCCCCAGACACACACTTTGCCAGCTGCCTCCTGCCCGATCTTCCAGCAGCACCAATCTTTTCTGAACTACCCAGCCCCACCGGGGCACAAAACCAGTTCAGCGCCCCTCCCTTCCCCCCGATGCCCTGCCATCAGCTCTGCGCACAGCTCCTTCAGCAGCAGGTGTGGCTGGGGGGAGACAAGGGGAGCACTGCTGGCACAAGGCGATCTGGGAGCTTCCCAGTCCAGCAAGGAATTAACACCCCTCAAAAAAACCCCAGCAACTGGGGAGACTAGCCATGAGATTTTGCATGGAGTCTGCCTGAGTTTGCATGGAGTGTGTCCTGTCCCCTTTCTCAGACACACGCCCCCGCCTGCAGCTGCCCCTTTGCTTCATCTCTCCCACCCCACAAAGCCCTTCCGAGGCCTCTCCAAGGCGGCCACAGACGCCCCAAAACAGCTCGCGCACTCCAGCTGGGACAAGGACACCACAAATCACAGCTCCCGGCCATCAGCCCCCTGTGCCGCATGAACCAGACTCACCTGAGAGCCAGAGGTGGGCGGTTGGGGGTCACACCTGGAGCACAGGAAACTTTCCAAGTCCTGTCTCAATGCGTCTGTCCGTCCCCGGGTGTGTGCAGGTCCGCCTCTCTCTTCGCCTCGGTTGTGTGTGTGGTTTTTTTTCTAACATTCACTAAGAAATCATTATACTCGGCTATTCATAACCCTGGCCGGTCATGTGACGCAGCCCTGAAAACATACAGCACATTTTTTCAGAAACCACAGAATGACTTCAGGCAAAGACACGGAAAATATTTTCACTGTGCTCCCCCTCCTTCTTCTGCCGCTGCTGCGCTCTCCTGCCAGCAGCACCGCTCCCTGCGCGGGCGGGCGACTGCGAGCCCAGCACCTCGCCCGCCCCGGCTGTGCCACCAAGCCCTGAGTTCAGGGAGTGCGGCAACGGCTTGGGCTCCGGGGCCAGCTGGGACATATCATGGATCTGCTGGTTCACGCACACTCAGACACACAGTCATACACTGCGTTCAGTGTCTCTTTCTCTCACACCCCCCCCCAGACCTAATGACTGAGCACATACACACAAAATCCAATATCACACACACCCTAATCTGATATTACTGTCACACATGATACAAGCTCTCTCTCTCTCACACACACACATGCAGGTGCACACGCATGCACATGCACACACACACAGCTAATCTCTCTCTCTCTTACACACACACACACACACCTTGAGAGTCAAATATCACACATGCACACATACCCCCACCCCAAGCTAACCTCGTACACACTCACTGGCACATGTACCCCTGAGCTAACGTCACTAATGTGCACACGCGCACTCAGGTTTTACCATTGCTATTCAGGGCTCTGGGAGAATCCAGATTAGAGAGCATCAGGGAATTATCCACCGTCCTAGCACTGGTTTCCACAATAGGCTCATCTGCGCCCCCCCAACTCAAGGGAGCCACTACTCTCCTCCCTGCCCACGGGTCAGCTGATGGGATGTTTGGCTACTCAGACCCGTCCGACCCACTGCGAGATGTGCCGGCTGCCAAAGCGTGGCAAAATGGGGCTAGAGAATCTGACCATCGTGACTAACACTGGCTGCCAACAATGCTTGTGCCCAATGTTGCTGGTGCAAATTGTCAGCCTGCTACCCACAGACGGTGCCAACCAAAGAGCCATCGTTCACACCAAGTCCTGGCCTCGCCCCGGTCAATGACAGCCGCTGTTCCCGCAAACTCGCACCACATTAGCCAGGCCTGCTGAGGACACTGGGGCAGGCGTTTGGTCCAGAAGCAGGGGTCATGGATCAGGCTGAGAATTTCATGCTTCCCTGATTGAATCTAAGTCACCCTGCATCAGCTGGGTCCCCAACCCACCCTACCCCTCGGAGGGGGTGAGCACAGCCTCCCTGCTGGCCCGGAATTGGACTGACACCCCTCCCGAACACAGCCTGCCACAGGCCTGAGTCCAGCTGGTCTCTGTCCCTGTTTATTCAGGGTGTTTGGCTGAGCCCTGCTTTGATCCCAATTTAAATCTGGCATGTTTCACTTTACTTCCCCTGCTCCGGAGTCACTGGAGCAGAACCCAGGTCAACCTGACTTGAACTGGAGTAAGTGCGTCTATTTGGCCCCTTGCTCCGGATTAACTGAGGCTGTTAAACACCTGACTTCACTTCTAGCACACTCATTCTGTGGGCAGCCAGGCCCTGCTCTGGACGACAACACAGGCGGGTGGCCCCTGGCATGGGAGGGATCCAGATTAGGCACTGAGTGAATCTGAATCCCCTGCCAAAGAGTTTGTCAAGTCAAGTCACCCCCCCCCCTTCACCCTGTGCTTCCCTACATCAGCCAAGCAGCGAACCCAGGAGTACGGGTTGGCACTGAGTGTGAGGCAGAGCATCCCTTTCTGAACCATGCCGCCCCACAGCACAGCACCCCGTTAGCGCCACACTGGGGCGAGCCAGGAATGGAAGAGGAGCGTGTGGCCTACTGAGCTAGCCCCCCAAAGCACAGCACCCCCGAACGTTGCATCAGGGCACTGGGTCAGCCCTGAGTGCAAGGGGAGAGTGCCGTGTACCCCACTCCCTGCAGTACAGGGCCCCTGAGCATTGCAGTGCAGTTAGAGGGAGAGCCCCCCAAGTGGTACCCAAGGGTACAGGGCTCACATGATGCCTGGGGGTGGCAATGCCCTCCTGTCCTCTCCCTTCCCACAGGGTCCTGCTGAGAACTGGGCCAGCAGTGGGCACCAGGAGCAGGCAAGAGCCTGAAACTGGGTCCCCCCTAGAGCAGGGGCTCAAAGACACGGCCCATGAGCCGCATGCGGCCCCTAAAGCTATTTTCTGCGGCCCTCAACGACACGATTGTTACCGATATTTGCAATATCATTGTTTGGAAAGGTTTCAGTGGTGCAGCCCTCGGGCTACCATACTAATCCTCATGTGGCCCTCTACTAGTCCTCATGTGGCCCTCATGGTGATTTGAGTTTGAGACCCCTGCCCTAGAGCACCCAGCCCTTTCCTGTGGGAGCCGGGTGTCATATGGATGCAATGCCACACCCTCTTCCCGGGCACAGGTGCTAGGAGAGGGTGCCTGTCCCCATGGCATCAGCCTAACAACGTACATCCATCCGTTGATCCAGCTGGTCCCTGGGGGGGGTGACCTACTCTCCTCCAACCCCATTTGGAAATGGTCTGTTTTGCATTTGGATTGGGGGCAGGAGAAGGTCCTTTCTCAGTCCCTGTTCCCTCCCCAGAACGAAGGGCCAGTATAAGGCAGAGAAAAGACTATATGAGAGAAAGAGGGGAGGAGGAAGGAAGGTAGGAGCAAGAAGTGAAAGCAAGAAATGAGGGAGACCTGGGCGCAGCAAGGGAGGTGCCCACCCCACCAGCTTGCTCCAGACCCTCTTCTTTACCATGCCAGGGCAGGTTTACGCCCACGGCTAGTGACCACTGGAAGACAGGGCCCTTGGCATAGTGGCATGAGGGCACAGCTCTGCAGGAGGAGGCCTCAGGATCTCAGGGCCCACCCCAGCAAAGGGTTAAAGCTGACGTCTTCACCCCCCACCCCGGACCCCTGTGCATCGGGGAAGGGCCTGACAATGGGACCCCACATGAGCCCATGCTGGGATCAGCCGGGCCCCCCAGGGCAGGCGCCACAGCAACAAAAGGGGCTTTGACACAGTATATCAGCCGCCTGGCAGCACGGCGCCCATCCTGCCACTCGGCCAAGCGCCCTCCCTGAAACCCACAGTGCTCCAGGCCTCCTGACAAGGGGCTGGGGTCAGATGCAACCAAGTCCACACAACAGCCCACTCGGCTGAGGTGTGCGCTACTGGCTAGTACAGGAGATGCTGGAGCCAGGCCTCCTGTGCGCTATCTACAGCGCTGGGCGGGAGCAGGGGCTAGGGGTGCAGGACGCCTGGGCTCTATTCCTGCCTCGCCAGGCAGGGGAGCTGCTCCCTCTCTTTCCTGCTGCTAGCAGAAGGTGCCACAAAAAGTCCCAGCTGGAGCCGAGCAGTTCTGGACCTATTGTCAGGACACCACGACATCACGTTCAGCCCTGCCTGCGCTGCTGCCACCTCTGGGGAGGAGGGTGGTAGTGGCGACACATAACAGCAGTTCAGAGAGACAACATGCAGCTTCTGCTGAGAGGGATGGGCCAGGATCACGGCTCGACATGGGGAAGCTCTGCAGGGACCAGCACCCTGCGTTTGTGTCTCATCTGAAAGCCAGATCCCACTGCACACAGGGGGGACCAGCCCCCTCCGGCACTGCATTAAGCACCAAATAGGACGGGGGGGGCACCCTTCCAGACCCCCTGCCTCCCGCTCCCTGCTTGGTCTCCTGGCCAGGCCCATCCCCACTCAGTGCAGGGCCCACGTGGGGCTGGTTCTGAGCGAGGAGGCAAAGGAAACGTCCGCCCTCGGCAGAGACACATGTTTCCAGTTAAAATCAGCCAGGCAAAGCCACGGGGCCGGGAAACGGGGATGGGTATCCGCCAGGAGCTGCATTTAACCCAATTTATGGGATTCGGGGGGGCGGGGAATGTGCTCCTTAATTTATCCTCCTCCCATCTCCCTCACAATATGGTGGCCTAGGGGGGTGAGAGAAGTCTTTTCACAGTTTCCCAACAAGGAGAAATCAGTTCACTGCCAGGCAGCAAGCAGAGAAATTTCCAGCCAAATTTCAGTATGGGGTGGCTATTAGAGACCCAAACCACCCCAGCTGTTCCCTGCCTCCAACAGCCTAGGGGGCAAGGAGGGGCTGGCCAAGGACCCTGGTTGCGGAGCATGTGGACAGAGGCGAGCTGGACAGGGAGCTCCAGCCAGACACTGCCAGCATCTAATCTACATCTACTGACACCCCTGTTCAGGACAGGGCACGTATCTCCCACTTCCACCACCCTTCAGTGGGTCCGACCCCCCTCCCAGGGAGAGCCCGATGGCATACCATTACTGTGACAGCAGGATAACACAAGAACTCTCAATACAAGCCATGACTGGATCCTTCCAGGCACCCACTCACCACTTTCCCACCCACGGGAACCCTGCCCTTTTGCCACCTGTTTGCTGCAAATCCTCCCCTGGCTCTAAGAGAAGCAGCCAGGGGGAGCAGCGCCAGGGTCCGTGAGGAGGCAGGAGGTTCTCAGCTTGCTCGACACAAGTGTGGTGTCGAAAGTTGTTCAGCAAAAATAATCAACTGGGGAGACCAAGGGCTCATCCCCACCTGCCTCGACACCACCAGCGGCTCAATCCAGAGTAACTCCCCTGCAAATGAAGTGGAGAGCGCCCTGCGGCTGGATTCGGTTCCCACTCCCACTGATGTAACCTAAAATAACTCCAAGGCCACGTGCATTGAGATCAGAGGAATTTCCTCCCATCTTAACCCTCCTAACTTCCCATCCAACACTGTGGGGTCAGACCAGAATGGGGTCCCTAACCCCACAAGGGGAGATGAGGGGGAGCAGGTCCTTTTCTCCCTCTCTCTGCTCCCTGGCGTTGGTGCCGGGACTGGCAAGCTCTGGGAGAGGCCCTAATTGCAAACAGGTTTAACTGGCATGAAATAACCAGGCCCAACCCAGGGAGTGGCTGCAGCTCTGCAGAGAAACACATGCCATGGGGTGACAGAGCACGGGAAACCCGCATCGGGGTGCCCACCTTGGGACTCGACGTACTCAAGCCGGGGGGTTGGCACCATGCCACTTGCTGGTGCGAAAACTGGGGATGCATTTCCCCAGTGTGCTTGTGTGGTGGTGGTGGGTGGGGATTTGCACATGTAAAACACGGGACAGACCCAGAGCTCATGGCCACACACAACTGGGCTCCCCGTTGTGGGGAAGGAGGGGGGGTTGCAGCAGACATGCACCCCCCACAGAGGCCTGACTGGGATGCCGCTGTTGACTCCCCACTCCGGCTGAATCATAACTGCCTGCGCTCGCTGCATCCCCATTCATTGTGAAACCACCCCTGGTCCTCTTGTGTGACTGGCAGCACGGGTGTGGGAGAGCAAATGGCACAGGGGCTGCAGTAGGCGAGTGGCAGAGCCAGGCGCCCCGGGGCGCTGCAGATGGGGTCTGAGCGCACCAGAAGAGCTGCAGGGGGAGCTGGGATGGGGCTGTGGGTCAAGAGTGAGGGGTGTCAGCAGTCAGCATTGGGGGGAACCCTCACTAACCACATGAGCTAATCGCTAACCACGCCTAGCTCAGCCTGGCCGCCAAGCTGCCACAAAACACTGAGGCCAGTAGCTGGTACCAAAGAAAACCCAATCTCCATCACTGGGAATCACAGAGGGATCGCTGTCCCCCCATCCAATTGTTCCTTTTCTCTACAAAAATATTGTAACTTTCCCCCGGGGGGGAACCCCAGGAACCCCAGCAGGGAGGGCTGATGGCACAAATGAATGAACAAAAATAAAGGCTTTGGTCAATTGAAGGGGGTGTGGGGCAAAAAAGGGTCAGAACTGTGCAAAATATTTCTCTTGGTGGGTCAGTCGCAGGGCTGCTCAGCCCCAGGGACAATCCAGGGCCACCAGGAGCCACGACCCCTCATGTTCCACTGGATCGGTGGGGGCCACACCGGCCCCCAGCCTCAGGAGACCAGTACAACTCTCCATCGTATCATCGTACCGCGACTGACCACAGCACCCTCGTGCTGGCCCAGCCCCTCTCTGGGGAGCCCCTCACTCTCCCAGGGATGAGGCCTGGACTCCTGGGTTTGCTCCCTTTCATCACCGGGGATGTGTCATGGAAGGGGTGGTGGGGATGGGAGTTTAAAATGTTTGCAACAAGCCCGAACTCCCCTCGTGCAAAGAACAAACGTGTCCCCTCCCAGCCACGCCTTGCACAGCTGCTGCCAAAGTCACGGCCAGATGCAGTTTCAAAGGCTAGGCTCAGACCTCCCAGCAAGCAGCTGTCAGACCCCGAATGCTACATCCATGAATAATGAGGAAGGGGGTGATTCTTCCCTGGCTACCCCCCTCACACAAACTGTGGCATTCACCTGCCCCCAGGCCGTCAGCCCCCAGCAGCCACTGATATCCGCTTGCCCACAGCTGGTACAGGAACGCCAGCCGGGCACAGGCTGATGGGCTGGCCACCAGCTCCCACTATGGGGCTTTTCAGGCAATTTGCCTTGGGAGGGTACCAGGCCAGGCCACGCCAGGGTTTTCCTGCCAGGCTGGCGGTACAGACACTGGTGTGGGTAAAGATTGTCCTCTACAAACCCTCCCTCAAACGACCCAGGCTGCAGTGCAGAAGCCTTGACCCACATGGGAGCGCGGTGCTGCACCCCTGGTGACAGGATGAGGGCACAAGGGCAGGCCAGGATAAGCCGCGCCCGTGGGTATGGCGTGGGGCTTTTGGAGCTGGGCTTGTTGTACTAAAGACATCTTCTCTGCTGCCCCATTGCTACCAACAGTGCCAGTGCCCCAGGCCAGCCCCCAGTATGCCTGCGGGCAGATTCTACCACTCCATGGGACATTTTTATTCCCCCACATCCCAAATTTGCCCCCAGCTCCTGGGATGACCTGGTGCAGCAGAGGGAGTGTGAGCCAACAGCTCACGGGGGCTTCTGGGGTGTGAGGAAGCCCAGACTCCGGTCCCATTGCTAGGTGAGGAGCAGGGCTGAGTGGTGAGAGCAGGCAGGGGGATTTGTGTTGGCATTAGGGCACCTGCTATCTATCCTCAGCTCTGCCCCTACTTTGCTGTGTCATCCCCTGCAAGTCTTTCCCTCAAATTCTGGGCCTCAGTTTCCCCCATGTGCAATGGGGGTAATGCGTCTGAGTCCCCTTGCTCATGCGATGGGTCCAGGAGAGGACAGTGGGTTTTGGGGGGAGCAGCGGTGGGATCAACCTGATAAATCAGCCATAAGCTGTGCAGGGGCAGTGGGGGGGGATGTGAGTGACACACACACAGCCAGGGCATCGCTGTGGGGTAGGATTTGTTACGTGTGAGGACAGGGGTTTTATCCATGGGGTGCGGTGTGGGGAAATCGGGCACCGGGGGGGAGGGGAAAATGGGTGGGTCAGCAGGTGCACTGGGGGCTCTGCACAGAGTTGTTTGCTCTGTGTGGGGCTGGGCATGCTCCTTGCGGGGCCGAGGGGCAGGAGAGGTCCTGTGCTCCCTTATGGCTGCTCTGGGGCAGTGGTCGGGAACAGCCGGGCACAGGGGGCACCCATCTCCCGGGTTCATTCCCTAGCACGGTCCAGTGGGTCACCTCACATCACAGAGCCAGGCTCCTTTCCCCAGGGCTCTGCCTCTCACTCCATCCCCCAGCACCCAGCAAGCCGCCTTCATGGGGTCTGTCACCGCCTGGGGTCAGCACCAGCTGCTGACAACCCCCTTCCCTCCATCCCTCCCACCCACGGCTGGAGCACCCTGGACCTCCCAGCCCTCCCTAGCAGCCTTCTGGGCCTGGGGAGGGGGGCAGCCACATCTGATCCAGGGGAGGGGGAGGCATCTCCTTGCTCCAGGCTTGCTGCTTAGGACCATCCCAGCTCATCACATGAGTGAGAGGGACCATCCCCACCCAGCTAGCAAGGGTGGGGGGGGAATCAGAGCAGAGGGTGGAGCATAAGCGGCACCTCTGTAAGAAAAAGTCCCCGATAGCAGGACTGTCCCTAGAAAAGTCAGGGCATTTGGTCACCTGCCTCCCAGCCGACAGCTTCTTGACTCAGTTTCCCTCCTCCTGGCTCTGTTGCTTTCTCTCTCTCTTCTTGGGGTGCTGCAGCTGCTTTCCAGACACCCCGTCCACCATTCCCCTTTTCCAGCCTGCCCAACTCTCGCTTTTCTCACTCGCTCACCTTCCCACCCTGCCTCTGCCAGCCGGTTTCTGGTGGGGGACGGGGAAGTGTCATACCGAGAAAGGCTGAGGCCCTCTCTCACTATTACCAACCCCTGCAGGATCTGCCTCAGGAGGCCTGGCCCTGTCATTACCGTAGAGCGCTAGGCTCTGGGCGGGTGGCAGGTTGGCATGAGGCAGGAGGAAGTGGTGAGACTGAGGGCCTGGGAACCTACCCGAATCTGTTACGCCCGCAAGCAAGAAATGACACAGCCTGGAGGCTACTCGACGCAGGGGGAGGGGAGGAAGGGGGTTTCTCTCCGTGGCTTGCTTAGAGCATCACATGGCTCCAGGTCCTCTTTACAGACGGTGACTCTCAGGGACCCAGCTCCCCACCCCACTCCTGCTGCCAGCTTGAATCCTGCCCCATTGGCTGTGGGGTGTGGAGAGTGGGGGACCCTTCCCCACTGAACCCCCTTTTCACAGGCTGTCCCTGCAGAGAGGTGAGGATCCTAGGCTTCATGAAGCCTCGGCCCTCAAAGGGAGTCAGCATCAGGTCCAAACTCTTGCTAAGGAGGAAGGCACAAAGCAGCAGATGAGCACAGCCAGGCTTTTCCCTCCCCATCCACCCACAGACCTGCTCTGCCTCCCTCTGCCCCCACACCTCTTTCACATCTGGCCTTTTCTGCTGGTGCAAATGGGAACACATGGCTGGAGGGGCTGGAGAATCAGGCCCACCCGAACAGGATCAGGTTAGGGCCCCAGCTCTGTGTGGCATGCTGAGCTAAAGGGGGACTCTCCATGTGCTGATAGACTATAGGGCTCCTGACACACGGATGAGGGTTCTGCTTCCACCCATTAGCAGGGGGGGAGCCTGTGCGACACACGCTGGCTTGTTCCAAGATCTAGGGTATCATAATCAAACTCCCAGGAGGTTTAAGGTGTCATTAACCACAAACCCCCTGCAAGATTTCAGCCTTGAATCGACCACAGAGTGGAGGAGGGAACAGGATTTCACCCACTGCAGGTACACCATCCAGCTCCTCACTGAATGAATCGGTGCATCCCCGCCAGACTAAAAAACAATCCACATCAACCTGGTGACTCAGAAGCCACAGCTGGCTTCGCTCGGAAAGCAAAATGTTGCAGGTGAGTCCCAATCTCTCCCTGCCCCATTACTCTATTCTGGGCATTGGCTGTCCTGCCTGTTCGGTGCCATGGTGGATGTGTCTCCTCCTTCTCCAGTCCCTGCCCCCTTCGCTGGCACTCCTCCATGCCACAGCCCCACTGCCACTTATCAGCCCGCTGCACCATCCTCCGCCACTTTCTATCCACGCTGGAGCTTCTGGCATTGGCTGGAAAGGAGGACGCAAGTCCTGTCGGGGAACCGGTGTCTCTGGGCCATGGATCCAGCCACTCCCTGCCAGACCCCGGGTCAGTTCTGGAGGCCAGACAAGGAGCTGCAGAGATGATCTCAGGCAGGGCCCGTGATCACTGGGCCTCCTGGTCCAGACTCAGACATGAACCACAGCACCAAAGCTGCCCCACAGGCCACGGCACAGCAGAGCCGCCTGGGTGGACAGAGCCAGCTCCCAGTTGCGTGCCAAGATCTCACCGGTGCTGTGTGGAGGAGCAGAGACACCCTAGTATCTCTGCCTGGCATGGAGGGCCATGTTCCTGACCTGGGAAGGGGCCACGTGCCAATAACAGGGAATCATGGGAGGAAAAGGGAGGCATCCCCCCCAATCTACTGGTATGAGGGCTTTGGGGTGGAGGCCGTTCATTGGACACCCTTAATGAAGCCATCTGAGCCCTGACACCAGCTTCAGCTCAGGGTCTTGGAGTCACAGGCGAGCCGAGCTGTAGAGTTCTCTCAGCCAGATGTTGCCCCCCATTCCTCAGGTGCCAGTTTCCAGGCTGGGGGTGGCGACATCAGTTGAAAAAGGGAATGCAGCCGCAGGCTGAGCTGGGTCCCAGCTGATGAGCTGGCACCAAGACCCAGCTGTGCGGTGCTGCATGATCCGCCTTGCCATGGTTCCTCATCCCCATGGAGTGAGCAAAGAGTGGCACAGGGGAAGGAAGCTTTTTCTCATATTAGAGACCTCAGTGTGCCTGCAAAGCAGCTCTGGCGTCTCTGTAACCACCCACCCAGCCCACCAAAACCACAGTCTAGCAGGGCTCTCCCCCTCTGCACAGCTGAGGAGCCCCCAGCTGACAGAAGAGCTGGTCTCCCACGCTCCCTCCCTGCTCCCAACCCAGGGAAGTTCCCCTTTCTGCAGCCACATGCCACCCGGAGCGTCCCCCCCACATCAGCATGGCCACTCCAATCCCACCACAGTTGCCCTTGCCCAGCCCAGGCTCTGCCTCACCTGTTTCCACCCTGGCGAGACACAGGGAAACCGAGGCACAGGGCAAGCACCAGACTGGCTCCAGGTCACTGGTGGAGTGTGCGCGAGGAACTGAATCCAGATTTCTTGGTTCCCAGGTCCACGCTCGGCTTCAGCCCTCCCCTCCCTGCTGACACCTGGACAAAAGGGCAAAGCCTTCTCCCCCAACATCCATTCCCTTTTCTCCCACCCCTCCACTGGAAGGAGACCAGATGGTTGCAGTGCAACTCTCCAATGGGCAAAGAATTTCCCGGGGTTAGAGCAGGGGTGGCTAGGAGCCAGGACCGCCAGGATCTAATCTGAGGTTCCCAGTGTGAGCCTGGGCCTGTGGTGTCTGGCAGCCAGAGCAGGCTATGGGATGCAGTCAAGACTGCTGGGTCCTAGTCCCGGCTGTTTCAGTCCCCCCACATCCCAAGAGTTTTAGGGACCAGAGAGACAAACAGGCATGGACTGATCTAGGTTTGCCCAGAGCCAATGAGAGACACCAGGGCTGCTCCAGGCAGCAGCAGCAGCAGGAGCTGCAGAGGAGGTTCTTGCACCCACTTTGCAGGGACGAGAGACCAAATCCACTGGGTTGGTTCCCAAATGGAGCCTTTGAGCTGGAGCCTAAGAGGAACTGGGGGCATATGGAGCTGTCAGCAGTCCCCTTGAAAGGCAACTTGCCCTAGTGGATGGAGTCTGGGCACCAGGATGTCCTGGCTCTTTTCTCATGCCAACTCAGCCGGGTCTTTGCAGAGTGGAGGGTTCATGAAACAGGATCCTGGCCACTGGAATCAATGTCATAGTGCTATTGGTTAACTTCCTAAAGGTGGCGGAGGGTGTCCCTATTTGCCCCTCCGACCTCCAGTGCTGGGTCTGGAGTTGAACTTGCCTGTCACGCCCTCCCAACTCAGCTCACAGCACAGATCTGCATCCTTCCAAGGTGACTAGCATGCCTGGCCGCAGCCTGGGGTGGGGTGGGGGGTTGAGTGGGGAGTGGGGCATGGCAAGATTTTATGCTTCCTCTCATCATGAACTGAGCAGGGATCCTGCATGCCAGCCACCTCCAACCCCCAGCAACAGGAAACACAGCTGGGTGGTTGCACAGAGCGCACACCTGGTGGGGTCGGGGGGGCGATAGTCAGGGGTGGGTTTCCCCATGCACAGCTTTGTAGTACAGATGTGGGGGGGGAGAGGCCCCAGCTGCAACAAATAAAAACAGTTGAGAAGCCAGCAGGGCGATTGCACAAGAAACCACACACCCCCGCCCTGCAGCACGGATGTTGCGAGGGACGGGCGCGGTCCCTGGGTCGCAGCACACAAGGGTGAGCCCAGGAGCCCCTGGTTCTGCTCCTGACGCACAGTGCCACCTCAAGGCAGCCACTTCCTCCTGCTGTGCCTCAGTTTCCCATCTTGCACCATGGGAGGTAATGGCAGAGGGAGGAGACAGTGAACATTAAGGAACCCAGGAAGATAGGTACTAGCAGCTGGTGTCTGGGGTGGCCCCAGAACAGCTCAGCTATGTGCACTAGACCCCACACCGCTAAGAACAAAAGAAGAGTCTCCATTTGCTCAGGGGCAGGCGCTGGAGGGACTCAGTTCTTGTTCGGGTGCTCTCATCACTGGCGGAGCATGTAGCCAAGAAGTTCCCAGCTAGCTGCAGGTCTGATACAGTATTTGAGAGACCAGCCATGCCGTGTGAAGGATCCCCATGTAACCACCTCCCCTGCACCTACTCATGTCGGCACTGAGTGAGGGATCCCTGGACAGCCATCCCTCCGCCCCACCCCAGAGGTGGCTGCATCTCACCCGCAGGGGAAGGCGACCCTTGTGTGGCGAGTCTGAATTTGAGGTTGCTATAGAAACAAATTGCCACTAAAAGTGGCTGGAAAAGAGAGGAACAGAGAGCTCCCAAGAGGGGCCAGGGAGTAAGACCCCCGCCCAGAGGCCAGGCTTTTGAACCAGCCATCCATCTCCATCAGGGCTGGGCTCTCCCTGCCTTTAATGGGGCATCATAAATCCTGGGGCTGTCACAGGCACACGGCTGCCCCCCACGGAAAGGCAAACACAGCCGCCACCTTTAACCCTTGACACTCTCCATCTCGCTGGATGAGCCGCCATCTGCCCCACGCGGGGGCTGCGGATCCAGAAAGCCTTTGTGCACCCAGAGCCTGCGGCAGCAGGGATGTGGACACCTAGGATGGGCTGGGAAAGGGGGGTGCACAGGGACCAGCCAGCCTGGATCAGCCCAGGGAGCCCTGCAAGGTGCCTGCGGCAATGGTTTCAGAGGCAGGAGGCAGCAATAAGACAACAGCCCCAAATTTTGTTCATAACTCCTCTAGTCAGACTTTGGCAGATCCCTCAGAGCAATCAGCCGTCGTCCCCACTCGCCAGTACTATGCTAAGGCCAAGTGGCTGGCTGGGACTGGAGGGCTCCCAGTGCTTGCCCCACTAGGCCACGCTGCTGCAGACATGGACGCCAGCATTCCCCAGCTGGGATGTGGTTCCTCATTAGCTGAATCTCAGTAACTGACCCCAGTGCACTGGTCTATAGCTGTACAAGGAAAAGCAGACACTCTGGTGGTGCTGCTGTCATTGTGGCTCACTGTGCGCCTCAGTTTCCCCCACCATCTGTGCAGTGGGGGGAGACTCATAGGTAGCTACCTCATAGGAAAGTTTTGAGCTCCCCAAACTCAGAAGGTTGGAGGATCCTGAGTGTGAAGCCTGGTACTAGTGACCAGAAGTGTGGATCCTGGGCAGCCAGGCGTGTGAATCCATGTCTTAGTGTCCCGGCACCTGGGCCATGCTGGACGACCCTAAGCACAACAGGACCCTGAGACCCTATATCGCAGGTAAACCTCCGGTCCCCACAGTTTACTCCCAGGCCAGGAGTCGGGGGGTGCTGTACGGTGAATCAGCTCAGCGCCATGAGCTAGGGACCCAGAGGGCACCACATCACCCCACCCCACCCCATATCTGGCAGCACCAGCGCAGGGACCCCTTCCCCCTGCCCCACACTGCTTGCATCTGTTCCCTGAAGCTAGGGGCACTAGAATTAGGGTCACATTGGGGTCCCCATGACAGACAGGGACTCCCCCGCACATATTGCACAAGGGCTTCTGGTGGTGACACGGCCCATGCGTCAATGCTCCTCACACGCAGCCTGGCGCTTCCCCTTCAGCGCCAGGCCTGCCCAGTCACCAGCTTCACAGGCTCCTTAACCCTTTCCAAACCTGCTAGGAGAGACAGCCCCAGCCACCCGAGGGGCAGAAGGAGATAAGCAAGGATGCTGAAGTTGAACGACCCCTTGCCCGCCACACTGGTGCTCCCCCTGGGGTCTGTCCTAACGCTGGAGCAGGTCTAGGGCAGCATCATGGCAAAACCACATGTCGTGCCAGCATCTGACTGAGCAACAGAAAACGCCCTACTATAGCTACCTGCTAGTGGAGCCGTTCCAGCAGGGGGGGATGTCTGTTGAAAAAAGGGGTGCACATCAGGGAGGAGAAAGACCCCAGATATGAAACGTACATAGCCACCACCTCAACGTGGATAGCGCTATGGAAAACACAGCCTCGATTTATTCAGCCCTCCCCACCTCCCGTGATTTCTGACCAGCTACAATGATCAATACTATTCCTGTAGCACCTACCCAAATCCCCACGCTTAGCTCTGCAAAGACATGCTTGCTAGAACCCAATGCTTCCAAATACTATGACCCTTGTCCCTTTAAGACCTGTTAAGGCTGGTTTATATAAAGGGAGGTGGAGCTGGAGACAGCTGAGGTCCCACCTACTCTGGGAGAGAGGCTATAAAATGACCAGCTCCCCTCCCTGCCAGGTGAGGTCAGGGAGTTTGGGTGGTAAGTGGTCTGTGTGAGTAAGCTCTTACTAAGCAAAGTCTCTTTGTGAAGAGTTTGGATGGTTAAGGAGACAAATGGGTTGGGGCAGATTGCATTAGCACAGCTTGGGTTAGAAATGAGAGTGGCAGGGGCCAGAGGAGCTGGTGGGGTAGGTAGGCTGCTGGGGGAATCTGCCTCCCAGAAGAGGGGGTGAGAGTGGGTTTCTGGGTCTGTCAAGCCTCTGAGCTGCATAGGACTTAGGCAGCCTCTGTGGCTGGCAGGTTTTCTGGGGTAATGGCTTATTAAAAAGCTCCTGGGTCAATGCCTGGTGCAGCTTCCTGCTCCCCAGCCAGCTCCACAATGGGGTGTCACCATCTCTCTGCTTCTGTACAGTGTGTGTGCTTCCCTCCTGGAGCATCAGTGGGGAGGGATTGATTGCCTAGCTGTTGGCCATGCTGTGTGAAGCATGGAGCCCTCCCAGGTAATGGGTAATAGGATTACCTGGCAGCTCCTGGGGGAGGCACCTGCCTATTTATATCCATTAGCTCCCCTGTTCAGTTGGCATTTGGGTTGCTGTGGGGTCATGGGCCCAAACCTAACCCAATCACTGTGGTGCTTCAGAAGGTAACAGGCTTCAGCAGAGACTGGGCTGGGTCAGTCACTCTATTAACACCCCCCACACCTGTGGCAAAAGGAAGGGGTGAAGAATCAGTCCCTGCCTGATTTAGGTAGGAGGGAATTGTCTAGGATTTTGTAAGCTGATTTGTTGTGTGCCCCCCCAAGCTGACTGGTGGGGGGCATTGTGAAAGGCTAAAAAGGGTTCAGGGGAAGCTGTACTGGCATGGTGGGGAGGGCTGAGACTAACAGGCCTGCTGCTGCCTGAGAGTGATTGGCCCTGCTATGTGTCCTATCCCCTGTACTGCTGAGTGCTAAGGGGGATTCTCTTCTAGCTTGGCTGGCTGGGCTGTTTATACAGGTGGTGTGGGAGTTAGAAGCCCTGCTCCCAAGTACCCCCTACTGATACCCCTGAGTGGGGCATAAGCAGCAGCATTGGGGGTGCCTTTGGGTTTATCTCCAGCGTTTGGCCTCTTACGAACAACCTTTGCCAAATAGATTCCAAATGTCTCACCACAGGGTGTCACCCCCAAGTGGGGTGGAGATGGAGGGCAGTGAAAGGGGAGGAATTTATCTAGGCTACCGGGCACAGAGAGGAACCTGGGGTCTCCCTGGCTGGACCAACTCTCAGCCTGGCTGAAGTATGGTACGGGGGGAGTGGGAGAGGAATTGGAGATGCTGCTTGGCCTGCCGACAACCTGGCAGTGTCAGCCCCCCACCTCCAAAGCTGGCACTAGCCCTCCCTTCCCAGAAACCAGCCGCCACTAGGAAGAGTTTCCCTTTGACTTCCTTCATTTCTCCCAATTGAATTTATTTCAGGCGCGTGTGAAGTCATTGGGCCGCCTCCTGATTTCATTAGCCGGTCCCATGGCCTGCGGGGCGGCTGGGGCTGTCGGCTGGATGGAGATCTATAGGCCAATATCGGGCGCAGGAACGATCCAGGCCGGTTCCCGGCAGACACATTACAGACAGGACAATCGCCTCAGCGCGCCTGATGGATTAGCGTATAAATCCTCTGACAGGCTGCTGCATGTGGAGGGGTTGAGGGGGGCTCTCGGGTGGGGAAGGGGGCTCAGAGCAACTGGATCTGCAGTGCCAAGGCTTGGATGCCAAATGGGGTTGCTTGTTAACTGCAAACTTGTCACCCAGGATCTGATCCCATCCCTGGGAGGTGGATGATCCCACTGCCTCCGCGCCCCAACTTCACCATGGTGGCTGCATCAAGCGCACACACACCTGTGCGTGTGGAGGGATGCCAAATTAGACAGCAGGTAAGAGGGGAAACTGAAGCCCTTTCCCCACCCGTGAGAGAACGCTGCCTCCATCTAGTCTTACTCGTGAGTACGGCCCCTGTCCTGTCAGTGCCCTAGTGACTTGGGCTGCTGGATGCAACATGTTGGCATCTCCCCCAGAGGAGGTGGCACCCCTGTGAGTGGGTGCAGGGGGTTACCTGTCCAGAAAGAACAGGTCTAGGGCAAAAACTCAGTACCCCAAGGAGCAGGCTAGGCACAAAGGATGCTGTGGGGATTAGCTGCCAGGTAGGAAAAGCTGGGTGAAGGGGTGCGTGGTTGGGGATGTCAGGATTCCTGGATTCCATTTGTGGCTCTGGGAAGCAGTTGGGCATAGTGGTTAGGACAGGGTATCAGGGCTGCTGGCTTCTCTTCTGACTTGGGGGGAAGAAGTGAAGCCTAGTGGTTAGGGTAGTAGGCCCCTTGGCTCTGGACCTGATAGGCTGCAGTTAAAATGAGGTCAGGCTGCCAGGATCCCATCCCTGGCTCAAAGGTCCTGTGACCCAGGGGCCCTGGAAGCTGAGGGCTGACTCGCACCTGGAAAGGGAGGTTCAATTTCCTCCATACAAATTGCTGGATCCTACAGCTTAGCTCTATCCCGGTCTGTCTGTCCCAGCCTCCCTAGTTTTGGAGAGGCAAGGTGCCACAAGAAGCACCATCCTGCCCTCATTGAGCTGTTACTCCTCCAGAGGGCAATCGCTCTCCCTGTCTGTGGGCGCACACCCCTTCCAGCTGGGGCAGGGCACTGTCTGGAGCAGTCAGCTGCCATGTCATGGGATGGGAAGAGGGCATCACTTCATTCCTGAGCTGTGGTGCATTGGGGCCAGTCCCAGGAAGTGTAGGCGCCTCAGCCCCACCCTGAAGAGCAGGCTCCCCCCGCTTCCCGTAGGAGCACTCGGCACTTTGCTGGCACGTGCCTATTGATTCCTCGGGAGTGGGTCAGAGTTTACCCGTGATTGGCATCCAGGTGTCTGCAGCCTCGGGCCCATTTCCCACATGGGGGGATGGACCTAGATGCCCTTCTATCCCCTTGGAGGGGACTAGCCTGTTCCAGACCCCAGCTTGCCTTCTCCCCATGGAGTGGGCTGGTCCAAGAGATCCAGCCCCTGCTGGGGGGGGGGGGGTGTTAAAACCCTCTAGCAGCACACAAGCTGACCCACTTCTCACACCTCTTTGAAATGGGGCTGAGATAGCAGGGGGCTGCCGTCAGGCTTGAGGAGCACCGGCTCTAAGATGAGGGGTAGCCCAGGGCCGAGCGAGCAGAAGGGGACTGTGGGGCAAGGAGGGAGGAGAAGGGGGGCTGCTTTCCTGCTGAATGCGTAGGAAGCCCCTGCTCCGTTTGGGTTCCCTGCTCCATCGCCATCTAGCCCCAGCAGACACCAAGCTGTCCCCAGCTCCCAGCACATCTGCAATCAGTTTAGAGTGAAAAGAGCATCTATGCAGAGCTGGCATCCAGGCTCCCTCTTCCCATCCACAGCATGGGGCTTCCAAAAAGCTAAATAAACAGTCTGTTTAGGGGGAGCCGGGGTCTGTGTCCCACAGCCTGGTTCTTCATGCCAGGGCCTGACTGGAGGAGGGAGCAACCCAGGCATGTTCCCTACGCAGGGGCTTTCTCCTGGCTTGCCGAGCGCCTAGCTCTTTGATTTACACCAGGTGTACTTGGCCTGGGCCCCACAGGGTACAGACTAGGTGCTACGATCCACCCCACAGGACTCCCAACTTTGGATCTGCTCATGGCTGGGACAGCCAGATCCTGGGGGATCACTGGGCTCCCATGGTCAGTGATCTCAGGTCAGCCCAGGATAGGACTCCTGGGCTATGTCCAGTCATGTACATTCACCTAAGGCCCTGGCTGTCTAAAGGGCTGGGTGGGGACACATGCCCTGTTCTTCCCAGGACGTGTGGCTTGTGGGGTGTAGGGAAGAGTCTGCACCCAAGGGCAGGACGGCAAGCTTGCTCCTGCACCTCTGCTCATTGCACTGCGGGACGCAGAGGGGGCATTCGATTCCTGGTTTGACTGCCGGCGCTGAGGGGGAGCAGTTGTGTACTGAAGGGGAAGGATGTGTCCTTGGTGGGCTGAGACTTGCCAACTCATTCCAGGCCTTAAGATAGGGCCTCCTAGCGGCTGATGCTGGGGGCACCCTAGAGCTCACAGGCTCCCTTTCTCTGATCCTAGTTGCCCCAATGCTGGGGTGCCCACCCTGAAGGGCGGGACCAGGCCTAAGCAGCTGCAGACCCCAGATCCCCTTTTCTTCTAGCCGTGGCTCAGCGCTGGGCATGAGGCAGGCGAGAACGATGGTGCAAGGGGCACTGATAGAGGGATACAGAAGGAGGGAGGGATGGAGAAGGTAGATGCAATGGAGGGGTAGAAGGAGGGTTGCTACCCTCCCAGCCCCTGCTTGCCTGGGGGGCTGGGGTCCCTGTGGGATGGAGCAGGAGGGGAGGAAACAAACAGCCCCATTAACACTACCCCTTTGCTGGGAGTGAGTCAATATTTTCTCTGCCCCCCTCTCCCATTCCTAACCCTGGAGCCCAGCCCAGCTGCCTCTGGGCTGAAATAACCACTTCAGAGCATCGTGGCTTGGGGGGAGGGGGGCACGGCGGTGCTTTCCACGAAATGAAACCCAGGCTTTGTGTTGCCATGAGCTCACCCCTTCCTGACAGCGACTGGGGCCTGGCTGGCCACTGTGGCTGGGGGCTAATTACAGCAAACCATGCAGGGAGGGGCCCTTAGCATCTTTGGGCCACATGGGGGGGTAGAACATGAGCACAAATAGGGGGAGCATGAGGGGTGAGGGCAGTAGGTGAGTGTGCAGAGGGGATGACCTGTGATGCCAGGAGGGTGCTGCCGGCAGGGAGCCTGTGGAGCGGAGTTGGAGCTCACACTGGAGTCAATCCGGAGTCACTCCACTGCGCTGGGCGGCCTTTCCTGATGTAAAGCAGGGAGCTCTGTGTGTGCGTGAGATGACTGTGTTCGTGCATGAGGCAAATGCGTGTCTGTGCATATGTCTACCTGTTTATGTATCTGTATGTCTGTGCATGTGTGTGTATCTGTACGTCTGTGTATCTGTCTGTCCATCCCCGTGTCTGTGTGGGAGGCAGCATGAAGGCTGGGGGAGGCATTTGGGGGTGCCAGGACAGGGCTGTGAGTAAGGGGGATGTGCTGGCTGGCTGTATGCACAAACCAGCGTGCAGGACAGTGCGAGGGGCAGTGGGGGCCAGGGGCAGGCGGAGGTGTGAGGCGGTATGTACAAGTGACTGTGCGCAGCTAGGTGTACTAGAGGCCTGCGGGGCGGGCCAGAACAACTGTGTCCCTCACTTTTCTAGCTCCCCTATTACCGCTTCACCTAGGGCACCAGTCCAGTGCCCCCACCCACAGCCTGGGGCAGAGCAGGCCTGGGGCAGGCGGGGGTTAATGCTCAGCATCCCTGGTTCTGGCAGCGTCCCTGGGACTTTCCAATCCAGTTCACTTCTCCTTTAAAGAGGGTCCCCCACGGCCTGAGATCTCCTGCCTAGGGACCCCCCCACCCCACCCCTACTAATCATATTGGTGCCTCTCTGGGGGCACGTGGGAGGTGTTGCCATCCTTCCCTGGAGAGTCAGATCTGTGCACTGAACAAGCATTGGCAGGGGAATCCCCCGGAGCTCTTCACAGTTTGGAGCCTAGGAGCTACAAATGAGCCATTCTCATTCAGGCCGGTGGAGGGCAGTGGTGCATGTGCCCAAATGGAAGTGGCATGTGATTGTGCATGCTTGTAAGTACACACTCACCAGAGGCATGCGCGCAGTGACACGCACAAGCATACGAGCACACCCCCCTCAAGGTAAGCAGCTTGCTGTTCCTTGCTCCTGGGTGAGGTGTTGGAAGCAGCCCCAGCTTAGCTCTGGGGCACAGCTGAAATGGGGTAATGCCAGCCAGAGGCCCCTGGGGTACAGTGGAGGTCAGTCCACACCTTGTGAGAAAATTGGGCACTTTTCAGAGCAAGAGATTCCTGCATGCCCAGGGAGATCCTGCTCTGCCCAACCAGCCTGGGCAACCCTAGGCTGTGCAGAGCTCAGCATTACCCCCCAGCAATGCTGGTGTCCCCCAATCCCAACCTGCATCTCCTGTTACCCAGCCCCTGGGTTTTCCCCACCAGCAGCACTACTAGCCCAGAAAAAGATCCAGGGCTCGACACGCTGACATTTGGGGCTCATGCCCTGCTGCTGCAGCCACCTCCGCAGCCAGCCTGGCAGCAGACTCGTGTCTTGAGCCCTGTAAGCCCAGTGCCAACGACACCCCTGCTCCCCACCCCTCCACCATCAACAGTTGAAGGTTCATGACCTGGGTGAACGTCCAGGTCCAGGCTTGGGGCAAAAACTCTGGGACCCAGGGCCACTCTTGCTGCCTCACTGTCCCCTGTTCTCCCAGTGACACATGCAGGTGACTTTGGATAAAGCTGGCATTTATAAACCAATTGGCGTGCGTGTCTCCCCAATCCTCCCACCCTACCCCGTGAGTCTCTTTCATTCCCTAGGAGCATGTACCCCCTGGAGCAGCTGTGACAGCAGTGACCTTGGCCTTGCACCTGCTTGAGTTCCCCTCTGTCCCATGGGATTAGTCCTTATGAAGGACCCCTGCCTCATTGCCCCTCCTGCTGTCTCTGGGCTAGATCCTTCAGGTATGCACCAACCCCGTCACACACAGCCACAGGGAGAAGCAAGACTGGAACATGCATTGCCTGGCTCCAGACACGTGTGCATCAGCCTGGCTCTGGGAGCCGTGGGGTGCCAACACATCCCCCTGTGCCCAGCCACTGGGGCAGCTTGGCTCCCAGTGAAAGCTGGGATGTTGCAGGGGCCTGTCTGAATCCTCTGTTCCTCCCCGAGCTTGCCCTGAACAGACAGCCTGAATCCCACTGGGTTGGGTGGTGAGCGGAGGCTGTGGACCCACCGACCCCACCATTGGGCCCAGCTCTTGGTTCGCTGCAGGGTTCGTTTCCTGCACGGAGATGGTGGGCAGCACTGCTTTCCAATGAGCTTCAACCTCCTAATTCACGAGGCCCCCAGAGGAGGACATCGAACCCAGGTGTCCTGACCCACTCCTTGCCCTCCTGTAACCACAGACTCCCTCTCTCAAGCCCCAAGGGCCAGTTGAGGATTAGCGTTGGCTGGTTGAGGGGCCTGCAGATCCAGCACTGAGGGGGAACGCACACCTTGCTCACACCCCTCCTTCCCGCCGCTCCCCAAATAGCAGCACTTGGCTGCCGACTACAATCCCAGCCTTGTGCTGCTCCTTGGCCTCCGCTCAAGCCAAACACCAGGGCTGACGTGTTGCCGTCCGTGGCTGGGGGGACGCGAAGGCACGCACAGGTCTGAGGAGCCGCGGCCACCACTCTGGGGCAGCGAGGGAACAAGCAGGGCATTGAGGGAAGCGGTGGTTCCCCCAGGCTGTTTCCTGGCACACTCTCCCCATATGGAGATTTTGGGGAGGAGGTCGTAGCTTCCCCTGCAGGGCGCCATGCCTGCCCTCAGGGCCCAGCCTGGCAGAGGAGGCCATGGCTGGAGCTGATCTCCTGCGCCCACTGGGGCGCCATCTCAGCAAATTTGCACATGGGGCCCTGACCTCATGCTAGCTGGACCCTCACCCCCAGTCCTGCCTCCGAGAGAGGCAAGGGGTTTGCACCAGCCGCCTGCTCACTATTGGCCCTTGTGGCGAGTCATGGCTCTGAGGCTGCTCCAAATTAATCCCTTGGAAACTCACTTGGCAGCCGCCTCCAGGGCTGGATTTTTGGTGTTCGTAGGCTTTGGACACTTTCACTCCAAAATGTGCAAAACGAGGGGTAAACGCCAATTGAATTACATCCATTGACATGATGCACTTTAAACTATTCTAATGCTAACCTGTGTGGTTTTCCTTATTTTTTCTTTTTAAATTTTTTCCCTCCTTCGTAGGCCCTAAAATTTCATAGGCCCTAGGCACTGTGCCTTCAGTGCCTAATGGGAAATCCGGCACTTGCAGGTCTAGGGTGCACTGGGGGCACCAGAGCTGAGTAGATCTAGTTTGTACATGTAGTCCAGGCCTGCAAATCTCCATCAAGAGCCCTTCCCAGGCAGCCATTACCGAACTTCTGTAGCCCTCCTGTTTGGCTCCTTTAGCAAAAAAGTCCCATGAAGCCCAGCTGGCCGCTGGTTCCCCTCACTGGCCAGCCAGCATCACATAGGAGCAGGATGGAGCCTGACACCAGTGCCACCTTTCTTACGTGGCAGAAAGTGAGGGAGTCTTGGGAGCATCTTTCCCCCACGAAGATGCAAAGGCTCCCCCTGCCTGAGGGGTCCCAATAGCCCCCACTGTTTGCCTTCAGCATGGAGGGTGTTCATGGCCGTCACCCTGTGCCAGTCCAATGCCCAACTCTGTTGTCTCCCCCCCGTTGCTTCTTTTCGGCTGCCGCCAGGCCGAAGCGCTGAGTGTTACTGGCTGGGGAGTGGAGGCAGCAGCTTGGATCCTGGGTGAAGCACTGGAAAGGGAGGCGGGTGGCAGGACTCCTGGTTTCTATTCTTCACTCTGAGAAGAGGGTGCAAGATGCGTGGGTTCACTACCTCTGCGTCCCGGGACCTTGGGTGAGTCCTTTCCCTTTTTTGTGCCTCAGTTTCCCCATCTGTACCACCCATGCCCAAAGCAGCGCCTGGAGCTCCCCCTTCCTGACACTTCTCACAAGTCCCTGGAGGAAGCCTGGGCCCCAAGTCCCAGTGATTGTGTCTCACTGCCAGGCAACCCAACACCAGTGCAGATGAGCAGAGGGTGACTGAGCAGTGGGGGCAGCCCCTGCGTCTGCCCCATAGAAGCAAGAGGCCGTGACTTCCAGCCCCATCTTCCCTGACGAATGGCGTGAAATCCCAGTTTCGTATGGAGACATGGGCAGCCTCTAGTGGAGTGTAGGGTAAACAGCAACGCTCCGGCATCCCATTGGGAGCCCGGCAGAGAGCTCTCAGTTAGCTGTAGGATGAGGCCGTTGATGCAGCCCTAACCTAGGATCAGGGCTCCGTCTGGGAGAGGCAGCATCCTCCAATGGGTAGAGCAAGGGGCCAGAACCTGGGCTCTACTCCCAGCCCTGAAGAATGACTTTGGACAAATCACTTTCCATCTCCGGGCCTCAATTTACACTGATCATCTTAGTCCATTCCAACTGTGTGCTCTGAGGGCAGGAGTCCTCTTTCGCTCTGGGTCCATACAGTGCCTGGTCCTCGGGGGCCCTGAGTGCCGCCAGAGCCTCTCTGCACCATTGCAGTGTAACTAGTCACGACGGTGGCTGCGTTCAGCCCTTGATGCATTCTCCCCCTGCTGTGTTGCTGTTAGAGCGCTGCTGTGTTCTGCGCCAGAGGTGGCTGCACTGCAGTGCTGGCTGAAACAAGTTTAATTTCTCTGAGACCACAGCCTGGGGCTTTTGGAGCGGTGGGTTCTGGTGTCTAGCCTTGCTGATGCCCAGCACTTAGACTAGACCAAGCATCTGGGAGTCAGGATTCCTGAGTTTCACTCCTGGATCTCGTCAGGAACGTAGCTTAGCACAGGGACAGCAGATCAGGACTCTGCGATGCTGCTGGCACCCTGTTTGACCATTTGCAGGTTGCAGCCTCTGCCTCAGTTTCCCCACTTGCAAAATGGAAAGAATAAAAAGCCAAATGGGGGGAAATGATCAGGGATGCATGGGTGCAAGAGAGATGCCAGCACCCTCTAAAGCCTCTTGAGCCCCAGGTTTCCTCTGGGAAAGGTTCTGAAGTCAGTGTTTCTCTCTCTCTCCCCCTGTGGCAGAAGACTAGTGTGTCTGCAGGCTTGGTGCATGGTGATGCTCTGAGCTCCCAGCCTGTGGGGAGCAGAGATTTCCTGTCTCAAGGCCTCCGCTGTGGCAGCCGCAGACCAGCAAGCTTCCGCCGGCTTAAAATACCCTCACCAAGAGCAGCATTTTCCACCTCTCGCCCGCCCAATGCAGCAGCAGCAGAGTCCTGGTTCTGGGCAGAGGCGCCACACTTGGCAGGGATGCCCCACCTACTGGGGACCAAAGGATGTGCCCCATGCTGCTCCGTGGCGACCCCTCCAGCCAAGTTGGGGTGGCTCTGACCTGTGCCCAGTGGGTCCTGACTAGGCCACCAAAGAGGGAGTGTTGCCCAGCCAGCAGGGCGAGGAACTGGGGTTGCCTGTGGCCCTTTTGGGATGCAGATGAACCCTCGAGCATGGGGACTATAGGTAACCCCCCTCACTCCAGAACCACGGAGACCCCTGCCTCAGCCCTCTCTCCTCTGGTCTCTGTGGGTCAAGTCGCCGTTGCCTCCAGCCAGGCAAAGCACCTGGCTTTCCCGTCTTTCTCTCCCCAACCGGGGTGCGGGTGCAGGCAGGACCGTGTGTGTGTGTGTGTGTGTGTGTGTGGCTCTGTATGTGGTGTGGCTCTGTGTGTGGATCCACATGCCTGCATGTTTCTGTGTGTGGCTACATCTTCCAGTGTGTGGCTACGTGTGTATTTCTCATTGGGTGGGTGGGTATCTCTGTGTGCATGCATCTATGTCCATGTGTGTCTTTGTGAGCGTGTATTTCTTATTTTGTGTATGTGTATCTCTGTGTGCGCATGTATCTATGTCTGCATGTGTGGCTTTGTGTGTGTATCTCTTTGTGGTGTAGCTCTGTGTATGGATCCACATATCTGCATGGTTCTGTCTTTGTGTGTGTCCATGTGTCCACATGTCGGTATGTGGCTGTGTCTGCATGTGTGTCTCGGTGTGCCTCAGTGTCTGTGCATGTGTCTGCCTGTCTCTGTGTCTGGGTGTGTGTCTATATTTTCAATGTGCCCCTAGTTGCCACAGCAACCCCTTGGCGTGTGACAGGCCCTGCACTGATGTAATTCACCAGGGATGCTGCAGCCAGCAGACACGGCGCCAAAAAGCTTCTTGAGTCCTGCAGTGCTCCCCCACCGCCGAGGATGCCCCACACCAGGGCGGCTGTTGCCAGAGTGGGGGAAGGGGCCACCAGACTGTGCCCGGCTCCATCACCTCCCCCTGCCATTCTGCTGGTAGAGATGGCGGAGTCTGTGGCCTGGGCCTGGGCCTGTGGGGCTGGGTGAGGCTGCTGGCTGCAGGAGACAGGGGCTTGGGCCAAGCACAGGCCATTTCCCCCATAAACCACATCACCTTCCTCGCCAGTCATACAGCCTGGCCCTCACACACCAAGCCATGCTCCCCATTTTACTGTCAGGGAAACTGAGGCACTCAAAGAGAGGTGTTGCATAGAGCCAGGAATAGAACTCAGGAGTCCTGACTCCCCTCCACTAATCACTATGTCCCACTCTCATCCCAAAACCGAGAATAAAGACCCCAGGAGTCCAAACTCCCAGCTGTTCCCTGCACTAACCGCTAGGTACCACTTTCTCAGCATAAACGCTTCCAAGAAATGATGGCCTGTTCCTTGCAGCTGTCTCCTGTACCACTCCAGACATGCAGGCCACCTGCATCTCCTGCCCTGACCTTCCCAAAGCCAGGCAGGTTTCACCACACTCTGGTGCTGCACCCGCTGGTCCCGCCTATATCACTTGGCTTCTCAGCCAGGTATTGGCAAGTTCTTTCCCTGAGAGTAAGAAGGATGAGGGCATCATGACAAATCCCTGCCATCCTATTGTCCAAAGGCAGGGGGCGCCTCATCACATGAAAAGGCAGGGGTGCCGTGCCTGATTGTCATAGACAGTAGCGCTCATCTGGATCCCCCAAGCTATACCCAGGGGCACTGACTATCAAATCGAGGCCCCTTTGCACTGCTAGAGTGGCTCAGAGGGGCATCAGCACAAATCTGAACCAGGCCTGGAGCACGCTGAACAGCGATGCTGTTTAAACACAAAGTTAACCTGCGGAACTCACTGCCGCACAGAGTATTAGCCATGTGAATGGCTCTGCTAGACTCAAGTATAGGGCCTCTCACCTACCATACTAGCAGAGATTTCCCTAGCATTTCAGAGCACTGAGGTGCCTGTGTGTGCTGGCTGCGAAATCTCTGTTGGGAGTCCTTTCCTTTGATGGCATTATGGATACTGTGCTTTAACAGTAAAAGGTACCTGGTGGCACTTAAAGACTAACAAATTTATTTATTGCATGAGCTTTCGTGGGAGCAAATCCCATTTTGTCAAATGCTCGAAGATGGGGAGCTTAGACTCCTTGTTTGTTTTGCTGGACTAGCCTAACACAACCTCCCTTTTGGGACTTTAGCGATGAGTGGCAATTTTCCTTCCCCCAACACAAACTGTGTCAGACTGGAGACTTGACTGCTGGCGTGGGTGGGTGGGTGGGTGGGCGGCGTTTTGATCCTGTGGGGCAGGTTAGATTTCCTGCCCCATGGCAGACAGCTCATGGGTTACCAGGTCCTACAATGAGTGAATCAACCCAAACATTGCCCCAGAGCTGGTTGGAAATGGGGGGACTGCCCCTGATGGAAATTCCAGGCTACAGCAGATTGTTGATCCCATAATATTACGGGGCCACATCTGCCCTACACCCTAGCCTGCCTGCAGCCGAGTGCACCCACCCTGCTCTTTCTATTTAACCATAGGGCGTGAATAAATAGCTCCTTGCCCCCACAGCCAAATCCCAAGGGGATGCTGCCAGGGAGTGGGCTGTTGATACAGGAAAGAGCCACCCTGGATTTTAAGTGCCCACTTGGATGCCCTCGCCACCCCAGGGCCTGCTATTTGCAATCCCCTCAGTGTCCTCTAGTTTAAGAGGTACTGCGTGCCCCCGCCTGGAGCCAGTAGGAACTGCAGAGTCTTAGGGCTTGCTGAACGGGGCACGTGGGGTAACTAGAATCGGTGCTTGCTTCCTGCAGCCGTCGGGCACATTGGCCCTGTACCCATAACAACATCCATCGCATGCATCCAGCTGTCTGTGAAGTTCTGCTCCTCTGGCTTTGTGTTTGCCTGGAGAGCAAACCCCGGATGTTTCCAGGTACAGGGCCTCTCCTTCCCTTTGGGTGTTTGTAGAGCACCAGGCGTAATGGGGGCTTGGGTTACGCCGGGGATTCCTAACTGCACTGGCGATACAAATACTATGCAGATATTGGACCTGGGTTCATGCAACCAGAGTCACCCAGAAAACCCATCTGCAAAAGGACCAAGGGCCTCCAGCAATGGGAGTGGGGTGTCTCATGGCCCCTTTGACAATCCTTGTCTGCGGGCAGGTCAAAGGAGACGAGGAAGGCACCCACTTTCCCTCCCACCCCTGTTTAACTAGGAGCTTTCCACAGCAGAACTGGTAAGAGAACGTGGCTGGACACGGGACCGGCTGACTCCAGGAGTGACTCTGGGTGACGGAGCCTTGACTGGAAGTTGTTGCCGTCTCACTCCTGGCTGGTATGCACTGAGTTGGCTGGGCCTCGGCTAGCTGGCAGCCTCTGTGGCGAGCACAGGGCTGAATGGACCTGAAGATGCCAACTCATTTCTCCGCACTAGGTGGCAGCAGGAGGATGCGGCTCAGCCCTTGCAATGCTGCCTCGTAGCCAGCTGTGGGCCCCTGGGTGAGGTGAGACGATCAGGCCCTAGAAGACGGGTTTAGCTTGAACCCTGTCAAAGCAGGATGGGCTCCAAAAGCAACGTGTCCCTCCTGCTCTCCTGCAGTGCCCAGGCAGCCCAGTCCGACCAGTGCTTGCTTCTCCATAGCCTGGTCTGGGCGGGAACGTTTAACTTCCCCCAAGCTTTAGTGAAAGACACATTCTCCGGGCAAAGCAAGCAAGGACATCTGTGGCACTTGAATATATAAATGTTTATTTATAAATAAATGTGTTAGTCTTTATTATAAATATTTATTATAAATGTTTATTATAAATATTTGGTATAAATAAATACAATATTTATAAATAATTTTAGTCATTATAAATATTTATTATAAATATTGTAAATGTTTGTTATAAATATTTAGTATAAATAGATATATTTATAAATAAATTTGTTAGTTTTTAAGTGCCACTGGACTCCTTGCCTGTTTTGTTGCACTAGACTAACACGGCTGCCCCTTTGGGACTATTCTTCAGGCAGCATCCAACCCGTCAGCTCTCAGCACCTGGTCCTGAGCATTGCCTCCCACTCCTGGCCCATGCTGCAGGGAGAGATGCTGCAAAGCGGGACCTCAGGCTGCGTCGTCAAGTGGAAGGAGGACTGGTCAGGGCATCAGGACTCCTGGGTTGTGTTCATAGCCTTGCAATGCAACCTCGAGCAAGTTACCCCCCCAACCTCCTCTGTGCCTGAGCTCCCCCTCGTATTCTTTGACTGTGAGCTCTTCATAGCACGGGCTGGCTCTCCCCGTGTGTTTGGGCAGCACCCAGCAATGTTCCCTCTAATCTTTTGTATTTTGTGCAAAAAATTTCTTTTGTGCAAATTTTTCGAACTGGTGTGCAAATTTGTGCATGCTCCAGGGAGTGTGGTCCAACTAGTGAGCCCAACGAAGCAAGTGTGTAGGATGCAACTAATATATTAACTTTATTTTGATATGGTGATGGAAATGATATGATAAATTGCAAAACCTTATTTGAAACATGCTACTTGAAACAGCTTTCTTAAAGTAGCATAAAAACATTTGCACTGTTGAATTTTTTGGTGTGCACACTTTATTTTGGTGTGTGCAAGGGTTTCACAATGTGTGTGCGTGTGCACATGTGCACAGCTTAGAGGGAACAGAGAGCCAGAGTGTTGGCATGACACAGATACTAATTAAGGAGGGGACTGAATTTCAGGAGGTGTGAGGGGAAACCCAGGAGTCCTCTGCCTCATGAGGGACCCTGCACAAGATGTTAAGGAGCATAGCAGGAGGAAAGACGAACAGAGCCTCCAGCTTTTGCCTGGAACCAAAGGCAAGCAGATGGACTGGCCTCCGCAGCCAGTTGGGTGAGATGAGTTGGGGGAGTCTCAGCCCTGTTCCTAGCGGTTGAGGGCCCCATTTCCAAAGCTCCTCCCCGTGTCAGCACTCAGCAGTCAGGCTGCGAGTTCCCCTGTGCCCCCAGGGCAGGGCAGGGGCTCTCCAGTGGCACAGTTTCCAGAGATGGATGGAGGCTGGCTGGGTCCGTGGAGGCGCAGTTCAAAACACACGAGGCAGGAAGGGGTTAGGTTCCCAGCACAGACAGCTTTGCAGCCGCCTCTGCTGCTCCTGCCTGACCCAGATTCAGGCTCTGCCCCAGATATATTTAGACTCCTCCAGCAGAACGCAGTGCAGAGCACGTGCCAAGCCCAGACTCCCATGGTGCCCGTGGCAGGGGTCCCTCACACTCCACTGGCTCAGCTCCATGTCCCAGCGGGGCTTGGCGCTGACAGAGCTGTGCTGACACAAAGTACCCAGTGGAGATACACCCTCGTTGGTGCGACATGGGATGTGCAATGGTGTACCACAGGGGTGCAATGGTGCAAGCCCCATTTTGCACAGCTGCCGTGCATTTGCCCTCTGGCATGCTGGCATCCAGCACACAGAACCCATCCCTCCCCCAGTCTCCTCATCGCTGGAGTCTGATAGCTGGTCTGCTTTACAGCCTCGACTGGTGGGTGGGAATCACCTGTCGTTGGTGCCCCCACTCCTCACCACCATGCACAGAGCCCTTAGCATCTCAACCAGCAGCCAAAAGCTGCATGTGAAGACTGTCTTATAGGCCAAGCTTGTCTCACGGCTGCTTTCAGCGTCTAGAGACAGATGGCAAATGGGTTGGGAGGTAAGATGCCTGGGTTCTAGTCTCATTTTGGAGAGGAGAGTGATGTCTAGTGGCTAGTGCAGGGAGACTTGGGCGGCAGGACTTCTCAGATCTATTCCCAGCCCTGTTACACACTCACCTGGTGGCCTCAGGTAAGTTGCCCTCTTCATCCCTCACCTGCTCTGTGCCTCAGTTTCCTGGGGGGAGGGTGGGGATTAATTAATTCACATTCGTAAAGTGCTCTGAGAGCCTTGGACGGCAGGTTCCAGAGCTAGGCAAAGTCAGGTCAGGAAATCCCCTTGGAGCTGGCTGTGCTGCACATTACACCCACGTGCAGGTGACAACATGGGCAGCTGCAGGGCAGGAATCCACATCCTCTGGTGCCAGACACCCAGCCCCGCCGCCCACTCGCATGCAACCTCCAACCGCTTTTGGCAGTAGGGGGGCTATGACACACAGATGAGCTTCCATTCACAGGTGGCAATGTTGGGCTGGGTACACGCACACAGACGAGGGCGCATCTCACACATGCACGCGTGCGCGTGCACGCGCACGCACACACGTCCATTCCAACACCGCCCTATCTCGTGGTGGTGGGGCAGCCTGATGCTTAATCCAGTCATGGTGCTAAAGCATTTGGGGAGCGAGCGTGATGGTGTGTAGATGAGGGGTGGAGATGCAGGGAAGTAGTATCCTGTGCTTTTAAATATGCCCCATCTCGTACCTCAGATGAGCTGCTTCATGTTATTTCTGAGCTGCTCAGGGGCCAAAAAAGGACCCAGCACAAGAACCAGCCTGAAGGCGAGCGGAGAAACTTGGAAATAAACTATGACTTAAAAAATGCCCACCCAGTCATGGCCAGCCACCTTGGTGTCACCACCATCTGTGGTCATGTGAGTGCTCACACACCAGGAAATGGGGCTGTAATAAATCCCCCATGATCTATTATTTTATGGTGCTTCAGATCTGTGCCCAAGGTTGCTGGGGGGGCACCTCCTACTGGAGGGGCAAACCCACTCCTTGTGTGTTCATGCATCCCCTTTTAATGATCTGCACCCACGTGGCCTTTCTCTGCCTAGACCACCTCTGATTCTAGGTTTGGGCCGGCTCCTTGTCCCCTTGCCGTGACCCTCCAGAACGGGGGTCCCTGGGAGGAGACTGGCCCAGTGGCCTCAATGTGGCACAGTTTGGTCCCTTCTGAGCATGCAAACCTTCGCAGTTCCCCAAGGGCATCTCAGGCCCGGTCTGACCTGAAGAAATCTGCCAGTGGAGCAGGAGGAGGGTGATTTTTTGTGACATCTCTGCACTGGCTAAAGCTCTAGTGTAGACATGGTTACTCCTGCAAAACATGGCTCTTGCTGGTGCCACTAGGCTGTGTCCACATTTACTGGTATATTGGGCGGGGAACCCAATACCACCCACAATGACCACCAGCAGTGAACTCAGAGCCTTAAGCCCAGCAGCCCTAGACCTAAAGGAGAATCCTCATTGGCCACCTGCAGCACATGGTGCTATGACACAGGAAATCAGGGCTAATAAATTCCACCCAGGAGGGCACCACCCATTGCTGGCCAATCTCCCTTTGCTCCCTGCACAAACACACCTGGGTCCCATATGCTATGCACCCATCCTGTAGCTGGTGTCTCCCTCTTTTCATGCCACCCCTACCCAGCTCCAATTCACCTGCTATGGGGGGCAGCAGGGCCCCTGGGGGTGAGCAAGGCTCTCAGCTGGATGGGCCCTGCTTGCTGGCCTTTCCACAGAGGCTGCCTAATTTAGGGGCCATAGAGTTTTTACCTCTCTAGCAATGGGACTGAGCCCCCAGTTCTTTGATTCCCAGTCTCCTGGCAGCCTCTCATCTCTGCATGGATGGAGCACTGCATTCTGGGGCCTGTCGCAGGTCTCTGCCCCACCTAGCTCAGAGCCATGATGGAAAATTGCATGGAGCCCACCAGCACCAAGTAGTGATCCAGCCACGCATGAGCACGAAGGCTTTGTACGGCTGTAGCGCTCTGCCTGCATGGACCTCAGAGCACACCATATGTGGGGGTAGGTAACACCCTCCCCAACTGATGGAAGGGGAAACTGAGTCACAGAGCAGGGCTGTGACTTGCTTAGGGTCACCCAGCAAGTCTATGACAGAGGTAACTAGAGCCCTGCAAATATGCGGATATCGGCATTATATCCGCATCCGCAGGTATAACATGGCTATCTGCAGACCATTTCTTGCGGATGCAGACTGGATACGAGTGCACATAGTTTTATCTTCTCAGAGCTAAAGCCCTGCAAATATGCAGATGTCCACAGATATCTGCATTATATCGGCATCCATGGATGGAACATGGATATCCGCGGACCATTTCTTGTGGATGCAGATTGGATACAGATCCATGTTTTTGTATCCGTGCAGGGCTCTAGAGGTAATGCTAGACCCCTGTCCTGTCTAAACCCACCTGGCTCCAATCACTGGCCCAAATTCCCTTTCCAGCACAGAGGGGACCTATACCCTTCCAAAGGGTCCAGCTCCAAGGCTGCGACTCAGCTGCCCCCATCACCCCTGGGGAGCGGGTGTCTACATGCCGCACCCTCGGCCGGGATCTGCCTGAAGTGGGGCTGGGGCTTTCCCTGGTCCAGCAGCTGGCAAGCTGCATAGCAGCACAAAGCAACTCAGTGAGCACAGTCCCCGTGCAGGGCTCAGCCGGCTTTACGGAGCTATAAATACAGCCCAAGCCACTCCGCAGTGGGGCCTGTGACCTGGGATATGGGAAGGGGGGCAGGGCCCGCGAGCCGTGGGGCTTTCTGGCCGGGTGCAGCAATGCAGCTGCAGACACCAGCGGGCTGGGCAGTCCAAGAGCATCCTCCCCAGGATCTCTGCTGCCTCGGGTGACCCCACCTCCCTCGCGGTTACCACGAGACCTCTTGGCTCCCCCCAGCCTTCCTTGCCATGTGCAACGCTGCTTGTCCCCCCCTTCCCTGCCCCATGTGCTGCCCTGCTTGCTACCACTGGCCCTGCCCCACCTGTTACCCTCCCACTTGCTGCCCCGCCTGCTGCCGCCCCTCTCCTTGCCCCACCTATTGTCGTGCCCCCTGTTGCTTGGGCTGTTGTCACCCTCCCCACCCTCCCTGTTGCTACCCTTGCCTGTTCTGTGGGTGTCTGGGCTGCTGCCCCCCTCCTTGCTGCCTCCCTCCCTGCCACCTTTCGCTGCCACCCCACGGCTGCCACCCCTCTTCCAGCTCTGCTTGTCCACGGCCTGGAGCCCGGTTCACTACCAAGTGATCCAGATGGGCCACGGCACTCAGGTCTCTCCAGACGCTGCCAGATCTGCAGGCTGGGGTCCTCCTAATCTGCCCCATCTCTGCTGCCACCACGGTAAGTAAGTGGGGTCCCCAGCTCAGGGCCAAAGGGACCCACACAGGCCAAGACACAATCACCCAGGCTGCTCCCTGTACGTCAGAGCGGGCTGGCCTCCCATGGTCTCCCACCAGCTGAGGCTCCCACCCCCCATGGCGGTCAGGGACTGTGGAGGCTCATGCCAAGTCCTGGGACAGGGGAAAGCAAGGGAGCTATGTCCCTACATCCCTACAGCTCTGCAATGCTGTGAGCTGTCCCACAGCAGTGCCCAGCCAAGTCACCGGCATTGTGAGCTTCCCCGCAGCAGTGCCCTGCCAGGGTTCCAGCGCTGGGAGCTTCCCTGCAGCAGTGCCGTGCTGGGGCACTGCCATTGGCCTGAAGCAACCCAGTGAGCTCCAGGTAAGTTCAAGGGGCTTCAGACGGAGCTATCCCCTTGCTGCCACATGAATGACGACAGTGGTGAAGTCTAGTGGTTAGAGCACAGGCCTGGGTGTCAGTTGTGAGCTCTTTTTCCAGCTTGGCCAGCTTTTAAGCCTTGTCACCTAACCGCCGAGTCTGTGTGTGGTGGGCCGGCATCGTTATTCCCATTATACAGCCTGGGAAACTGAGGGACAGAGCGGGGACATTGTGGGAACTGAACCCAGGAGTCCCAGCTCCCTTATGCAAGCACCCGGCGCTGCTAAGTGCTGGAGTATGGACCAGGGGCCCCAGCCCTGCAGGCTGGACACAGGCCTGACCCGGGACAAGGTCCTCCCATCCCACAGGGAGGCAAGCAGGGAGATTAATTTCCATCCTCTGCTTGCTGCTGAGGTCTCCAAAGAGGAGTCGGGGCTGGGGGTGACTCCCAAGGTGGAGGGAGTGCACAGCGAAGGAGGTAGGATGGGGAGAAGGGGGCTGAATCAGGGCAGGTGGTGCAGAGGCACTTGGCCAGTGTGTGCTATGGGGCTGGTTCCTGGGAAGCTGGGACAAGGTGAGAGTCTGGGCCTGGGGTCCCCTGGCTCACTGGGGCGGGTGATAACCTGACTGCCCTGGGAACTAGACACAGGGACTGAGGGGAGCAAACTCTTTGTGCAGGGACAGATATAAGCCCAATGGTCCATGGCACATGGGGGACCAGCAGGCTGGCAGAGATATTTGCACAAGCACAGGGGTATTTGCCTGGGGGCTGGGGTAGTTGCACAGGGATAGAGGCATATTCTTAAGCACAGGGGTGGGGTATTTGCCCAGGTGGAGGGGTATTTGCATGCAGGCAGAGGCATATTCTTTACTCCGGGGCCAGGATATCTGCAAAAACAGGGGTATTTGCACAAAGGGTAGGTCACTTGTGTGAGCACAGAACTAGTAACACGGGGGGGGCTCTCCACAAGCAGAGGGGCATTTCCATGGAAGCACCAATATGCCTCAGGCCTGGGGGTTTGGGGGAACATGGATGGCAGAACAGTGGGGTGCAGGGGGGTCCCCATATTAGTTCATATCTCTCTTCCTGCGGCACTGTGAGATAGCACAGCCAAGCGGGGCTAGAGCTGGTGTTTGAGATGCCTCCCTTGCTTCTTTCTGGCTGGTCCCTGTGGTTTTGTGTGTGTGTGTGTGTGTGTGTGTGTGTGTGTGTGTGAGAGAGAATCATGAACTTGGGGGGGGTGGAGGGGCATTGATAGGAGATCCCCCAACCCACCCATCCCATCCTCCCCCCCCAGCTAGAGTGGCAGCTGCCCCCCCATCCTCTAGCCACACCCCCACTCACCAGTCGACTGCCCCCCCTTATCCTGGGGTGATCCACGCTCACATTGTCCTGGCCCATGTGCAACCGGGAAGTCACGCTGTGCCCCTCCCCCTCCGCACATGCCTTAATCTCGTTAATCTTCGCCTCACAGAACCGTGCCAGGGCCTCAAGGAATTAGCAGGAGCCGGGGTTGTCCCGAGGGGCCAGAACAGCTGGCACTCGGATCCTGTCGCTGGACCGGGCCATCCCACAAGGAGGCCAGGCAGCTGGGGCTCTGGTGCGCTTCACGTGCTCCTCAGAAGGGCGCGGGAGGTTGATTCGGAGAGTGCATGGCGCCACTGGGCACCCAATGTTCAAGGCTGACTGGGGCTTGCATGTGCTGGGTGGGAAATGGGGGGGGCATGGCCTGACTTTGGGGAGAAGGGCCCCCGGCACTTCCTCATCCTCCTCTCACAAGCAGGAGTAACAGATCGGAGCTGGGATTTGGGTCACGGCGGGCTGGCAGGAGGGCTCACCCAGCCTGCCAGGGCTGATTAGAGATGCCTCTCCCAGGACGGATCGGATCAGAACCCGTCTGGCTGCCCCCACCCCATGGGGGGAGCATCAGGCACCACGTCTGTTGCCTTGCCCGCATATGACCCATGCTAATCTGTAGCAATACGGGACGAACACGTGTTTGTCACAGGGCTGGAGTGCTCTGCTGAATGCAGGAGGGGAACAGGACTGATGAGATGAGATGGGGGCCCCAAAGTCAAGCCCCCCCTTAATATCTGTAACTGAGGGGAGCCTCAGGGAACAAGATGTATCAACACCCCAAATTTCTCTCAACAGGCGTGGGGGAGGTCTGGAAATGGGAGATCCCCCAGCCGTCCCTTGCAGGATTCAGGGGGGTCTGCTGTGTAGGGGGAAGGGATCTGGATTTTGGGGACCTGTGCTCCCTCCCCCCCCAATGTGCCAAGGATCACATCTCTGTGGGGCTTGCTGACCCCCGGCTGGGTTCAGTGCTGCACAGTGTGGGCGGGTTACTTGCCAAATCACCAGCTGTTCTTTGCCACATCACAATCACTCCCAGGGCACTGGGAGCTTTGAGAGCAGCCATTAGCCCTAACTGACTCAGCCCCACACCCTGCCCCTCTTCATCATGGGGTTATTGCTGGACAGGCAGGGGGTAAAGCAGATTGAGCCAGTGGGGGGCAGTGGGAGGCACCACTCAGTGGGCACTCCCCAAACTGCAATGACAAGGGGGTCGTCTTCTGGGCACAGAGACCAGCCCTGCTTCCAGAGCTACCTCTAATGTCGGGAGTGTGCATGGAGCTGGGAACCCAGTGCGGGTTAAGTCTAAGCACTCAAGTGCTGTTTTTAGTCATGCACCCCAAACCCTTCTCAGAGAGCAAGACATCAGCCCACCCAAAACTTAGGGGAAAAGCAAATATGATTCCCCAACCTCCTGGCTACAGATCTGTGAACTGAGCCTGCTTGACAGAATTCCTGTCCTTAATGCAAGACAGCCACTCTGCCTCTGTGAAGGGCTGGGCCGCATTTCTGCAGTGGGCTTGTCTGTAACCATTAGCATTCCAGTGCTACAGACAAGAGGAAGTATTTTTTTCCACATATTAACCCGTGGAACTCATTGCCGGGGGATGTTGCGATGGCTCACAGTATGACTGGGGTCCATCAGTGGCTGTTCGCCAAAATGATCAGGGATGTAACCCCATGCTCAACATGACCATAACCTTCTGAATGCGAGAAGCTGAGAGGTGAAGGCAGGGGTGGGTTGCTCCTGTGCACTCCTCTGGGTGCTCTGGCCAATGTCAGAAGACAGGATATGGGGCTAGATGGCCTGATCCCATAGGGCCATTGTTATGTTCAGAACTGGGGCTGAGTCCCTCCCATGCAAGCACAGAAATCCAGTGCTGGCCTGTCTGGTTCCCAGAGGATATATTATATTGCCTGCCTCATCTTAGTGTCCCCTCCTGCGGTGGGAAAGGGATAGAGCAGCTGGACATGAAGAAATCCAATTAGCTCCATCAGACACGAGCTAGCATGAGATCAGGTGTCTGTCCCCTCACTGCACCTGGGGGAGCAGTGGGCAGAGAAGAGATGTTCTCCCCTGACATCTTTGCTCCCGATTCACCCCCGATCCATTCCCAGTTGTGCTCACACTTGTCTTTCTGTCACTTTCCCAATTCCCTCCACTTCAGAAATGACCCCGTTCCCCCACAGCTGTTCTGATTGCCCCAACCCCACTGCCCCAATGCTCCCCTCTCCCTCATTTCTACCCCTTCTCCCCACCCTCAGCCTTGTCCGTTCCCCCAACCTAGCACCTTTCTGCATCCCTCCGTTTCTCCTTCCTTCTCTCCTTCCCCTTGTTCTTCCGCTTTCCACCCCCCCCCTGGGGGCACTCTCGCCCCTTCCTGAAAATGATGGGCAAGGGGGGGAGAGGTGAATGGGCAGGGGTGGGGAGAATGGGCGGGGGGATGAATAGGTGGAGGGAGAGGAGTGAATCTGCAGGGAAGGAAAATGAATTGGGGAAGGGTTGGATTGGCAGGGGAAGGGAGGATGAAGTGGGGGGGTGAGTTAGCAGGGGAGGGGGTGACTGGGTTGGGGTCACCTTGCAGGCTGGTTGATGGCTTTGGGCCGGTGACTCAAATGGGACCAGGTGGGGGTGAGGAGGAGGAGGATGGTGGGGTGCAGCTTATAGACACACAAATGGAAACTTTGCAGAGAGGGGGGAGGGCGGCATAGGGTTGGGGGTGGGGGGCTACTCCCCTTCCCTGTCCACCCTTGCTTCCAATCTGGACGTAAGAGGCTGGCTCTCCGGGGAGGGTAATTTGTGTAGCTTCGTTGCTGGTGGGGAGAGAGGCAAGGAGGATTCCCCACCTGGGCAGGCTTCAGAGCAAGTTTCCCTCTGGCTCAGCCAGCAGGCTAGGGACTCTCCTGGGTTTGGAAAAGCCCCTTTGGGCCTTGAAATTGAGCCCCTCCGGACCCATTTTCTGGGCCTGGAAAGCCACCCAGGCATGCAGGACGGCCCGGGAAAGGCAGGCTCTCTGCACCCTGGCTGGGCCCATGCCAACAAGGTGAGCAAGCGAGCGAGCCTGACGGGTGCATGCATGGTGCAGTGTGAACTGGGCCTTGCTCTACAGAGGCATGTTTACTCGCCCCCGGCTCCTCCCCCTGGCCATGTGCACCGCAGAGCTGAGCTCACCCCTTTCTCCTTGCCTGAAATGTGTGTCAGTGGGGCATGGTGAGGGCTGTGTCACATGCAGTCAGCACACGAGCCATCTGCTAAAGCGTGCCAGCCTCCCACTCCTCCGCTCCCCTCCTGGCTGGGAAACGAGTGCTGGCTAATCCCTGCGTGAACCAGCCACCCTCACCCACGGATATACATAGAAATCGCCAACCTGAGCAGCCCTAGTTAGCAGCACGTGGAAGTGGCGAGCGGCAGGGGCTGCCTTCTGGAATCTCAAGGCATTTGGACAGCTGGCAGCTAGGAGCGAACACGCCCGAAGGAGCCGCAGTGGAGAAAGCTGGGTGGCCAAAGACAATCCCCCCAAGCAGCCCCTAACGCTCCTGCCTGCCTCGCCGGGAAAGGGGCCCAGCCAGGTGAAATTAAGGCCGAGCAAGAAAGAAATCACCATGGATAACAGCCCTGGTAAGAGGCAGGCTTTGCGAGCTCCAAACTCTTCAGCGGCGCGGCCGTGGCTGGCTGGAGGGAGCTGGGGCTGGCGCGGGATTTGGTTGGCATGGGGAGGTTGCAAATAAATAGCTGACGCACCTGGGGAGCTCATCCGTGCGGGGGTTATTTAAAAGATTCTCTCCTGCAGCTTCCAGAAATAAGCTAGCGACAAATAATATGCTACTTTTCCTCTGCTGCAGCTTGGGCAGGGAGCAGGAGGGACATTGAATTGAGGACCCCCCGCCCCGTTGCTTTATTTCCCTTCAGTCACGTTGACCGAGCTGGAGTTTTCAGTGGTGGAATTTGTAAACTGTCAGTCCCCCCCCCAACCACCTCCTTCCAGGGCTTTTGATTTCTTTGAATGGCTGAAAAGCACAAAAGGGTCAAACCTTAGTGGGGGGACAGGGGAGGTGCTGAGCCTGGAGCAGAGACAGAGTCAGGATGTGAGCGCTGGTGCATTCTGTCGGATGGCAGAGACAGCCTGCAGCCTCTCCCTCTGTCTCTAACCTGTCCCACCGATTTGCCCCCGTGAGACTGGCGCAAACCAACAGGCGTGAACCCCATCCCGGTGGACACAGGCCCTCTGTTGGGAGGGTGGCCGGAGGACCCGGCTAGCTGGGGACTGGGTGGGTGATGGGGGAGGTGAGGCAGTGAACTGTTCTTGGGGAGTTTGGGGTGGACGGAGGATTTGAGCTGGTGGGGCCAGGGGCAGGCGCCGCTCTCGTTTCCATCACTGATGTGGGTGGCGTGACTGCAGGTTGGCACTGGCATTGATCGAGGGCAGGAGGTGCCTCCTGGGAATGGGGGACGATGCAAAGCTGCTCTGTGGCTTGTAACCAGAGCTCACGTGCATGTGCCAGGGGCAGGTAACCTGCTCCCCGCTGGTGCTGGGAACCCTTCCTCCTGCATTTGATCCTCCCGCCTAAATCGCTGCTGCAGCGCTTGAGGGGAGGCAGATGGCGACATTTGAATGTGGTGTCACCTTGGGGAGGTGTCACTGTGCTGGCTGGGTCACACTGGCGTCTTGATGATGTCATTGTGCTCCCCGGTGAGGTCACACTTCAGTCATGTCAGTGTTCAAGCAGTGACCTCACTCACACCCATGCTGGTGTGCTGAGGATGTCACGCTGGCGCTTCAGGATGACATCATGCCAGGTTGCATTGGCATCTTGATGTCACCAGCCCGCACTGATGGCACATTTGGGTCACGGCAGTCCCTGGAGGTCACAGTAGTGTGGCGATGTCACGCTGGCACGCTGACATCACCTTAGTGACACCATTGTGGCGCCCGTGGTGATGTCTCTGTGACGCAAAAGGGGCAGAGTCTCTTGGGGCTGTTCACCACAGCATTGCAGGGCAGGGGTGTCTTCACCCTGGTTACTCAGCTGGGAAAGTGGCCTGTCCGTCTTCCCCATACCATGCCAGCGCTCCATGGCCCAGGAAAGATTTGGATGCTACCACTCAGGTGCACAGGGAAGGCAAGACGTATACAGAGGTGGGTCAGTCCTGCAGGTAGGGCCAGAAGAGGGAAGCAATAAGGCTGGGTTAGCTAATTCCCTCCTCACTCCCTCCTGTCCATTGCAATCAAATGTCCCAGCGTGGCACTGCTGGCTGGCATTCCCCTTATGGTCACGACTGGCTGTCACCCACTGGGGTTTAAGCATTAGTAACTGGCCTCTGCATCCGGCAGTGGGGACCCGGAGATGAAGTTGGGGAAGCCAGTCCCCTTAGGAGCCGGGGCCAGTGGTTTGGCAGGGGAACGTTCTCACAAGTGTCACAGCTGAGGAGCAAAAAAAGCAAGGAGTCCTGTGGCACTTAAAGACTACAAAGTGGGATCTTCTCCCACGAAAGCTCATGCAATAAATAAATCTGTTAGTCTTGAAGTGCCACAGGGTGCCTTGCTTTTTTTGCTGACCTAGACTAACGCGGCTGCCCCTTTGGAATCTGAGGAGCAGTTTTCCTGGGATACACACGTTAATGGCCCACGTTTAGCAAACAAGTGGGCTCCAGGGGAGTCAGCTGGGTGAGTGGGCACCAGCTGGGAGAAAGGAGGAGATAGAAGAAAAAGTCTGCAGCCCCCCCCCCGAATAAATCACAGCAGTTCAGGGGGACCAAGTGGCCAGTTGGATGCGTAGGAATATAGCAGTGGCCTTTTGCTGATCCTTCCCCCAAAATTCCCAGTTTTCTCAGGGCCCTCCCCATATCTCTCTGTCCATCCGTCCCCTTATCCATCCTATCCTCCCTCCTCATATCTATTTGTCCATCCATCGTCCTGTCCATCCATCCCCTCATCCCTCCCTCCCTGCATCTCTATATCTATCTGTCCATCCATCCCCTCTGCCTGTCCGTCCATCCCTTTATCCATCCTTGCCTCCCTCCCAATATCTATCTATCTATCTATCTATCTATCTATCTATCTATCAGGCATCCTCTGTCTCCATGTCTCCCTTTCCTGTCCATTCTTGGCATTGTCTGTCTGTCAGTCTGACCCAGCCCAATGGGACTGACCACTCAAGGGCCACTGTGTTGCCCTTTCCAGTGGCCACCTGCACCATGGGTCACCTCCCAAATGTGCCCATGTGTTAATCCTGCCTCCTTATGGCCAGGGTGCAGCGCAAGCTGGCTGAGTGTTTCCCTGACTGTGCTTCGCTCCAAGTGAGCGGCACATGTCTGAGGCATTCCTGGTAAATTGTGCTCGGAGGAACTTGCCCATGGTGACTCAGAGGACATCAAGTGGGAGGGTGGGTGTGAGTGTACACGCGTGAGCGTGTGTGCACGTACACAGCGCCCGGCCATGTCATTAAATCCTGGAGAGCTGGAATGAGAACGCTGAACGCACCACCCTGGCTCAGGCGGATCTTTCTGGGTCAACTAAGGTCCCAGCAGGGAAGCGGCCAATCCTCTCTTGGGGGTCACGTGAAGTTCAAAGTGTTGGACACATTCCTCAGCAGCCTGGGAGGTGGTTATCAGACCAGTTGCAGCTGCTACACCTCCCAAGGTCATGCTCTGTGTTGACCCTAGAGGCTCAACCTACCAGGAATGGATTGGCACTCGGGACGGCTGAGTGCCATTCCTGGCTGTGCCACTGATTTGCCAGGTGACCTTGGGCATGTCACTTTACCCTCTACCGCATTGCCCCCCCCATTTCCCCATCTGTACAACAGGGATGGTCCAGCCCTTCTTCATGGAGGACCTTAAGTGCCTCAGTGTGCTCAGACCTGTACAGTACAGTGGGGACAGGATAGAAGTGGAGACCTAGAAAGGGTGGGAAAAGCCCATTTGCCCACTGCCAGCATTTGCTCATGAAAGATGGGAGGTGAAATCTCCTGCCTGGCACGCTTGAAACAAGACAGAGAGACCCTGATCCAACTCTAATAAACAGAGGTAGGGGAAAACGAGGCCCAGAGAAAGGAAGAGACTTGCCCAGGGCCTTCTCTGTGTTCAGTAGAACCAGACTTTTGTCTGGCACTTCATAACAGCAGGGGTTGTTTGCTGAGGCCATTGGTTTGTGGTGGATCAAGACGGTAGGAGTTTGTAGAGGTCGATGAAGCTAAGAAAAACCCCGGGGCCGTACCCATTGCCGGACTGATAGCTTCTGGCACCCTGACACAAGGGTAAGCTGGACACAGGATCTGCCCCCAGTGTTCTTAGTGCCTCCAAGTGGCAGTCTTCGTTATAGGCTCACGGGACTGTCGATCCCTGTGTCCTGAATGCGGAGCTGGGTTCAACAGGAACAAAAATGGGCAACCTTGAGTTTAGCTACAAAGCTCGCCACGCGCTGCATCTTGGTCCAAAGCTCCCTGTGCTGTGACACCACCCAGCCCTCTTTGCTCCATCTCTGGCCTGTGCCTCCCTTGCAGAAAATGCTCACACGGTGCCCCGCGGTCTAATACCCCTGGAGTTTTAAGGAAGGACCAGAACAGGGCACCTGATAAGCAGAGCTGAGTGGACATCCCCACAGAGGCTGGAATTAGAGGTGTATGGCAGGATGTGGGGAGTCAGTTTCTATCACATACAAGGGTTAGTTTGTCTTTCTGGATCTCAGCACCCCCACTATACAAATTGCTCTAGGCCCCATGCTGTTCCCCCAACACTGGCCATCTCCCTCATGTGAGAGGCAGGTGGTACATAAGGGAGCCCATGAAGCAATATTCTCTCCCTGAATCTGGATTCTCACAGGGCCCATCTGAGGAATAATCGTGGGGCTTTGATTATTTCGCTTCCCCCGCGTGAGTCGGCTGAGACCTGTTGTGGTACGACAGAGATTGAGCTACGTGCAGGTATTTGCGGGTGGGGGGTGATAGCACGGCCAGGCCTCTGGAAGAACCACGGTGCCAGCTTCTGTGTTGTTCATATACCATCTTCCGCAAGCCTTGGCTAGGATTCTTAGAAATGCCTAAGGGAATTAGGCACCTTCATCTGGCAGCACACAGACTGCATAGGGATGGATTGCAGGATCGGCCTTTACCAGTGCCAGATGGCTCCCCGGATGTGATCCAAAAAGACCCGTTTCTGTTTCCCAGTAACCAGGCCTTTATGGCCCTGGCATGCGCTCTCTGCGGGGCTCTGCGTTATTGTCACAGGCAGTTTCTCAAGTGTATGACTTTTTTCCTTGTCCGGCATCTATAGAAGGTTAGTGGGAGATGCCTGTTCGGCCACCGGTGGTGGAAACTCACGGAAGATGGGCTCTGAAATCTACAGACGTGCCTCTCCGTACCTGGCACTGGAAACAGAAGGACCCTGCCTCAGATCTAAATAGGCAATGTGCGCAGTGGGGGGGACAGCTGCACACCATGACTACAGACACAGCGAAGGGAAGTGACTTCTAGGGCAGTGGCCAAACTGTGACTAGAAACCAGGCCCTAGCTTCACTTGCTACTGATGAATTACATGTTGCGACCATGAACCAAACTCCTTTGCCACCCCACCAGGCAGACACTGAGAACCTGCCCGCCCTACTCTTGTTTCCATGTAGGGGTGGCTTATCCGCCCAGCCCCAGATAAAGAACCTGGCTAGGTGGGAAATTCTCACTTGAAGCACCCCAAATGTTCTCCTCCTTCACTAATCAGCACATTAATTGGCGGCAGGGGGGAAACAAATATCTCCAGGGGGACACTAATGTTGCCTAAGCAGCAGAGTGATTTTTTTTTTCCCCCAGGCTGAGCCTGGAGGAAGCAGATGGCTGGATTGTTCTCTTGGCCAGGATTTCTGCACACTCTTTGTTTCAGGGTGCTGGAGGGGGGTTTGCCTCCCCTCCTGGAGCTACCCAGCTAGTGGGGAGTTGTGTGCGTGCAAGGGGTTGGTTCTGGGCTGCTGTTTCCCCCCCGCAACCAAAGGCTGCATCACCTCATTGTATCTCTCCAACCATTGCGGTGACTTTGACCTAGTTTGCACTCTCCGCTGCTTGTCTGCTGGCGTCGGCAGGGCACTCAGATGCCAGGGAAGCCGAAACCGGGTTGAAAAAGAAATTACGGTGGGCAGGAAAGCTGGCTCTAGAGAAAAAAGGGGAGGTGGTTGCAGCACTTTAGTCTGTCTCATTTGCATGGCAACTGGAAAAGCCCTCTTGTCTCCAAGGCGAGGGGGCGGTTGCCTCTTGCATGGTTCTGGCTGGCCAAGGAGACACACCTCCACTGGCCATCAGAACATGCCTAGCTCAGCCCTAAGATGTGGGTTGGATGCAGGCATCTCTGGGGAAGGGTCTCGCAGCTAGATCACTGGCGGAGGCTGCCAGCCTGGGCCATGCAGGGGGACAGATGATTAAATTTACAAAGGGGTGTCTTCTGGCCTTAAAATCTGCACCTCTGAAAACAGTTTTTGCCGAGAAACACCCGATACTGAAGGAATCTGTCTCCCACAGGCGAGCTGTCTGGATCTCTTTTGCTCCCATGCCTTTTCCTCTGGGCCTAGAAGGCTTTAAAACAGCTGCTCTGACCATCTTTTTCTATTGATGTTATCACCACAAATCCTAAAATCTAGAGCCAAAATTGAAAGCAGGGGGGCCCATTGCACAGAGTACTGGACTGGGATCCTGGATCCACTTGCTGGTTTAGCTTGTGGTTCTGTCTGTGCCTCGGTTTCCCTCAATAAAAGCATGGCTAAACCTCCTTGCCTGAGGATCTGTGTAAAGCACTTTGAAGGCCCCAGATCAGCTTATGAAATCAACTGGTTAAAATCCACCAGCCGCTCAGCTTGCAGCAAGAGGATGCAGGCTGCTTTGTGACTTCCCCAGACTTTGATTTCATGCAGCACCCCTGGATATGTATAGGGAGGGTGTCCCAGCATTGAGCAAGCCAGGAGTTGGTAGGAGACCAGAATTTCAGCTCCCGTTTAGGCATGGATGCAAGTGGCTACACGATGGGCATGTTGAATGCTGAGCCATTGGAATAATCCAGCCCTGATTTTGTCCCCATGGGAGCTGTTGGGCGCAAGGTTCTTTGAAAACACTGGGGACCTCAGTGCAAATGGGGCCCTGGCCATGAGCCATCTTGGAAACTCCAGCCCGCACCGATTTTGGTGATGGGGCTGGGGGAGTAGCTAAACTCGGGAGGGAGAGCAGTGGAAACACGGTGTAGGTGAGAGCCCAAGGCATGAAGCAGGACCCTGACCAAAGAGAAGAGAAAGACAAGCTGGAGATCGCTCTCCCGCTACTGAGATGCAACCACCTCTGGGGTGGAGAATGGCAGCTGTTTATACAGGGATTCCCTCACCCAGATCTAAGCTGGCAATGAAAGCTGGCTGCCTTGCTCCCCCTTTGCTGGGCTCTGCAGGGCTCACTCACCCTGCTGCCTGCACTCCCCAGCTCGTGCCTGTTCAGAAGCTCCAGCCAGCCCACAGATGCACTCTGATTTGTTTAACCTACTTAAGCCAAAAAAAGCGAGAGGCAATTTCCTCCCCCCGCCTCTCACTCCACTGGTGAGGGAACGTGCTGGAAGATTAAAGCTTGCACGAGCAGTTAGTGTCTCCTGGCATGCCGCTAAGTCCTTTACGAGACGCGTGTTCCCTTTCTGGGTAATCTCATTTATTTACGCTTTGCCATATGCAGGGATGCGGCATCCCGGCTTCCCCCGAGGCCCCAGCTTGTCCCCTTTCTGCAGGAAGTTGCTTGCTCAAGCACCTGAGACAATTGCAAACGGAGGCTGGTGCCAGCCAAGCTAGCTTTTTGATGCCCTGAAATTCGGGGGCGTTCAGATCTGGTGTTCTGGTCTGGGCCCAATGATTGCTGGGGCTGTTGTGCAGCCATACAGTACGGTGGGGTGCTGAATTGGCAGGGCTTCTGGATGCTACCCCGAGCGTAAAGGTTAAGCAAGAAGCCCTGCAAGCTAAGGAAGTACAGTAACCTTTCTGATGCAGACTGCAGTAGGCAGTGTGAAATCACTGCAGCAACACACCGGGAAGGCGAGGACAGGGGGAGGCCAGATTTGACTAAAGAACCAGGTTGTGTCTTGGAGTCAGGACCCTCAGATACAGTCTCTCCCTCCAGGGCATTGGCGATATGGCTCCCAATTTCCTAGCTTGCTCCAGTGGTCCCTTTGAGGAGAGATGTCCCTCAGAGAGAACCTGAGATCTGATCCTCAGCCACCTGAGGCGACCCTTTATTTTATTGTGGGTGACGCTGACCCACGCTCTTGATCCAAATCAGTGGCAGCAGACATCCAGACCTCCCTGTTTCGTGGCTGTTGTGGGAACCCCACATGCTGGCACAAAGTGAGATATAACATCCCCAGGCTTTTCCAGCACAGAAAACACACAAGCCAAAGGGGCACTTGGAGAGGACGAGTGGCTGCTTTTCACTTGCCTTAAGTGCATTTGTGGAGTACTCAGCACCCCTGAAAACTCAGGCTCCCAGCAATATTGGGGCGCACGGAATCGGCAGGGCCAGGATTAGAATGACCTCCTCTTTCATTTACTCACGAATTTACATTTGTTTCGGGGTCTTTTGTCATTTGGCTGCAGTTGCAGACCGATCACCAGGGGAAGTGGGGCAGGTTATTAAGAGACCCATGCAAAGGCCAGTGTGGAGTCAGCTTCTACGTGACTCGGAAAGCCAAGCAAAAAACCTGCTTCTTTCTTCTGATGGCGGGAGAGAGAGGATAATGGGGTTTAAATACAGAAAACGGATGGCAGCCAGCCGGCCAGGACTGTGAAATGCACAAGGACTCCCTCAGCTGCTGGGGAGCCGGTTAATGTCTGATGAATATGGGCGCAGCAATATTTGCCTTTGTCAGAATTCAGGTCAGCAGGTAGGGGAGGCAGCAGCTGCTCCCAGCACAATGCCAGGGAGAAGGTGTCTTGATGATTGATTTTTTCCTTTCCTCCCAGTGCTGGGGAAACGTGCTGAGTGCAGCAGCTTCCCCACGGCTGCTCTGGAGCTCGGCTGAAATCTGGCCCCAGCTTGCAATGGGTTTTTCTCTTCCAGGGTGCCCCCTTTCCAAAAGCAGCACGCCCCCGTGTCTGATGGTGATGGCAGAGCCATGCAGCGGCGGAGGCGGCAGATGCCGGCGGCACTGCAGCAAACACAGAGCTGGGGGGCTCGGGGGCCTCTAAGCAGCGTGGCCTAGTGGCTAGAGCCCTGCGCTAGGACTGAGGACAGCTGGGCTCTTCCGCCGGGACGCCTGGGTTCCTCGGCTGCCGCCTGACCGCGGGGGGGGGGCTTTTACATCCCGCCCCCGCCACGGCTGCCGAGCGGCCTGCCCAGCCCCCGCTGGCCCCTGTGCACGGGGACCCCCCTTCTTTGGGGGCGCCCCCCCCGCCCGGGAGAGCCGCCACGTGAGCAGCCGGTCAGCTGGCGCCGCCCCCCCC
>ML682037.1:8991312-9057663 GCA_007922195.1 Podocnemis expansa | reverse complement strand
GGGGGCAGGAGAGGTGCCCAGATCTGGGGCAGGGGTCCTGCCACCATAGAATTAAACCATCTGCAATCTCCAGCTGGCAAAGGTGGGGTACCCGCACCCCAGGAGGAGACATCCTCTCTGTTAGCTAGATATAGGGCTGTTCCTCTGCTCAATTACTCCTGCTGGTGGGGATTTACACTTTGGGGGGGGGGGGTAAAAATTGTGCCATGCTACAGCAGTCCTGTCCTCTCCTAGGAGGGGGTGCTGTGGGGCAGAGGCAGTGTCTGTGTGGGGAGTTCCCAGCTATTCCCCTCCAGGCCTCTTCCTGCAGGAGGCATTGTGGGGAGTGGGACAGGGACACTAGCTGTGGGGATAGCTCCCAGCTACTCCAGTCCCAGTCTCTCACAGCCATGGGTGTCCGACTGGGAGACAGGAGATAACTATTGCCCAGCTGTCAGCACCCTCCACACACACAGCCCTACGGGCAGAGAATTTGATGGGGCTCCCCTATCTGGGGAACTCAGGGGTGAGACAGCAGAGATGAGCTGGGTGGGGCAAGGGCACATTGGCATGGGGACAGATCTTGAGCTGGCACCTCTTCCCAACCAGCAGGGCAACATGCTGTTGTAGCTGAGGGCTTTTCACCCCATAATTTTCAGGGAGCAGACTGAGAGAGCGATTTGGCAATAAATGTTTGCCTTGAGCTGAAATTTGGGCTTCCAAGGTCAAGTTCGGGCAGTGCCTGAAGAAGACTGATTCAGCCTTTCTTAAAATCACTGGAGGAATCCCAGAAAATGCTGGGAGGTGGGGTGAGGGAAGAAAGGTGCTTATTTTGGGTGCTGCTGGTTTCAAAGACCAGGACTATCACTTCATAGTGTGGAGGAACCGGTTCTTGCCGTTTGCAGATAATAATGAGCTAAGATCTTAGAAGAGCAGCTATTTTCCTGATATAGGTCACAGGGACCATGTGTGCATGTGTGCACGTGCACAAGAGAGCGAGGTGTCCTCTCTGTGCTCCCGCCACAAAATCTTTGCACATTTGCTGTGATTGGAGGGAGAGGGTCTCTGCTGATGGAAAGGGCAAAGATGGGCTGCGGACAGAGGGCTGAGAGTAGGGACTGAGAGGCATTGATGGAGGTTGGGGGGCAGGGCTTGTGGTTTGGAGTGAGGGGCATCCATTGAGGTGGCAGGGAGGGCTGGGTGTATGACCTCCGTTTAGCTCAATGCTCTCTGTAAGAATTGGGTCTGCAGAGAGGTGAAACCTGTGCGGCTGGAAACCCCCCAGCCAGGACACCTCAGGCGTCCCTGGGGATCTTGGTGCGGCTGCTGCCAGACCCTTGCAGCCCTGGGCCAGCCGGGTGGCTGGGATTTGCATGCTGTCATCTGTTTGTTTGCCCTACTTTCCACAGCACGTGTCTCACTGCCCCACATTCCCCGCAGCCTTGTCCCAGGGCTACCCGACGGCTGTGTGTGTGCATGTGCGCGTGTTCAAACGCTGGCACTGTGCTTCTTCCCCCCACGCCTCTCCTTGGTGCAGCTCCACGTGAGACGCTGGGCTGGGCCATCTCCAGGGGACTCTGATCTCCCCATCTCCCACCCAGGTGGGCGATACCCGCTTGCGGGTCCCATCCCTTCCTGCTGTCTGTGGTCAGAGAAAGGGAAGGGACCCTGAGTTTTCACTGGGAGGCAACATCTGCCCTGCTGCGGGTGACAGTAATTGCACAGATTCATCAGTGCACAGATTTCTCCCTGCTCTGTGTCTGTCTGTCTTTCATTTTCATTCTCCCCCTTGCTCTGCCCCGTTCCTTCGTTCCCCCTCTCCCAGTACAATCCCAGACACTAGCCAGGCAGGGGACTAGCCATCCCTCCCTATCACTCCCCCACCCCAAACCTCCACCCCTGCCCTGATCTGTGTTCAGCTCTGGCACGCCTGAGTCCTGGGAGATGGACGCCAGGCCTGGGTCTCCCACATGCAACTCCTCTGCTCCGATCATGGGATGAGCCAGTGTCCATTTTCCATCCCTGCTGTAAGGAGGACACAGACTGCAAATCAAACTCTGGAGTTGCCCTAATAATCCCCTCCGTTGCCCCCCAGAGGCTGGAGACTCCCAGAATCTTCTAGCCCTGGTCGAAGAGGCTGCAGACCCCAAGTCCCATGTATCCTAGCTATTGCTTCTAGCTGTTTTCTGCTGCAGGGCTTGAGCTGAGATCCCCTCTGACCTTTCTGCCTACCCTGCTCCCTCTCTGCCAGGTGGCGTGATCCTTTACGTGGGCTCCACGGCTGGTTCCAGTCCCACGCCAGGCAGCCCGCCTGGAGGATATGTGGTGCCCTCCCCACAGCACTCGTTGCCCTCGTCGCTGGAGGAGCTGACGCTGACTGAGATCGGGGCCATCAAGCCACCAGGCTCCAGCTCGCCGTCCTCTCCCAAGGTTGCCTTCCAGTTCCCGGAGGGGGTCAGGTACCCCAGCAAGGACCAGTCACCCCCCACCCAGAGCAGAGTCACCACAGTCAAGCAGAACAGCGTGACCAGCACCTTCACTAGTGAGTGACCAGACCGCTTACTGTCAACATCCCTCTGCTATAGTTGGGGAAACTAAGGCACAGAGCAAGGACGGCACAGCAACTCAGTAGTAGAATCCAGGAGTCCTCACTCCCAGCTCCCCCTCTAACTACTAGACACTACTGCCCTTTCCCCAAGCTGGGGTAAGAATCCCAGAGTCCTGACTCCCAGCCCTGCCCCCTGATCTAACCACTAGACCCTCCATCCTCCAGAGCAACAGGAATATTCAGGAGTAGAGCACTCTCACGTGACGCCACAAGGTCCAAACTGATGCAGGCATGGGCCTGTGCCCCCTGTCTTTGGGGGTCCCCTGTCCTGTGGGGCTAGCCACCTAGTATGGCTGGACACAGGGCCCTTTTCTTGTCTGGGCTGCCGAAGCAGGGGGTGGTCTCTCTGACCGACAGAGTGGCAGGTGAGACTCTGGGGCCGAGCAGATGGTTGGTGGCGGTGAGTGGGGCTCCCATTTTCATGCCCCTCCTGTGCTGTGGGGGTGCTCAAAGGGAGGTGCACGGGGGGGATGGGACTGAATGAGTGTGATGTTAACACCCCACCCCTTCCTTCGGCAGAGACGGGCGGGATGGTTCTGCTGTGCAAGGTGTGCGGAGACATCGCCTCCGGCTTCCACTATGGCGTCCACGCCTGCGAGGGCTGCAAGGTGAGGAGGTGGGGCTGGGAGCGGGGCCATGGGTGGTAAGGGACCAAGGTGACATAAGAGACCACCTTGGAAACTGTGGCATCCCCATGGTGCTCTCTCCTGGGATGACCCATTACAGCATGGTCCCTTGCCCGTGCTCCTGTGACTGGGGGGAGGCTGGAGGACAGGGTGAGGCACGCAGAGGGGTACAGAGGGCAGGGTTTGCCCAGCGCTGATGCCTTCTCCCATGGCTGCCTTCCAGGGTTTTTTCCGGCGGAGCATCCAGCAGAACATCAACTACAAGATGTGTGTGAAGAGCGAAAACTGCATGATCATGCGAATGAATCGCAACCGTTGCCAGCACTGTCGCTTCAAGAAATGCCTGGCTGTCGGCATGTCCCGTGACGGTGAGCACAGAGATCCTGGCCGCCTGCTGCCCTCCCCACCCCCCAGTCTGCCCTTGGACGTGGCCAGCATCACATCTGCTGCCAGCCCCCTACATACCTGCCCCAGATTCCACCCAACCTGCTGCCCCAGCCTGGGCTCCCCCACATCCCTCTGCCGATGCCTCTACTTCCCGACTCATAGCCCCAGACCCCGTCCTTCTATCTCTTCTCCCTTGTGCAGACCCTCGCGCTGTGTGTTCCTGATCTGCCACCTAACTTCCTTCCCTCCTGAGATCCGCATAGCCGTTTATCTGGGGGTTGAGGATGGTCGCTGGGGGCGAAAGACCGGTGTCCTTGCCCCTGCTGCCTTCAGTGGGACCCCACATCCCCCTGAGGCTGCCATGTTGCCTGTCTCCTTCTCTGCCAAGTCAGCAGGTGTCTGAGCTGATAAATGGGAGCTCTGTGCTGGGGCTGATTTATGGCTGAGAGTGAAGGGGGGCAGTGGCATGGGGGAGGCCGAGAGCAGGGCCAGGCAGTGATGAATGGTTCTGGCTTCTCGGGATGGATTCGCGGCTGGACCCAAGTGCAGGAGGTTCAAGTAGGATGTGAAATGGCTCGTCAGCATCAAAGGGCTAAGAAGTGGGGCGGAGGGGGGATCATTTCAGGAGGCCTGCGCATGCTCCAGCTCTGGACCCAGAACCGTGGAGAGGGCCAAGGATCAGGGGTGGGGCTGTGACCGGAACCATAGATATGGGCAGGGATCAGAACCAGACCTGCAGAGATGAGCCAGGTCACAAGCCATGGGAACAAGTCAATCCTGGGACCAGATGCTTCTCACCAGGGTCTCTTTGACCCTGCTTTGGCTCCCCAGAACCAGCTGACCCCCTTTTTCACCCCCTGGTTCTGGCTTTTTGTTGGTTTGGGTCAAGAATGGATCAGAACCAGCTCCCTACACGTCAACATTATCAACACCCAGGTGCACAAGTTGTGCACCCCCTCGCCATCCCCCAGGGACAGGAGCAGTGATGGAGGACAAAGGGGCAGGGATGGAGATGGGAATAGGCAGGGAGAATGATTTAGGGAAGGGGAGGAGGGAAGGTGTTGGGGGAGGTTGGGGAGTCTGGAGGTTGAGAGGGATGAAGAGCTGGGGGAGGTTTGGGGAGGGGAGGGGATCCTAGGGTGTTCTCTCCCCCACTGGGGCCTGCCGGGCTGTTCCAGGCCCATCTGGGGCGTTTTTGGCAGCCGGGGGGATCCTGCGTGAGGGAAAGGAGGTTTCTAGGTCACAGTCGCCACGTGCAGCCCCTGCTCCAGTGCTAGTTATTGCAACAGCTCCCAGAACAGGCAGAAGACTCCCCCTGCCTTCTCCCCAGATTCTGACCCCCCCCATTTCCCACAAAGCCCAGGTGGGTGTGAGAACCAGGCTGCTCTGCTGAGCAAGGTCCAGTTAATGAGGGCTGTGGAGCACCATTCCCTCTAATTTTTCATAGGCTATGTGCGCAAAAAATTTGTGCATATTTTTGGAGCCAGGGTCCAATTTGTGTGCACTCCAGGGGGTGTGGTCAAACTTGTGAGTGCAATGCAGTGAGTATGATGCAAATAATATCTAAATTTTATTTTGATCTTGTGAGGGATATGATTTTATAAATTACAAAACCTTTTTTGAAACTTGTTACTTGAAATCACCTTCTTAAAGTAGCATACAAATATTAGCACTGTTGAATTTTTTTGTGCACACTTTATTTTGTTGTATGCATGGGTTTCACAACCTCTGTGCGTGTGCACACATGCACAGCTTAGAGGGAACATAGCTGGGGAACCTCCCTCACATGTCCCCTGGCACGAGGCTGCAGCACTTGAGCCCCGATCCTGCTTCTGGTGGCATGTCACTGTGCAGGATCGAGCCCCCTTCATGCTGCACCCATCCCACTCACAAGAGCTGTATGGGGAAGGGGGTAATCCTGGGGCTGCTTCTCCCCCTCGTCTGCTCTTTCCACACCTTCACCACCCAGCACAAGCAGGGCTGGAAATCCACTCCAAGAGTGTCACTGGGTCAGAGTTGTTCTGCTTTCGGGTCTCTGGGGACTGGGGAGGGAGGAACTGGGGGGGACCGAGGAGAAGTGGGAGCCAAGGAGGAGGAAAATACATGTTGCTCATCAGCCCTTGATCTCCTAGTGGTTTGCAAAGGTGGAGCAGTGTTGCCCTCCCCAACTTAACAGGCGGGGGAAACTGAGGCATATAGCAGGCAAGTGTCTTGCATGGCAAATCAGAGTTGGCATGAGAACCCAGGAGTCCTGGCTCCCTTCTGCTCCCCTATCCCCAACCCTAGCCACTAGATCCCAATTCCCTAGGACTGAGAATAGGACCTAGGAGTCCTGGCTCCCCGTCCCCCTTGTTCTAAGTGCTAGACCCCACTCTCCTCCTAGAGCTGCAGATAGAACCCAGGAGTCCTGCCCTAACCACCAGGCCCCACTGCCCTCCTCCAACCAGGAAGAGAATCCAGGGATCCATAGCTGCCAAAGTTTTCACTCTTTCCATGGTCAGACACAAGCACAGCCCAGTCCCTCCTGTTTTACACCAGCCTATGTCACAGCCATGGGGACGTGGGGGAACCCTTGAGTGGGGAGACCGGTGGGCCTGGGCAAAAGGAGCTATTGCTGTTTGTCTCAAGCAACCTTGATAAAAATCTCACTCTCCTGCTCCCATGTGTGCCTCGAGAGGTTTTGGGGTGACCCCCATACCTGGGCAGAGAAGGGTTTGGAGGATCCTCTAGCAGGAGGTTGCCCCTGCCCCAGCCCCACTTTGTGTCTCCTGACCCACTGACCTAGATACAGAGAGAAGTGGGACAGAGATATGCCAAACAGGGTATGATCTGGCAGGGGATTGGCAAGGGTTCCTGTGGGGTCGCTGGGATCGATGGAGAGATGTCAGCATGTAGTTGGGGAGGAGCACACGGGGGGAGATGAAGTAGGGAGTGTGGGGTGCAAAGAGAACTGGCAGAGTTGTGTCAGTCTAGACACACTGACCCCAGAGGGAAGGGAAACTGCTGCACCGTGGGGTTGGGGGGCAGCTCTGCAATGCAGCCTGCTCTGGGGTGGAATGGAGCACAGCAGCCCGTGTGGCCACATAGGACAGGAAATCATCCCTGTGATTTGCCCTGACCAGGGAACTGCATGGGGTGACAAAGCCTAGTGCCACCTCCTCCCGCCTGGCCTTGGGGGCTCTCTTCTCCCAGTGCCCTGGTCCGCTCCCTCCCCGTTGTTCTCTACCCCCCCGTGGGGGGTTGCCCAGCTCACACTGTCCCCCCTCTTGCCCCACAGCTGTGCGCTTTGGGCGCATCCCCAAGCGGGAGAAGCAACGCCTGCTGGATGAGATGCAGAGCTACATGAACAGCCTCAACGAGACTCCCATGGACGTGGGGCTGGGGTCCGAGGGGGAGGCGCCCCCCAGCCCTGATGCCCAGGAGGAAGAGGCCATTGGCGCTATCTCACGGGCCTACCATGACATCTTCGTCAGCGGGCAGGATCGACTGGGCAAGCGGGCAGAGCCCTACCCCTCCCTCAGCTACACCGACCAGCAACTTAACAACGCCTATGCCCATGGGCCATACGACTCGGTTCCCCTGCGCCTCTCCAGCTACACCGCCTGCCCTCAGGAGGCCCCCAGCTACGTGGACAATGGGCCCCACCGCTTCAGCAATGACATCTACCAGGCCCAGCAGGCGGGTTACCTGGCCAACACCGGGCAGTACCCCACCTTCGAGTATGGCTACTCCGAGGGCAACCCGCAGAGGGCGTGCCCCTGGCGCTCGGCCACCAGCAGAGGCATTGTAAGTAGCCAGGCCAGGACCCCCTGGGCAGGGTTTGGGGGAAGGGCATAGGCCCTCACCTGGGGGGGAAAGCAGGACTGGCTCAGCAATCGAGAGGGGAAACTGAGCCTGAGAGAGAGAGCGACAGATCCAGGGTTTCACCGTGGATTCAGAGATGGGATAAAAACCCAGGAGTCCTGGACCTCATTTGCCAAGCCCTGCACTAACTCCTAGATCCTACTACCTTCTCAGAACTGGGAATAAAACCACAGTCCTGACGACCAGCCCCTCCTGCTCTAACCACTAAACCCTTTGCTCCTCCCAAGGAAAGAGAACCCAGGAGTCCTGAGGCCCAGACTGCCCCTGCCCTGCTCTATCCACTAGACCCATTCTCCTCTCCGAGCCAGGAGTCCAAGCTCCCTTTAATCCCTAGGCTCCTGTATTTGAATCCCTCAGCTCTCCGTGCACCACAGGAACATCCTGCCCCTTCAGGTTCCCAGGGAGAGTCAAGGGCATTGTGTCCCCCTCTGGACTGGGCCCCAGTGCCCCAGAACTGCGGCTGGATCGAGGCCAAGAAGCAGTCAGGCACCCCGTCTTGGGTAGCAGCGATGCTGCAGTGCACGCACATGCTCTAGGGCAGTGTTTCTGCACGGGTCTGTCTGCCACCCCACGTGATGCCTACAGGGCTCTCATATGATCTACTTCATGGAGGCCCCCCCAATAATCTGAGAGGCCAGCTTCTGCCACAGTCAGTCCTGAGTCACTGAGTGCCTCCCCCGGGGGGGCCCCTTCCAAATCTAAATCTGATTCCTGCTGCCCCCCCAATTTAGGTCTGATTCTCCCATCCCTCGGCTCTGGATCTGATTCCCCTGCCTTACAATATCAGCATCTGAGCCCACCCAGATCTGGGTTTGATTCCCCTCTTGCTGGTGTTTTCAGGGTGTTTCCATTCCAGGGTCCCAATCCAGGCCCATCCTGCCCAGGTTAGAAGCCTGGGATGCTAGTGCTTGGCTCCTCTTGTCCTTCCTGCCACCACTGACCCCTCACTCTCCCTGCCCAGGCGTGCCCGCTGAATGCCAGCCCGTACTGCAGCAACAGCAAGAGCAGCCAGCAGGTGTGGGAGGAGTTTTCCCAATGCTTCACGCCGGCCGTCAAGGAAGTAGTGGAGTTTGCCAAGAGCATCCCGGGCTTCCAGGCACTCTGCCAGCAGGACCAGGTCATGCTCCTCAAAGCAGGCACCTTCCAGGTCAGTTACATGCCCCACCAGCCTGAATCCAGGCCCCTCCTGTCTGTGGCATGATCTTGGGTTGCATCGGCAGCTTTGACCCCTGTGTGTCTGGTCTATTCTATTCTCCCAGTGAAAGACTGCACCATACTTGCTGGGATATCACAGAGTAAAGGCAGGGAGTGGGACAGCTGTAAAACCCCAGTCAGCAGGGAGAGACCCAGATCCGCACCCAAGACAGTTGAAGACTGGGAACCAGAAACCATTAAGTGGGTGCCCAAGAGGGACCTTGGAAGAAATGGTGCCTTTTAACCTGGAAACTGGGGCATAAATGAGACAAATTAACACTTGCAATAATGCAGTGTTTTTGTGTGAGTGTAATTACCCTATGGAACAACTTTTCCCATTAGACAGTGCTGACATGGGAGACACATATTTAATAATGGCCACGTCAAACTCGCTGAGAGATCTGACACCATCCAGTGGCCAGAGATTGAAGTTAGACAAGCCTAGACTGGAAACGAGGGATAAATTTTTAACAGTGAAAACAATTAACCGCTGGAACAATTCAGCCAGGGTCATGGTGGATTCACCATCACTGGCAATGTTAAAATTGAGATCGGAAGGTTTCCTGAAAGATCTGCTGTAAGAATTATTTTGGGGGCTGTTCTGCGGCCTGTCTTATCCAAGAGGTTAGACTAGATGATTACACTGGTCCTTTCTGGCCTTGGAATCTATGTGCGCCCCATTACTCTCTGCTGAAGAGAGCACGCCCTTTTTGAGTGTGTGCAGCATGTGTTCAACGGACCTCTGCTGTTTGGAATCAGAACTAACAAACTGTGTCAGAGCCCCCATACTGCTAACAGCCATGGGGGATTCTCCTTTAGCTCAAGGCTTTTGCAACAGGAGAATTCAGTCAGGTCTTGCCCCTGCTGTCTAAGTGGCCGTGGCATGTGGGGCCCAGGTTCTGTTACATCGTGTTTCACACGATCAGGGCTCAGAGGCGTCTCCGCCACTGCCTTGCCCACGGTAACGCAGCGGGCCGCTTTCCGCTCACCACCTCAGTTTCCCCAATCATCAAATGGGGATAAGGATACAAACCTCCTTTATGTTTTGAGATCTACTGGTGGCAAGCGCTAAGTAAGGGCTAGATTGCATTATGATCATCACTGCCTGAGCAAAGAGACCCGGTCATAGGAACGCAGGACAGGACGGGCCACCTGGTCAATGAGTCCGATCCCCTGTTACCCTTGACACCCCAGACTCCTAAACCCTGGACACTGTCCAACCAGTAGAAGATATTACCTGGATGCCCCCTCTGCAACACATGTGGTCAGAGCTCCCCTGCAGGCTCAGCTCTTAACTTTCTGCTTCCTGTCGCAGGTGCTGATGGTGCGATTCTCCTCGCTCTTCAATGCCAAGGAGAAGGTGGTGACGTTCCTGAGCGGCGAGACCTATTCTCTCTGCAGCCTGCGCAGCATGGGCATGGGCTGCCTGCTGGATGCCATGTTTGAGTTCAGTGAGAAGCTCAGCTCCCTGGGGCTGGATGCCCAGGAGATGGCACTCTTCATGGCCGTCGTCCTGGTCTCTGCAGGTGGGTGTGAGCCCCAGGGCTGGTAGGGCGATCTCTGATCCTGGCAACCTGCCTGCAGACCACAGTGGGGAGAAAGCTGGCCTCACCGGTGCCATGAGCCATGTGGGTGACATCACATACAGTCCCCCTGCAAAGCCCATCCCTTGTGTCCTGCTCTACGCTGGCTGAACAGACTGAGCGGGAGTACCCGCTGCCCCTCTTGAGATCCGCACCCCAATGCATGGAGCACGTTGATGACTATCTGGGACCTTCCAGACCCACCCAACTGCCTGTGACAGCTCCTTGGGCTAGACCTTTCAAGGGGAGCCTTCTCATAGTGTTTCCACAGGAGGGTCACTGCCTGTCAGTGCTAGAGGTGGGGAAAGACTCCACCCAGACACTCCATTCAGTCTGTTCTCCAGGATTTTGTCCAACCTGGTTTTATACATCCCATCCCTTTCTTCTGGAGACTCTTGCCCAGGCTGAGATCTGGGCATTGGGAAGTGTCTCCTTGCAGTTTGTGAGGTGTCATAAGCCCTATATTGCTGTCACTGAGGGAGATTCCCCTGCAGCAGGAACTAGGTGCGTTCTTTGGAGGTTTGGTATTAATGTCGTGGTTCATCTGGTTCGTAGATCGCTCCGGCATCTCAGATGTGGATGCTGTGGAAATCCTTCAGGAGACCCTCATCCGGGCCCTCCGGACTCTGGTGACAAAGAAGCACCCCAATGACTCCACCCTCTTCCCCAAACTGCTGCTCCGCCTTCCCGACCTGCGAACCCTCAACAACCAGCACTCAGAGAAACTCCTGGCCTTCCGGATCGATCCTTAAACCCACTGGAGATGCCACCCTCCAAGCCTCCCAGAAGAAGAAGCAAGAATAATCGCCGGCCCAGCGCCTCAGGCTGCATTTAGCTCTTTCGAAGACGTGGAAGGAGGGATCTGGCGCTGATGGGCAGCACGTGGCCTGTTGAAGCCAGGCTATGCCGGTGCACATCCCCCTACCAGGGTGATTGGATTCAAGAGGAGAGAGCACACCTCCCGCTCGGTGCTCTCTGCGACACTGCAAGGCCTGTAGATTGCAGCAAACGTGCGTCCGAATGAGCACACCAACACGGACATGGTGTATTTATATATATATATGTGTACAGAACTTGCTCTCTGTCTTGTGCTGAGGTTCTAGTCTATGTAGAAAGAGTCTGGGTATGTTGTACATACAGCGCATCGGTAGATCTCGGAGGTGTGGCTCAATCCACTCCCTCTTATGGTGCATGCTGCTTTTCCCTGTTCCTCTCCGCCTGCACTGGCCCTCTCCTGTGGAGAAAACAGCTCCAGTGACATATGAAGCTGTGCTCAGCAGAAGGGGTAGGACAGACTGGATCAGGGAATGATCTACAAGGAGCCTTTTCATTGCAGATGATGGGAGCATTTGTCCTGTCTATTTCCACCCGCCATCTCCCCTCACTCTCCATCATTTGCTGTGGTTTTTCCTGTCTAGTACTTTTTGAAAAAGTCTCACATCATCTGGGCTTCCAGGGAGTTCTCGGAAGAGGCTTGGCGATGGTTCAGCCGGATGCACTTGCTGCCTCTTGGAGGGAGAGGATGGAGGAGGCAGATCTCAAGTCCAGGCAGCTGACTCAAGCAGGAGGAAGGGTTAATAGGCACCCCTACCCCATTGGAACCTAGGCATGTCTCTGCTTTGGCTAGTCCGTAAGAAAAAAGATTAGTTAGGCCATGGGGATGAGGGGGTTAATGAGACCCTTCTCTTTCTTTCCCCTGCCTACGCATGCCCTTCCTGGGCTTTGTACTGTCCTCCTTGCCAAGCTACATGACTCATGATTCCTTTTACAGAGCCTGGACTGGAACCTAGGAGTCCAGCTTCCTCGGCAGCCTATGCTAGCCACTAGGTCATTCTTCCATTGAAGAAAAAGAATGACTCAATTTCAGTTTGCTCTCATTCACCCCTGCCCTGCTGTAACCACTAGACCCCATCCCTAGCCAGGAATACTGGCTCCCGTGCTTCATCCCCATGATCTAACCACTAGACCCTACTGCCTTCCCCGGGCCACAATTAGAACCCAGGCACCCTGAGTTTCCCTATCCCCACCACTAGAGAGCTCTTCCACTGTGGATGAGAATGGCTTTTTTTGTGGGCAGATGGCACTTTTGAATGTAATAACGTGGAGACAAGTGCAGCGACCAAAAGCGGGGCACGAGGTTCCCCCGGCTTTGCATTTCGATACATATGAGATTGTAGGGGTCCACAGGAGGAGGGACTAGAAGGCTAGAAGGAAGCATATTGTGGTGGGTGTTTGGTTCTTTGCCAAGCTCAGAACATCTGCCCAGAGAGGGAGGAGCCGGGCCTCAGCTCTGGCCATGTGGATCTGTTTTTTCTTTCTTTGTTTTTTAAAAAAAGAACAAAACTTTGCACTTTTCTGAAAAATATAAATGTACAGAAAAAAACGAAATATCCCCTGTCCTAACCTGGAGCATATCAGCAAAGGGATGACCCACAGGGGCCCAGCTGCAACAAGCCCTAGTGCCTGGCAGTGGAAGAAAAGAAATGGTTTATTTTTTGTTTAAAATATTAAAGTGCAATAAATAAAGACTTGCTTAATGTTGAGCTGTGGGTCTACAGTTTGGTATTGTTGCTATGCCAGGGGTACTCCTTGCCAAGAACAGGTCCCCCTTGGATTGGGTGCTGTCTAGCCATATCCTCAAATCCCCAGCTGCTGGAGTCATGGGAATCTAGGACAATTTCCATGTTCATTCTTTGGGGTTTCTAGCTTTCATAGATGAGGAAAACATGGCCTCCTAAGTTCAGACGCCTTATGTTTCCATGTACACAGGTATAAATCTGGAGTTGCCCCAGATATTCACTGAGGTTATTCAGATTAGCGTCTGACTTAGGGTGCAAATTTATCCTGCTGGGGTGATTTTTTTTTCACCGTTCTGTTCATGCCCTTACGGATTGGCCCGCCGATTGATCGATCTATCTATCTAAAGACACATGTAATTGTGGTATGGTATCTCAGTCATGATTAAGCGTTGGACTCAGTGTCTCTTTGCTCCAAGGGGATGGGTTGATGTGTGTGAAGCCCCATTTTAAAAAAAGGCAATCAATCTCACAGCAGTATGAATCTGGAGTAGCTCCATCGGTGTGACCAGTCCCAATCATTCAAACCTCATGAGTCCCTGCCATTGAAACAATCATACAATTAACTTAAAAATCTTCAGATTTTAAAAAATAATCATTTGGGGATTCTGTAATGACTTTCAGGTTTTTTAGCCTTCAGGGATCATCTTTTTCAGCTTTCATCCTCAGCCACACGGGACAAAAACTTAAGTAAGAACATCAATTTATTTTCAAAAGCCTTCACAATCTATCACTAACTTTTAGCACTCAGTAGCTGACCTTCCGCTAATCTGCACACCATCCATTCTTTACCTCCTGGGCATTGCCTACTACAATGACTTTCCACCATTCTTTCCATAATTTCTCAAGGTTATCTCCATCTCTATGCCTAAGGTAGCCAAAGTAGCTAAGTCTGCATCTCTTGATTTCTGACATCGGGGTCTGCTTCTCTCTAATAATATTTCCAACATAGCTTGGCGTTTGCTTTTATTTTCATTCAGGAGATACATAAAAGTCTGCCAGCACATTTCAAAAGCTTCCATTTTCTTCTTGTCAGGAGCATTAATTTCCCATGAGCGAGAGCAATCCAGAATTTGCTCTGGAAAAAATTAAGCTTTTCACCAATTACACCGTCCTACATTTCAAGATGTCATGGTTTTTCCATAATATTTTAAGGGAGGCCATTGCTAAGCGAGCCATCTTTACAACTCTTCTGATTTCTATGGAACAGCCACTGTGCCTGGGAAAACTTCCAGATTAGATAACATGCCTGCAGAATTGTTAAAAGCAATTGACGAATGCCGTATTGATCTTGTGTGGCAGATTTGTAATAATGTAGGCCAGGGGATGGTTACTAGAGATTGGCCTGAAGGATGAGATGAAGGGACTTTTTCTGCCTTTACCAAAGTAGGGAGACACAACAGAGTGTCATTACTGTCATACCATCTTCCTATTTTGTGTGAGCAAAGTTCTGCTCTACATAATCCAGTGCTACATGAAACGAAGCAGAACAGCCACAGCAAGTTGGTTTCATAAAAGGCTGAGACACGTGACCAAGTCACAAACTTGAGTCACATCATTAAAAATGCAGCATGGATTCACTTATTGAATACGTACTTCACTGAAAATGCTAGATAGGGTCTGACACCATGTCTGAAGAATGCCAAAGCCTGTAAACTGCCAACAGGGCAAAGTGCAAACATTAAGTCAGTGGAGTTACCCTAGTATCAAACTGGTATGAACAGAATCAGGAGAAGAAAAGGATCAAAGCAATCCCTCAAAGCTGGATCCATCTGAATTTTTAAGAAGGGGACACCGAGTCCAACCCGTTCATCTGACATTTATGGCTTTGGTTCCAGGATGGGAATGCTTCCAGTATAATAGCAACCGAGGACTGGTGTTGGCTGCATTCCTTTGCAAGCCCGGAGATGCAAGGGTGGTGAAATGTGCCTTGTTACCTTTCCACTGTCTCCTCTCAGGCACCTCTCATGCCATGCAGCATACAATCTAACCCTCCAGCTCTGCTGTTTCCCTGTGCAGCACCCAGTCTGGGACCCTCAGTTCCTAAAGCCTTTAGCCTTCATATCTCATGCACACAGTCAAATTCCACTCTCACATTGCTGTAAATCTAGGTTCACTGGGCAAACCCAGGTTCACGAAGAGGCATGCAGGGCACTTCTGGTCTCTGGAAACATGCCCCTTAATCTCTTTGCATGTCATTGGTCCCATATACTGAAATGTGCTCCTCCTATTATTTTGTGATTCTTAATGGCATCTCATTCCCTGACTCCAAAAGGTGGAACATGATGCCAGAGCCGGCTGGCCTCTAGCTTGCAACATTTGACCCTACCAGGGCAAAGAGGCAGGCAGCCTTGACAGAGCTTGAAACCAAAGCCCTGGCACCCAATAGCTGAATGAGACTGTGCTTGGCAAAAAGCGCTTCCAGAGAACAAAGAGGAAAGACATGGCGTAGGCCAGCAGCACAGCAGAGCAAGTACAGTGGGACGGGTGTTTGATGTTCACCATTTTGAAAGTGGTAGCCATATGAGACTAGTTCAGCAAAACAAACAAAAGAGTCTGGTGGCATCTTCAAGTGTCTGAAGAAGTGCAATTTCCCCCCCATGAAAGCTCATGTGATAAACAAATTTGTTAGTCTTTAAAAATACTATAGGACTTTTTGCTTCATCCTCATCATGTGTATGAAGATGGCTGAGCTGTTTGGATCCTAGGAATCTGTGCTACTCCCAAGGGAGAGAAATGGATGGGACATTATTGTGTGAATTTTATTTCTTTACAAATGTACTTGATGAAGCTCTTCTGTCACACAGGGATCCTGATATCTGCAGCCCTGCGTTAGCAGGGGCTGTGTTGCCTTCAGCTTCAGGAAGGGCAAAGGACAGGCCTTGTGCAGGCTGGGGAAGGAAAGGGATGAATGGTGAGTTATGGGACTAGCCTTGGTGATTCAGCTTCAAGTACTGGCTGTGTCATTGACTTTCTGTGTGACCTGGGCAGTGGACACAGGGCACATTTCCACAAATGCATGCCATGCTAGAGCTGAGGTATAAATCTACAGTGTTCTAGTTTTTAGTTTCTCTGCACCTCTGTGTCTCATCTTTAAAATGGGGGTCCTGACACTTCTCAATCTCATGGATGAAGGTGGGTGTGAAGATTGATCATGAAGCATTATGCTGTGCGGAAAGGGAGGGAGCCACACGAGTACCTCAGGCAGATAAAAGGGGAGCAGCACTTGGGGGGCTATTCCTGCTGACAAAACGCCAGCCTTCTTGCTATGCATTAGTGGGCAGCACCCTGACACCAGGAAGCTGTGTGCTGAGACGGCAGATGGTGTTTTCCCCCCAGTGACTTCTTTGCAGCACACTGGCATTGAGGGCACCTTGCCTGGCTGCATCTCATGACCACATTTGATGGTGACCTCGCTTTGCCCTGTCAGGAGGCCCCATTCTGGTATGACCTGAGCCTGTCATGTTGACTCTTGGAGCCAGATCTGCACCCACTTGACCCCTGCCCCTGGGGCCACATTTCAACAGGGCCACACGGTGAAGTTACACCCCACTGCCACGGTGATGTCCTCCCATCGCCGTGGTGATGGCACATCGCATCCCAACATCACCAGGGAGCTGGGGTGTAACTTCATGCACCATCAGCAGTTACAGGAGGACGTCACGTGGCATTACCATGGCGATGGGAGGGATGTCATGTGCCATCACCATAGTGATGGGAGGATGTCATGCACCATCACCACAGCCATGGGAGGAGGTCATGTCAGCACCATAGTGATAGGGGATGTCATGAGCCATTGCCATGGCAGTGGTCCTCCCATCTCCACGGTGATGACACATGATGTCCTGCCATCGCCATGGTGATGGCACATCACATCCCACTATCCCCAGGGGGCTGGGGTGGAACTTCACGCGCCATCACCACAGCGATGGGAAGACGTCATTGCGCCATCGCCATGGAATGGAGGGCTGTCATGCGCCATCAGCACGGTGATGGAAGGACACCATACCCCATCGCCGTGGCGATGGGAGGATGTCACATGCCATCACCATGGCAGCAGAGTAGGCCATCATGCGCCGTCACCATGGCAACGCCAGGCCATGCAGTTCAGGCCGCGCTAGTGGGCGGGGGGGATCTTGGGAAGGGGTCAAGGGTCACGGAAAAGGTTCCAGGCCGCAGAGCCCCGCGCACGTGGCTGCTCCCGCGTCACGTGACCTCCAACATGGCGGCGCCCTGCGTCGCCTCGGACGGAGGCCGGCCCGGGAGTCGCGGAAGAGCGGAGCGGCGGGCGGTGGGGTGCGCGTTGGCCGGGAGGCCGCGGCCCCAGAGCGAGCGGGGCAGGTGAGGGCCCTGGGGGGGCTCTGGGGCTGGGCCCTGGGGCTGCCCCTGGCTGGCTGCAGCGCGTGCCAATGGGGGCTGTGGCCCCCCAAGTGCTCTGGGTGGGGCTGAGTCTGTAACCCCCCCTGGTTCCCCAGCTCAGCTTTGCCCCTTTCCTGTGGGGGGCCCGGGGGAGATGCTGGGGTGACTTGTCCCCTTTCCCCGGCCCCCCCAACACTTCTTCTTCTCCAAAAAGGCTTCCTGCCCCTGCCAGGGCTGCTCTGGCCCCTCAGCGCGGTTGCAGCAGGCTGGGTTTGTGTCTGGGGCGCAGGAGTCAGTGTGGTGGTGGTGGGGGGTCGCAGGATGTCACATTGAAGCCAGTGGCCCCCCCCAACAACCTCACATGTGACCTGGCTTGTGGCTTGGTTTTGAGCTAAAGTACGGGGGTGTTGGTCAGAGGCAAGCTTTGATGTCCTGTTTGAGTTTGCAGGAGAGGTTTCAGATCAGGGGACGGACACAGCTTGCATGTCTCGGCCCAGAGGCTTAAAATTAACTGGAGCACGCAGACTAACCGGCTTGTTCTCTCTGTGAAGAGAAGAATCCCTCCAGGATGGGTTAGAGGCATGTGGGCGGCAGGGCAGTGCAGGTGACGTCGGCTGTGCCCCAGCCCACGCTGTTCTTCCTCTGTGACTAAATAGGATGTTTGTCTCCAGAGTTTCCAGCTTGGGACCTTTCACCCTGGCTTTAACCCCTGCCCCCACCTCCCCACAAAAAAAAAAAAAAAATCAAAGAGAGCATTAGAAGCACAGTTTAAAATGCTGTGAAGGAAGACGCCGGTCTAAGGGGAGGCTTTATCATGCCATACACAGGTTAATGGAGGGGATGAGTCCAGGCACTTAGAGGAAGTGACTCCACAGTAATCTTTGTGATGTTTGGCTGCAAAACTGGTGGGACACTACATTTCTGTTTTCTTTAAACACATGCGAGCTGGGAGTAAAGATTTTTGATTCAAGTGTTCCTTCTCAGTGGATCTGTCTTTCCAGGGCACAGCTATGGATCCACAAATGTCACACAGCAGATAAGTTACAATGAAAAAAACAGGTTATCCTGCCATGACTTGAGGTTAGGAAAATAGGATGTAAATTTTCCTGCAATTGGTTTGTTGCATTAGCTATTCTGCCCAACAGTTCATTGGCCCCCAAACCTTTGCATTAATTCACAGTGAAGAAGTATCAAAGATCATGAAATCGGCTAGACCCTGTGGCCTCGTCTTCACTTGCATGTGTTATTGTGTTACTGCGCTATTGTGTAGTAAAGTTAGCTAACGTCTACACTCACCACAGAGCCATGGAGCATATCATAAGGATGAGTTGGAGTCACTGTTGTTGCTTCTTGTGGCTAAACTCTGGCGGATGAAGGAGACAAGGAGGGCATAGGTCGGAAGGATGCTCCAGAGCAGTGAAGCCATTGGACTGTGATTCAGGAGATGTAGCTCGGACACAAACTTCCCGTGCAACTTTGGACCAGTAACTTACCTTAGATCAGAGAGATCTGAACTGCTGTTGGGGTTTGAGTTCCCTTAGTGAGAGAGTGATAGTGGAATGCAGCTAGTTTAGCTGATAGTTCAGGTTTGGAATATTTGCATCTTCAGAAGTGTCTGATGAAATGGGATTTTCTCCCGTGAAAACTTATGTGGTAAATTTGTTAGTGTTTAAAAGTGCCACAGGACTCTGAACTAGGTTAACGTGGCTCCCCCTTTGGAACTGTGCAGCAGGACATCCAGTACTTCCTTACGGGAGATGCTTCCATAGTCTGATGGATCTCAGAAAGTTTTGCATACTTTCAGACCTATTTTCTCTTTGCTTAGCTTCATCTTATAACTGCTAATTACACGCCTCTTCCCATTCCCTTGGGCCACCCTGAGTGAATATTCCCTGGCTGCAGTCCTGGTCATATGTCTCATCTACCCTGTGGCACTTAACTTGGGGGTCAAATGGGCTGATGGCCCTGAAGCTTCTGAGGGAGGCTGCGTGCCCAGCCATAAACAGAAGGGCCATAGCACTCTCAAGAACATGCCCTGGACCAGGCTTGCCTACACCTGCTCTCATGTGCATGGGAGCCTGAGGTTAAGTTTTCAGGCAAAGGCTGTTTGATGGCCATGCATTGTGTCACAAACAGCTGTAAAGGTGGCTCTCCTGTCCGTTTCTCACCTTATGATCTTCTCTCCTTTCAGGTGCTTTGGCATAGACCCAAGGGGAAGCCCATGATGTTGTGAGGCACCATGCTGTTCACTGCGTACATCGCCTTTGCTGTGCTGCTGGCAGTATGTGTGGGTTTGGAGTTCTCTGCCTGCCGGGCCAAACTCACTGGCAGCGCTTGCACCAACCCTGCTTTCCTGCGGTTCCAGCTGGACTACTACCAAGTGTATTTCCTGGCTCTGGCGGCTGATTGGCTACAGGGGCCTTACCTCTACAAACTCTATCAGCACTACCACTTCCTGGAGGGCCAGATTGCCATAATCTACGTCTGCGGCTTTGCTTCCAGTGTGCTCTTTGGACTGGTCTCCACCTCCTTAGTTGATTGGCTGGGTCGCAAAAAATCATGCATCCTCTTCTCCCTAACATACTCAGTCTGCTGCCTCACCAAGCTCTCTTGGGATTACTTCGTGCTGGTAGTGGGGAGGATATTAGGGGGGTTGTCCACAGCCCTGCTGTTCTCCGCCTTCGAAGCGTGGTACGTGCACGAGCATGTGGAACGGCATGACTTCCCAGCGGAGTGGATTCCAGCCACCTTCTCGAGGGCTGCCTTCTGGAACAACATCATTGCGATTGGAGCAGGAGTGACGGCCAACTTCTTCGCTGAGTGGCTGGGCTTGGGCCCCGTGGCCCCGTTCATGGTGTCCATCCCCTTCCTCATGCTGGCAGGCATCTTTGCTATGAAGAACTGGGATGAGAACTACGGCAAGAAGCGGGCATTGTCCAAGACTTGTGTGGACGGTTTGAAGTGTCTCCTTTCGGACCGGCGTGTCCTACTCTTGGGGACTATCCAGGCCTTGTTTGAAAGCGTCATCTACATCTTCATCTTCCTCTGGACACCTGTCCTCGATCCTTACAACCCACCCCTGGGCATTGTCTTCTCCAGCTTCATGGCTGCCGGCATGGTGGGGTCATCGCTGTACAGCATTGCCACATCCAAGCGATACCACCTCCAGCCCATACACATCCTCTCTCTTTCTGTCTTGATGGTATTCTTTTCCCTCTTCATGCTGACTTTCTCTACCAATCCTGGGCAGGAGAACCCTTCTGAGTCTTTCCTGGCCTTCTTGCTCATCGAACTCTCCTGTGGGCTGTATTTCCCTGCCATGGGCTTCCTCCGGCGGAAAGTGATCCCAGAGAAGGACCAAGTGGGTGTGACGAACTGGTTCCGCATCCCCTTGAACCTGCTGGCTTGCCTTGGCATGCTCATCCTTCATGACAGCGACTACAAGACGGGTACCAGGAACATGTTCACCATATGCTCTGTGATGATGGTGATGGCATTGCTGGCCGTTGTTAGCCTCTTCACCGTGGTCCGGAACAATGCAGAGCTGAGGGTGCCTAGCTCACAGGGCCAGAATGAGCTGTCCTCCCCGGAGCTTTGATCACATGCCTGCACAACTGAGCCACCTTGGTACAGTCTTTAAAACCTTAACAGTTCGAATGCCATGGGTAGGACTTTGTGAGAGAGAGAGAGAGAGAGAGAGACTGTGGAAAAGATGGTGGCTTTGAGGACAGTCACCTGCGTGTCGGGGTCAGTCCTGCACATTCTAACTTTTTTTTGGAAAAAAACATTGTTTCAGACAAAACTTGTACAAGTCACAAGCAGCCTGGTGAGCCCTCAGCAAGCATTGTTTGTTTCACCTCATCTTGGAATTTCTTTCCTAAAACTTTCTAACAAGGGCCTTCACACCCTGGAAGCTCCCCTCCTCACCCCTGCATCCTCTGTTTTGTAGCTGCTAAGTTTGGAGGTGTTGGGGAGAGACCAAGTGGTGGGAACATCTGTCACAGCTGTTTGGTTCCTAGCTTTGGCCGGGGGGAGGATGAGGAAGGAGACCCTCTTTGCATGCTGGAGGTGTTGAACCCAGTTACTGCATGAGCCAAACTCCTCACCCCTCCACTCTATATTTTTTTTTTTTTTAAAGAACAAAAAAAAATAAAACTTACCTTGGAGAAAAATTCACCTGTGATTTTTATTCCTGTGTCCTGAACTCTTCTACCATGCATGGAAACTTAATTACTCTTAAGGTGCAGATTTGCCTTCACTTCACTTGGATTTTTTGGGGCCAGGAGATGACTCGGGGGGGTTCTATTGATAAGAATTTTATTTTCGGTGGATGTTAACCCCCTTTCCCAACACCCTTCTAGACAGGAATCGAGAATTCAGTTTGCCAGTACCTAAGCTCTTTGTGCAGTTCAATCATAGAGCACCTGGTTCAGGAAGCACCTAGCTCTCTGCCACGGTGTGACTATTAAATAGCGAGTCAACCGAGGAACTTCAAGTCCAAATCTGGATTCCTGAGTCCTGTCTTCACTACAGCTTATAACAGAGTTTGTGACTACCTCAGTGGGCATGGTTGTCTCTAACCATGGCGGTGTTCTTGCAGAATGTGGTTAATACTTGGGTAGGGATCATGGCAGCTGATGATGATATTTTGCCCTTGCTGATCATGCAGGAATAGGCTTGTCTTCCTGTGGTCTGTTTGGCGGTTTCAGGTGAAACTAGTTTGGCCAGTCCGCCTTCATCCCTGAGCACAGTGCCTCACGTGTTGCTGGTGCTGCTCTTTGCCTGTCTTCTGGGCATCCTACCCCCTTCTCAGTTAGTTTGGGATAGCTGCCCAGCTATTCCCAGAATGCACTAATGCAAATAGGCTTAGGCAGGGTGGCAGAGGTTGCCAACTAAACTGGATTGAGGTGGTATGTTGGGGACCTGGGAGTGGGAGGGAAAGCTGCCAGATCTTGTTTGTTTTGCAGTTAAACTGGGTTTGTAAGTGGGGTGGAGAGGTGATTGCAGAAGCATGACTCTACTCTGGGCCTTAAGAGCACAGAATGCTGGTTGGGAAACTCTCTTGTTATGAGTGTGAAAAAGGGACACTAGTTTTCCGTCTATAAAGAGTAAAAACCGAAGCCTTGTTCCAGCAGCTTGCCTTCCCCTAGAGCGCCCCCTTCTGTTTCATGGTGAGAGACAAACTAGTGCTCCGTGTCCCTACGAAGCACCGAGTGTGGAATTGTTCTTGCTAACCTAAAACTTCCATTGCAGTTCCCTCCGGCTGCCATGCCTCAGTGTGCTGTCTTCTGCAGTGCCAGCTCTGCCTCTGAACTTGGCGACTTCTGTGGAGTCGAGGGGACGATGGTTAGACTACTAGCCAGGGTGAGGGCAGAGAATTGGGGTTCTGGCACAGCTTCTGCTATGTGCAGGAAAGAATATTAGGGACCATTAGGAGAGGGATGTATAAGACAAAAGATAATGCCACTATATAAATCCATTGGACGCCCAGCCTTTGAATACTGTGTGGTTCTGGTCACTGCATCTCAGAAAAGATGTATTAGAAGTGGAAAAGGCACAGAAAAGAGGGGCAACAAAAGTGATTAGGGTATGGAACAGATTGCATAGAGGGACTGATTGAAAAGATCGGGACTGCTTTGCTTGGGAAAGAGGTGATGGTGTGGAAGATATGATAGATGTCTACAAAACCAGAAAGGGTGTGGAGAAAGTCAGTGCAGAGGTGGAGGTTTCCCATGTAATGAATAAGGAGTCCTGTGGCACCCAAAAGACTCCTTGTTTATGTTGAAACAGAGTAACATGGCTACGCCTCTGGAATTTGTCACCATATAACAGATGCAGACCAGCCCTGGTTAGCTTGGGAGATGGTGGTGCAAAGCACCAGAGGCTGCTAGAGAATATCATCTTTTCCCTGGACAACCAGAAACCTAGCAGACATATGTCTTGAGATTTACCTTCCTGCAAACCAGTACGTCCCCCTGCCCCCACCTATCTTCTCTCCTCTCGCCCCTTCTTTTTCCGAGATAAACAGGATGTGTTTAGCCCCTTCAGACTGACTCTTTCCTGACAACTGACCCTGTTGAATGAGTGAGGAGCAGAACCCTGGTTTATTTGTACTATTGCAAGGAAACAGTCCCAGCTGATTTCTCCTTCAGCTTTCCTGGGCACTAGGAAAAGTCTCAGCTGAGGTTCTGAACTGGATGCATCCAAGACATTTGACAGCTGTGTAAGTTGCATCAGACATTGGTTAATGATTTGTTCATCCCAGCCAATAAAGCTTGCAGGGCACTTCCTATTTCGTCCTCCGACTAAAGCTGTGAATATTGGCTGCATAGGTTCTTGCCAGCTCCTGACAAGTTCTCGGATCTCCAGTCCTCACTGTCACTTCTTGGTAATTTTGCTGTCATCTCAAACTCTGTTTATTAACTGAATTGCTAACCCTTCTCCTCTCTCCATGCCTCGTCAGTGCTGACAGGTACGCTGTGTTCCTGATCCCCCTCAACTCTTCATCTTCCTCCTACCACATCCAGGATCATCTTTCTTCCTTTATAATGGCTCTAAACCCTGTTCTTCCTATCCCAATCCCCATTCTACAAACCCTGCCACATGCTTTACTGCTCATCCCAGCACCTGGGTGATTCTGCTGCTCCTGTCGTAAACTTCTGCTGCTCTGCACACACCTTCCCATGTGAAATACCTAAGCTAACTTCTAGCCTCCTCTTGCATCACATCCAAGCTACTTGTCTTGGCTGACAAAAGATTTTCACATGCTGTTTTTTTCTGTTCCCTGCACCCCACCCATGTGCGTGATGGCCTGCAAAGGAAAATTTCTCAGTGGGTGATTTTACTGGGCTCTGGAATGATTTCCCAGCAGAAGTGCTGAGAACATTCTCCTTTGGAATATTTTAAGTTAAACTGAACCAAACACTTAAACATACACTGAGGAAGAATCGTGCATTGTCCAGTGCTAAAAAGAAAGGATTAGATGATCTTTTGAGGTCCGTTTCCATTTCTCATTCCTGTCCTCTCCTGGCTGTTACCTCTGATTCAGCTCCACTCCCTTATTTGCAGCCAGCTGGAGGATTTCAGTGGTGACAGCAAGCATTCAAAAATCATGAATTAGGCCCCCTAAAGCCATGACTAGTTTAAACATGTTGGGATTTAAAACAAAATATTTGGTGAGGATTTTTTATTATTATTTGTTTTCTCAGTTTCTGAGCCTTTACATCACATGGGAGTCACATTTTCAGACTTTTCACTGCAATCATGGAAGCAAAAAATTACTCTGTTGTGAGCAGGCAATGTGGGCATCTGGCAACATTGTAAACCAGAGAATGTCTTCACTTATCTTAACACTTTAGTTGATTAAAAAATGGATTATTTTAGAAATCCAACCTGACTATTGATATTCTTTTTTCAGTTCTTTACTTAGCATGACCACTGTGTGAAAAGTCAGCTTCACTTCCTGGTTTTAAGAGGGGCCCATTTTCTCAAAAAACTCAGTGGCACTCATCCTTTCCCAGTGCAATAGCATCTGGGTACAGAGGACTTCTGAAAATTAAAGTAGTTCACTGTGTTCTTACTGTCCACTTCAGTGTAAACACTACCTCCACTGAATGTCATGAGCCTTATGATGAAATGAAAGTTGACAATGCTGGTCCTACATCAGTTTGTACTCTGTTTTGTATTCTCATTTTCCTTAGCTTTGAAAATACATTTTCTTTTTGCTGTACGAAAGACTCACACAGACAAGGAAAACTGGCTTTTCTGGGGGACGAATGAAACTGACTTGCAAAGAGCTTTGAACGCACAACGCTTAAGGTTGTCTTCCCCTCCACTCTCCTTCAATGTTGTTGTTATTGTTCATATTACAAGAGTGCACCAGTGCCCACGGCAGGCCCCTAGCTATTGGTCAGACATATAAGACAGTTCATGTCTGTGGGAATCCACCATCACCATGTTAAAAAAAAAAAAAGATAGAGGGATAATGGGGGAAAGTGTCAATGCACACAAACAGGGTGATCAGAGTGATGATGAAAACAGGTCTCATAACGAGATCTGGGTGAGCTCTGTCTAGCCCCCCAATCTGTTTAAAATGCTGGTCTTGAAATGATTTAGCTGCCAGGTAGAGATACAGAGTGGGACAAGGGGGTGGGGGGCAAGGAGGGGTGGGGTGGGGATGCTCAGATGCCCTGACATGGGGGGAAATAGGGGACACAGGCTGTGACAGTATGGGGGGGAGAGTCCCTGAAACAGAGAGGAAGGCAGGAGAGTGGGGAGGGAAAATGGGGGACACAATGAGACAATGGGGGGGTGTCCCCGAAATAGAGGGGGTGGCAGGAAGGGAAGGCGGGGGGTGCCCACAAGTCAGGACACGTGGCCCCTCTCCAGCCAGGCGGCCTCCGCGCCTGAACTACAACTCCCAGCATGCAGCGAGGCAGGAAGGGGCGGGGCCCGGGGCGTTGCCGGCTGCTGATTGGCCGGAGCGGAGATTTGAACCTGCCGGGCGCGGGGCAGGGGGAGCTGTTGGGTGCTGGCAGCTGCGGGGCCCCCCGCGGTGAGTGGGGGCCTGGGCCTGGGGGGCGGGTTGGGGGGGGTTAGAGTTAGGTAGGAGGGGGCCTGGGGAAATGGGGGTTGTTTGGGGGAGCCACGTGGGGGTTTCAGGGGGCTGGGGAAATGGGGGGCTGGAGGGAGTGATGGGGGAGTTCTTGGGGGGCTGGGAAAGTGGGGGTGTCTGAGGAGCAAAGGGAGGGTCTTGGGGCAGGGGAGTGATGTTGGGGGGCTTGCCTGGGGAAGTGGGGGGCCTTGGGGAGTGCTGTGGGGGCTGGAGGGAGTTCTTGGGGGGCTGGGGAAGTGGGGGGTGTTTGGGGAGTGATGTGGGGTGTGTGGGGACAGGAGGGAGTGATGGGGAAGCTCTTGGGACTGTTTGAAGAGTGATGGGAGGCTCTTGGGGCAGGGGAGTGAGGTTTGGGGGCTTTCCTGGGGGGCCTGGGGAAGTGGGGGACCCTTGGGGTGTGATGTGGGAGCTTTCGGGGAGCTGGGGGGGCATTTGCAGAGTAATGTGTGGGACTCTCAGGGGTGGGGGTGATGTTGGGGGGCTGGGGGAGAGCCTGGGTGTATGGGGGTGTTGGGAGGGGGTGTGGGGTGAGCAAGACCTCACTGAGCATGTCCCAGAGGGGTGCCGTCTCCCTGGTGTCGGGGATGCTCTCCATCCCCACGCTGCAGTGACGGGCAGGGTTCAGCGCTGGCTCACAGATAGCTGGGCGGTTGGTGAGTTAGCGAGGGTCGAGGGTCGGTGTGGCGGGATTTCCTTGGGCCTGTTGTGGGCTGGGAGGTAGGAAGGGGATGGGCTGTGCTAGAGTTCACCAGGTAGCCTGGCAGGCAAGATGAGCACTGAATGACTGGCTGTGTGGAAAGAGTGGGGGGATGCCTGGGACAAGAACATTTTAAGACTGAGAACAGGGTTGTCTGTGTTGCTCTGACCCTTGTAAGACATAGGCATCCTGGAGGGGTTCTCTGTGCAGCGTGTCTTTACGCACACTTGCATTTGCACAGTTACGTGGCTCCTAAAGTTTAAGGCCAGCAAACACCACTTGGTGTCTTGTCTGACCTGCGTAACACAGGCCAGGGAATGCTATTCATTTACTCCTGTATCATGGTTCCTTCCCTACAGAGCAGAAGCAGGATGAAGCACCTAAAAGGAACTGATTTTATGGCACGGACCAGCAATTTTGAGGAGACAAGGGTGCTGCTGCTGGAGCTGAAGGTCAGATTGCAGGCAAAGACTTCTGAAATCTCTGTCTGAGCTTTTGAAGGTCTAGCTCTTATTCAGACTGGACCCTTAATGGGAAGTGTATGAAGGGAGAAAGCTTGGTGGTCACCAACAGTAACAAAGGAGGCTTCATATGTGGGTAAACAGTTGAGGAACAGGGGCACGTTCCTGTCCCCTGCTTCTCAGTGGAAGCTGTTTTCCTTCAGTGCCCCAGTCATCTGAGGAACAGGCCCGCTATTGCCCCCTGAGGGCATTGTGAGGCCTAATATGAAAACATTCAGAATGCCTCTGGTAAAAACAGCATCTCATTCACACTAACAAACTTGTTTCGTTTCAGGAAAGCCTAGCCTGTGTCCCAGAAGACTCAGACGGCAGGAGCAAGTCCTCCTGGCAAAGCACAGCCTGTGATAAAATTCTGCGAGCTTGCATCCACTGGCTGGGACTGGGCAGCGATTGTCAAGCACACTTTGAAAGTCTCTTGGACCTGGCTGAGCTGGCATGCCAAGGTTATATAGCGGCCAGGCCTCTGCATGTTCCCCTTTACTTGGAGAAGATCCTTTACCACCTGATGAAGAACATTGCCACCCAGGGATCCTATGATGATTGCTTGAGGTTTGCTAATCTGCTCTATGCCAACCTAGCAAGGTGCCAGCCCTCAGCGGTGCTTGTTGAAGACTTTGAGGCCATTGCCAAGAGCAGCTTTAGCGTGCTCTGGAAGGGGGTTGATGCCCTTGCCAAGTCAGGCCTGGCACCAGTGGAAAATAGGGTGGTTCTTTCAGGCCGGCTGCAGGCCGTGCGCTTTCTGGTCCTCCTGGAGGAAGACTGCTCCCCCCAGCTACCCCTGGAGCTGCCCTTCTTTACTTCTCAAGTTGCTCGTCAAGCTGCAGCAGCTGCTGTGATGTTTGAGGCCCAAAAGAACCCTCTGAGCAGAGAAGATGCCTGCTTCTTCAGCCAGCAGCTTGCTGACCACCTGATCACAGCCCTGCTGGATGGGAGGAGAGCAACGGAGCCCCTGCCCTTGCAGCGGTCCCTGTGCCTCTTTGAGCTCACCTTAGAGCGGTGCCGGCGTCTCTGCAAGAGTGGCTGCTTTGGGGAAGGCGAGGAAGCGATAGACCAAGCCTGGGTCTACCTGGAAGGAGCTGACGATAACACCCGGAGGAGCTTTGGTGCCGCTGTGGGCCTCCTCCGAGCCGGAGTTGAGCTGAACAGGGTGCTAGCACTGGGGGACGGTCAGGCACAGTTGCCTGTCTCCCAAGCTGCTGCAGCTCTGAGCTGTGTGGCTGGAGTCCCTGAGCCCCTGCCTAGGGTGCTGAGTGAAAGCTGCCAGTTCATTGTGTCCTTCCTAAATGGGTATGTGAAGAAGAGTGAAAGGAGGCTGTTCAGGCTGGAGGATGTTCTTGGCCTTTCAGCTTTCATCGAGGGTTACTCCTGGCTTCTCCGTAGGCTGCTGGAGAGCGTGAGTATAGCTTCTGCTGTGGGGGCTTCTCTTCCTCTAGGCATGGGGGTGGCTGTGACACCAAGACTTGTGCCAGGGTTTCGTCTGCCATGTACAGACCCCAAGAGTGCAGCAGAGGGTCAGACCCATTGGTAGCTGGGATCTTTTGAGCCCCAGAGCTCTAAAGCCCAGCGTGGCAATAGGCTGGGTGCTGCATATGGCTGGGGTCCTGCTTTGGCAGGACAATGAGCGCTGCAGGAAGGAAGTGTAAATCCTGTAAATCCACACTGCAGACAGAGGTGGTACTTTGAGCTCAGGGCAACTTACTGTGTCAGCTTTGAGCAAGCAGTCAAACCTACCTACCTCGAAACAATCCCATCGCACCTGAGCACACAGGAGAGCTGCTAATCTCTGCTGCCGGCCTTGGTTTTTAGTGTGTATGCTCAATTCCAGCTAGTGTGACAGTCTACCCAATAGGGCAATCACGCCTCTGGTTGCAGCATAGCCATATCTTGCCTAGGAGCCATGTGGCCTTCCATAATTGCACTCGCAAGGGTGGGGTAGACAAAATTGGCTCTCAGCTAGGTGCCAGCAATTTTACTTTTGGTCACCAGAGGTTATGCCTCCATTACATTTCTGTAGTGGAGCGAGGTGACAGGCTACTGATACTGGTCATCTTGGTGACCAGAAACGTGGATTTGCCCAAGCCTGTGCAAGGGTGAACAGGCCTCTTTACCTGATAGGTGTTCTGCTGACAAAGGCAAGCTTTCCTTCTCCATCAGCTAGCTGAGGATTAATAAGGAGGCACTGCAAGTATCAACCAATTGCTGCTGTTGGCAGTTACTGCCTCTGCTAATTAAATGGCAGTGCGACCGTTGTTTCAGTGGGACCTGATCCGCATCTGAGCTGGTGCAGATGCGCCTTGTGATTGTCAGAGTAAGTTCTTCAGGCTGATCTGGCTGTTGCATTTTTTTTCTCCTCTCCAGATTCCTCCTGACAAAATGAAAGAGCAGCAAACTGTGAAACAACTACATTATCACAGCCTCCAGGTGTATGTCACAGTGGCGTATGACACCTTCCTGGGTTCCCAGGTACTGGCGGTGGAGGGAATAGCATATGCCTCTACGGTTGGGAGTGGGCGAGAGAGACAGACAAGAAGCCTGGGTGTATAAAACACATGAAGCTGCTCGTTGATGGGCTGGTCCCAATCTGAAGCCACTGATCTCTCCTGGGGGGGGGGGGGGTTGAATCCCTGAGCTGTCTGTAATGGTACCCCTCTCTCACTCTGAGATCACTCAGTCTTCTCCAGCCTAACTCAGCACAACATGGTGGCTGGAAGGACTCGGGCTAGTCGGAGCAGAACATGCCCCAGAGCTTCCTGAGTGGTCAACAGGACCCTGGAGTACTTGCAGGCTGCTGTTAGTGTAAATGCCCTTTATTAGATGAAGGTTTCCTCTCCACAGTTGCGTTCTGCTTCCTTACAAATGAAGGAAGTGTGGTCAAGTGGCTAGTGCTGGGAAGTGTTGGTTCTGGTTCTGCATTAGCACTTGATCCCCTGTAGCCCTAAGCCACTGACTCTAGGCTGCAGTATTAAAGGGACCAAGGCACTGCACTGGGACACAGTAAACCAGGGTTCACTTCCTGGCTCTGCCACTGCTTTGCTGGGTGATGTTGGGCAAGTTACTTTGCCTCCCTGCAACTCAGTTTTCCCACCTGTAAAATGGAGAGCTTGACTTCACTAAAGCATTGTGAGATCTACAGATGAAAAGTATTATGCAAGAGCTAGGTGATGGTGTTCCTCTTTTCTGTGGTGTGACTTTTTAAACAGTATTTTGAGACACCAGAACTTGGTGTATTTGACCTGGAGGGAGTAGAGTGCTTTGCAAAGGTAAATAATATCAGTCTTATTGCAGAAATAGAGAAACTCGGGTATGGTGTTGACCCTCTTTCTGCTAGCTGTGCTCAGAACTATGGCTGTACGATAGTGGAAGAATGCTATTAATTCCTGATTACTTTTCCCCATGCAAGGGCTCAAATGTTCTAGCATTTCTCTCCCCAACTTCTGACTTCCCCAGGTGGCTGAGTCAGCTGGACTGGAACAACTGGTGGCCTCTTGCCGAAGCGTCATTACTTGGATGCTTGATGAGCTGGAGGGGCTGTCTGAACAAGGGCAGGTGGAGTACCTCGATGTCACAGGTCAGTCCCTGAGCAAATGACACTCGCATGGCTTGCTGTCCCTTGCGAGGGAGTTGCCTCTCTCGTATCAAACTGCTCTGTGAGGCCTACAAGGGAATCTTGTCCTTCACCCTGAGTGCAGAATGGAACTGTGTAAAAACATTGCAACATGTTCTTTAATGCACCACAAATATCCAAGCCCCACTGGGAATCTGACCATATCCTTGTCTGAGTTCCATCTGCTGAGGGCCTTTCTCTCTTAAGCAGGGGAACAGCAGTTCTCTCCCTATCCAGCACAAACTCTAACCCAGTGGTTCCCAACCTTTTCTCTGCTGTGGCACACCCTGAGGCCTTCAATTTAAGCTGTGGCACATTATGAATATTCAAATTAACATATGAATATTCATGAGCCAGGGCACCAATGTTGCCTCTAGGGTGAAGGGGTAGCCGCCCAGGGCCCTGCACTTTGGTGGGGGGGGGTCACATAGCTGTCCCCCTATGCTGGGCACTGGTCGACCTTGCCAAAAGGGCAGCCTGGTTTAGCGGTGCTGGTCTGTCCGCTCCCTGTCTCCTGGTCACACGCGCTGCTCTTGGCTCTGTGCTGGAGCAGCGGGGAGGGGGGCGGGAGGTAGTGCAGAGTAGAGATACTAGCTCTGTGCTGCCTCCTCCATCCCTGCTGCCCCAACACAGAGCCGAGAGTAGCATGCGTGGCCGGTGGGGGGGGGAGGTGATCGGCAACGCTGAACCAGGCCTCCCTTTTGGCTGGCGTGCCTGGTCCCCGCTGGCATGGGATGGCCGGTGCAGGGGTCTGCTCCTCCCCTGGGTTGGCTGGTCCTGCCTCCCAGTGCTGGGGGAGGTGAGTGGGGCCCTGCAGAAGGCAATTTGTTGGGGGCCCCACACCCCCCTAGAGACAGCCCTGCAGATGAGACTGCTGCCGCTGGAGTCCCTGGGGATGGCTAGATTGGGCTGCTCTGGGAGCCCTCTTGCTGTCCCATGCCCCCTCTCTGGGACCCCTACCTGTGCCTCCATTCCATGGTCCCCCCCCCACCCCAACCCTATTCACCAACCTTCCTCAGCCCACACTTACCTGCAGCGAGAATCTGCTGCAACCTTTTCCTGCCCTAAACAGCCCATGTGGGTGGGCTGAGCAGGGCGGGAGATTCAAGTGACCCCAGCTCCCAGCAGATTCTCATGGTGCACTTCAGACGTTCCTGTGGCACACTAGTTAGGAATTACTGCTTTAACCTGTAATAGGTGGAATAGGTTTGGCTTGTGATCAGATAGCCCTACCCAAAATAACCAGTGCTGTTGCCGGATTGGATTGGCATTGACTACACAATGTTGTATTGCTCAGTCTTGCCATTTGATGGCTCTAAGACTTGCAAGTGACATGAACAAGACCATCGTGACTAGTGCTGTTCCTCCTTTCTCTTGTCCCCAGCATCTCCAGAGTTTTGCTTCTTGGCTCCTGCTTATCCTTGTAATCACTGCTACTGCAGTGCAGGATCTTGCCTGAGGACATCCTAAAGAAAAGTCTCTTCCTAGACCAGGCCTTGACAAATAGTAGGTCTCGGGTTGCCATGGTGACCAGTTTTAGCAGTCTGTTGCCTAGCTCCACTGCAGAAATGTAATGGAGAAGCGCCCTCTGACCAAAAGTAAAATTGCTGGTGCCTAGCTGTGAGCTAATTTTGTCCACCCCGTCCTAGACCTTAAAACAAAGCGTGGTAGCACTTTTTTAAAGGCTAACAAATCTATTTATTTAAAGACTAACAACTTTATTGCATGAACTCATGTGATAAATAAATTTTAGTCTTTAAAAGTGCCACCATACTACTTTTTTTGCTGAACTAGATGGTTCCCACTCTGGAACTTCGTAGACCTTGTGAGCCATCAGATCTTCCTCTTGCCCCATGTCACCATCAACTGGTCTGTTTAAATCACCTGCCACTAGACCTGCCTACCCCAAGGACTCTGGTCCAGGCAGTGCTTGGCCTGCTTCTGCACATATCTTCCTTAAATCTATGTTTCAGGGATACAACAGAGCATGTTGGCCTAAAGCAGGGTGAAGGAGCAGGGTTTGAGACCTCACAGAGCCCATCCTAGTATTGAAGTAGTGTGCATTACATGCATCCAATAGTCAGTGAAGGAATCTATATCTATGCTTTGCTCACTGCAGATCATAGGATGGGGGGGATGTTCAGACAGGAAAGGTGGAGAGGTGCCCCAGAAGGGGGTGGCTGTGGGGTGTTCGCAAGCTTAGCTCTCCGACAGGAGGCACCCAAGGCAAACCTTTTCTTTTGAGACCAATGTGGTGCCTCCATGATATGATGTCCTTGCTGGAGTATCTAACAGTGGCTGAAAGTATCCACACTAGGAAGGTCCTCGATGCTTAATCGCAGTTGTCTTCAAACTTTTTTCCTTGGGACCCAGTTGGAAAAACTGATTTATGCCTATGACCCAGTCATTATATCTTTGAGCACTGCACTCCAGTCTTTCAGCAATGACAGCAAGGGGTGCCACGACCCAGTGCTTGTGAGGTGCTGAGACCTAGTACTGGGTCCTGACCCTAATTTTGACAACTACTGCTCTATCAGAAAATCCAGACAGAACAGGAAGATTTTCTTGCAGAGGTATTGGTAACAAGGCTTGTAGAATTAAGGCAATGGGTGCTTATCTCCCATAGGGAGAGGAGAGGGGAGGTGTAGTGCAATCTCATAATAACTTTTCTTTGTTCTGGCAGCATCGTGTGCATTCAAGCTGGCCTATGGCTTCTATACCCAGAAGCTGTATGTGGAGGCCAGCTCTGTGACTGAGCTGTTCTGCAGGAGGCTGGGGATGGCAGAGTCTGGTAAATATCCAGAGATGCCCACAGAAAGGGTGAGTAGCTGTCTCTGATTCTGGGTTACTCACTGGGGCTCAGGGTCTGGTGTAAGGGAGCCCACAAGCCTGGCTTATAGGGACCAGGTGTCCATAAAGACAGGATGCTCAGACCTTGAGTTGGGAGAGGTAAGGCATTTCCTCCAACTCCTCTCACTGATGCGAAGTTCAGACTAGCTGTCTGTTAGGATGGGGGCTGCAATCTGGGGCTTGGTCCTCTCGGATGCAGGAAGTGGAGATGCTTTTTGCCAATGACACCGCCTACAGGGATTAGCTTTAAGTCATCCGTCCTATTCCAAACTGCTCCTTCAAGTCTCTCTCTCTCTGCAGTTGCACAAGTGCTTTAAACTGCAAGTGGAAAGCTACAGGAAGCTCTGCTGGTTTGAGAAGGCCCTTGAATCCGTGGTGCTCTGGCTGACCGCACTGCGTGGCAGGATCACAGAGCAGATGGCAGAGCCAGTCATGCTGTGGACCAAAGTCAAAATGGATGCAACAAGAAATGGGAATGAAGACTTGAGACTAAAGTAAGCAGGGGGCTGAAACTGGGATGGTGAGGGACCATTTTCATGGAGCATGGATTGAAAGCTAGGATTCCTTGGGTCTGTCTTGTTCAGTCACTCATCTTGTGGCCAAGCTGCTTTCTGCCTCCGTTTCCCATCTGTAAAATGGCAGGGATATGTGTTTCAGCACCCCAAGACACACAGGTTGTTGCACGCAACTTGGTCTCCAGTGTAGCATAGACACAACTGGGTAACCAATAATCAAAGCTACCGCAATGTCTAAAGACTATCTTTCCACTTGCCAGAAAAAATGCTAAGTTGATGGGAAAGCTGCGTTGGTTGGGCACTTGAACCCCTCTCGAGTATCTCACCACCACTGCTCCTGTCTGACCTGCATGTTTGCTGCAGGACCCTGAAGGATGGCTTGGAGGGGCATGGCCTGGATGCAGGAACCATGGTGTCCGTCCTCTCTGAAGAATTGAAGGCCTACAAGGCTACCCGGGCCGACACAGGGCAGGAGCGCTTCAACGTGATTTGCGATCTGCTGGAGATCTGCTCGGAGGACAGCGGCCGAGAGCATGAGCGGGCAGTGAGCCTGGTGGAGCTGGCCCAGGTGTTGTGTTACCACGACTACACGGAGCAGACAGCCTGGTGAGTGGCTGCTGTGGGACTGGGCGAGTTGGGCCTCATCACCCCAATGTCTGCATGTCCTGCTCTACCTGCTTCTGTCAGCAGTTCTGATTAGCCGCTTGTCCCCAGGATGCAGCCAAGTGGGGGAAAACATCCAGTTGGCAGTGTGTGTGTGTCCCCTGGTAGTATTAAAAACAGGGCCTTTAGTGATGCAGCTTACTTCTTGTGTGTGTTGTTTCCTGGTCTGCAGCCCCTTGTGATGTGGCATCCTGCAAGCACTGGGGGTTGCTTCAGGCATGTGCAGGGTCTCTGTTACACTAATGATTCCTATAGCAAAGCTATTGAATAATAGGGATCACGTCTTTTTGATTGTGCCTAGCGATGTCATGTTCCACCCGCCCTGCAGGGCCATTCCATGGGATTCCTCTAAAAGGCAAGAGGTGCTAATGCTCCAGGACCATCAGGCTGCCCTGGGGTGAACTGAAGATCTCTTGGGTTTTGGCCATGCCAGACCCCTATTCCATGACTGCATCTCATGGTACCAGATGATAGCCTGGGGCCTGCATGGTACCCGTCTTATAGACACAGTAATGCTGAAAAATGGGACAGGGAGACCTGGGTTCCATTCTCTGCTCTTGATTAATCACTGACCTATACCCGTTCCCCTTCTGTTCACGGGCAGATACTTGCCCATCCCTTGTGAAGCGCTAGAAGAATTTTGTGGGTGAGGTGCTCATGCTCCATCTCCTCTCCTGTAGCTCCTCTCTGGACTCGGTACAGGAGGCTCTGCGGCTGTTGGATGCTGTCTCTGTGAGTGCTGAGAACCAGGAGCAGCTCTTGGACGACAAAGCCCAGGCTTTGCTCTGGCTCTACATCTGCACCCTTGAATCCAAAATGCAGGAGGTAGGTGGTGGCAGCAGCAGAGTGATGTGATGCTGGTGACTCTGCTCCATGCTGTCACATGGGAGGTCTGGGCTTTGGAGCCCCTCGGTGTTGCACTGAGGTGAGGATGGTTCTGGGTGGCAAGGGTAGATCAGAGGTTGTGGCACAGCTATCGTGGTGCTGTGTCTGGGGGTGGTTCTGGGGCATGAGACGAGTCCTCCAACTGCCTGCTGTCCATCTTCTCTCCATGTGGCTGCCAGGTGTGCCAGTTCCACCTGGTTAAACTGGCTGTACCAGGTGCCTTTTTAGTAGGACATCAATGGTCCACCTAAAGTGAATGGCTACAGAGCACCGAGCTCGAAGCAGTCAAGTAGCTGGGAAAGGTCAGACAGGGAAATGCCTATCTACCCCCATGTACTTTTCTCAGATGCTGTCCTTGGGCACCTTTCCTGTGCCTGGCCCAGGAGACTGGCTGCTGTTCTCACAAAGAGTGAAAAAACTCTGCTGATGGAGTAGAGGTGCATGCTCCTCCTGTCACTCCTCTCATCAACAATGTTGTAACTACCTTGGCTTTTCTCAACCTGGTGCAGAGCATTGAGAGGGAGCAGAGAGCTAGAGACCAGGGGCAGAAGAACCTGGAGGACTTTGAACCCAATGACCTCAACTATGAAGACAAACTCCAGGATGACAAGTTCCTGTACATGGGCATCTCCTTCAACCTGCTGGCAGACTCTGGTGAGGCCCCTCTGCGTGGATGGAGATTGAACAAGTAAAAGCCAACAGTATCTTGGAGCAATAACTGTTCTGATCTGGGTTAAACCAATCCATGGGGTCAGGAAGGAGAATCCCCTAGCTGGGAATGATATTGGCAGGGACCTAGGCAGGAGTAGGAGTGAAGCAAGTGGTCTCCAGTTCAGCCTTCTGGGATGAAAGGGTGGGGGATGCTTCCACTGGCATGTATCTCCCAGGGTTCTGCCATTCTCCATGCATGGTTGGTGGAGGTCACTGGATTGTTTGCTCTTGCTTCTCTCAAGAACTTCTTGGTCACTGCTGCTCTGGAGGTGGGCTCTGTCCAGTGTCTGAGATCCCAGCTCAGGAGAGGATGGATCAGCCCCTAGTGGCTGACTGGCTGCATGGCTTTCATTTTCAGCACAGTCCAAGTGCCTAGATGACGCCCTTGCCTTGTGGAAGAAGCTTTTGGCCAAGAAGGGAGTCCCAGCAGTGCGCAGTGCCGAGCAGACTGTGGTCTCCCTGCATATCATGGCAGCGCTCTACAGAATGATGGCCAAGGTAGCAGGCGCCTTGGGCTCTGACAGGCTGGGGGAGATGGTTGCTTAATATTTTCTCTCCAACAACAGCCTGTTACATATGTTCTGAGGGAGGTGTCACATCCTCATGGGCATCTCTTCAGGACTTGGCCATGGGAGTTTGTCCTGACCATGGGTGGCAGCAGCTGGCTTATGCCCTGAGGCATGAGGATTTCTATGCAGTAAACTGCAGTGCATGTGTGTGGTGTAGATGGAGGTGTTCTGCATAAACTTTCATCACTTGAAGCCTATTAAGTCATATTCTCACTATCTTGTATTATAAAGTTTACAGGCCAAGTGTATGATGTCTTCCCCGTGTCACCTTCTCTGGCCTTGTTGTGAGGGGCAGTAGGAGCTGCCTGGTTGATCTTTTCTATAATAATCACTGTTTGTATCTAGCTCTCATGTCTCTTCTTTGAACAGTTGTAATCTTTTCCTTTGTGGCTTCCTAAAGGTCCCTTCTATTTGGGTACTTGCACAGCCCTCATTGCCGTGTTTTTTGTCTTCCCCTGTTTGCTGCCCTAAAGGGTCAAGTCATTATTAAATGGCTGCAATACTTCATCCCAAAATGAGTGAAGAGATGGTTTTTTTAAGTACACATGGCTTATCTAGAATGAGACTTTATAGACAGGGTGATCTATTTTCCTGTCCCACAGCCCCTGCAGTCCATGGAGGCCTATCTCCTGATCAGAGCCCTCTCCAGTGCCCTTGGTGACTGGCCTGGGACAGCCAATGCCTTGTGTCAAGTGACCAAACTGTTTTTCCTTCTGGAATGTCCCAGTGATGCTGAGGTATGTATCAGGGTTGGGTTGGTGGGAATAAGGTGACATGGAAGTGATTCCTAAAGGGAGATACTTTGGGGTTGTGTGGGGGCTTGTTCTTTGTACTAAGGCCAGGCTGGAACAGCATTCTAACACTTGTTGCATGGAGGATGCCATTTTGTTCCCAAGGGTGTCTTCTACATGGTGTGGCCATACACCTGTCCTGGGTGCGAGGTCACACTGGCAGGATTTGTTCTGGTATTACTGGAAATTAAACGAATCTGGACAATTAGCCAACTCCAGAAGGTCCTTGGTGGAAAGAAGTTTGGGAACCACTAACACAGAGGGTGAGGTGACATTCTCTAGTAACATGGGGACACGTGTAACTTCCATGGTCTGAACTGTCAAGCCTGGAGGTTTGTACACCTGCTAGGTCCAACTTTCAGGACTGTGCAGGGGAGGTGAAGAAAAGCCAGTTGGCCACTACATTGCACTTCAGTGGAGAAGCTGCCTTCTAACATGATCATAATCTTCCTGCTTTCGTGGCACTTGGTCTAACATTTTAACCTGTTCGTGGTTGAGCTGAGTTTGGCTGTCATTCTGAGGCAGTCCCTTGATATGTGCTTCATTTTATCTCATCTCCTTTCAGATCTTCTTGAAAGAAGCAGAGAACTGTTTGCAAAACGCTGACAGCAGCAGTGATTCCTATCTCCTGTTGAAGCAAACATGCCTTATGTTCCGTAGTAAGCTATGCTATGCAAACCGTAAGGTAACCACACATTTGAGATGTGGCTTCTTTTCCCTACCAATGGCACTGTGAAGTATCCATTTTGAGCTCTGTGAAAACCATTCCCATTAATATGGATCCACTAGTGCTAGCTATAAAATGATTCCCTACCCAAATAAAACTCTGCATTTTGGGATATAACATTTTGATTCTAAAATAGAGCTGATATGCCTCATGGAACCAGTAGTCTGTGTACTCTGAGCTCCCATTCTCGTACAGACTGGAATCTCTGGCTGAAGTCATCTCCCATGATGCAATATCATGATACATCTCTTCTTTCCACCCTTTCTGTGTGTAGTAGTTGCATGCTCATGGTGCATCATGGGAGATGGAGTCTGGCTAGTAGAAGAAAGTGGAAGATGTAGTGCTGGAACTGCAACTCCCTTGAGGCATTGCGCTGATGTTTCTGGACTGATGTACTTCAATTATCAGGCAGAAAGTTTCTTTAACAAAAAACCAAAACTCCCCATGGAACACAGATGCTCTTAGGAAAAACTCCAGCTAGTTGAAACTACCTTTTAAATAAATTTGATTAGCCCCTTCATCCTTCTTGTTTGGGGAGTGGTGGGGACCTGACTCAAATAATAGACTGTTGCCATCCAAAGCCATTCATGGCACCATGGGGAAAAAGAATTTTTTGAAGATCAGATGCTAGCATGGAAACCTTTCTGTGCAGCTTCAAGAGAACTTAGAACAATGAGTCCTCTGCAAGTTAGGCTGCTGTCTTATCTTTTCCTGGGGAAGGTGCTAGGTGAAGAAGCCTGGAAGGGGAAATCCAGAAAAGGGTTAGCAGAGGTGGTATAAATGCCTTGCATGCTGCCCTTTGCCTGCCTGCTGAGGCTTTTCCACAGTATTTCTGACTAGTTGGGTCTTAAACTCATTCTGCTGCATCTAGTAAGCAGATCTTGGATGGAGGAAATTCTGCTCTCCAAAGGGGTGGAAGAAATGGCTGTTTGCAATGACCCTGTTCTTGAAATGTCTCTCTTCATTTCTGGTTCTCCCCTCTGGTCTGTTAAATGGATTACAGCGACTTGAATTAGTCTGTAAGGCTAAATTGACAGGTCTTGGTTCACATAGTTCACTAGCGTCAGTTTTCATCTCTCTCTTACACAGATTGAAGAAGGCCTCACCCTGCTGCTAGAGGTGCTCCAACACCCAGCCCTGCAGAAGATTGCGAAGGTCTGGTACCTGCTCCGAGCCCAGGTCCTCCAGTTGATGGCCTCTTATCTCAGCCTTCCATCAACCAGCCTCTCACCCGAGCTCAGGCAACAACTCTGGGTTCAAGGTGAACAGGGGGACGTGGCAAAACCCTGGTTGCAGTTCAGTGTTTCCACAGCATGAGAGATGTTCTGATGGCTGTAGGGTTGTGGGCATGTGCTGGATGGCCTATGCCACATTGGCAAACTCTGAAGTGGATTGGGTATCTACAAATCTGGCTTTTTTTGGCCTGCCAGTAATGTCATCTGGCCTACAATGCCAGTGACCTTCTAAACTGGGGTAACTTCAGTCTTTATCGCAAATGCCTTTTCTCCACCCTACCTGTGTGGGCAGGAGCAGAGGAGCCTACTGATCCAGGGCTGTCCTCCAAAGCTCCAAGAAGGAAGATGGGTTCTAAAGTACCAGCGCAGTCGTGTGTCTATCTACAATGACAGCTAACACTGAGTGCAATAGAGCAGTGGTTCTCAACCACTGCGTCACAACACAAAAGCATGTTGCAGCACAGTGGCTGAGTGTGTTGTGTGAAATCAGGTGCTGCTGACAGCCCATAGAGAGATGTGGCAGCAGGCTGATTTTGTTCTGCTGACCCCTTAAGAGCGGAAGTTGTAGCTGTTCCATGGCCTCAGGGGCTGCTAGTCAAGCCTCCAGCTGCTGGGCAGCAGTGGTGCTTTCTGTCTTGCACGACTGGGAGCCCTCCCTGTTGTGTTGTGATGGTTGAAGGCGTTGAGAACCCTTGCAGCAGAAGTAGAGAGCTCCATAATGTGCTTCCTACGAGGTAGGGAAGGATTGCTTTCTGACCCAGGCTGATGATTAGCATATGATCTGAAGTAAGAGGACACTGGTCCATGTAGCTTCTATTGGAGTCTCGTTACCTATAGTCTCATTGCTAAAATGCCCCTCATTGGGCAGACAGTTTCCCACTTTTTTCCCCCAGTGTTGCATGACATGAGATGGGTGGAGAGAGTGCACAGTGGAGTCTGCATGCTTTGTAAGTTCTGTTAACTGCTGTTCACATAGCTAGGAGAGTGGTGCTAATGCTCATATGTCCCCTCGTACAGGATGGAAGACCCCTGAAACTGCTCTTGCTGATGCCCACAAACTCTTGCGCAGCATCCTTCTCCTCATGGGTGGTGATTTGCTATCCTCCCCTAAATCTGTCACAGAGACTAAATTTGTGGATCATGGTAAGCTGCAATATGCACAGACTCTGTCCGTAACAGCCCTGTTTTAGGAGGACTTTGCTGTCTTAAGTGGATCTTGCTTTTGTGCATAGAAGGAAATTCAAAGAGGCTGGTTCTCCAAACTGTGCTCCTCAAAGTCTGCCTGGGATCAGATGTAACATGGAGAACCTCACTTGATTTGGATTTGGGTGGATGTAAAGCATCTTCCTATTTTAAACCTACCTTCATTCTTGATGGCTCAGTGCCTCCTCATAGAATCATGAAAGTTCCACGATCCAGTGCCCACAGAGCACATCCAGTGTGCCTGACTAAAGGGGCAGAGGGCAAAATATCCAGTGAACAATGAGTTGGGGGAATTCTAGATGTTGTTCTGGGATCAGAGCCTGCCATCATGATATTTGGCTGGTGACATGCTGATGTCCCTGGTCCCTACACTATTAGCATGCCCTTAGCCAGGAGAATAAACCCCCATGCAACCCACCGTGGCTGGTGTCTCCAGCAAGGAAATGGACAATAATGGTCTGGAGTAGTGCAGAGAGTCTTGACAATTACCATTTAGCTTCGTAGGCACAGTGCAAAGGATGGGATCCCTGTTCACCTGTTCTCATCTCATGCAGGGGAAAATCTCCTGCAGAAATGGCAGGTGCTGGCTGACATACTGGTCTGTTCAGAGAAGCTCACTGCTCTCTTTAGCCAAGTGGAGATGGTGTGTGAGGCCAAAGCCTTCTGCCTGGAAGCTCTCAAGCTCACCATGAAGCTGCAGACCATTCGGTGGTAAGGACTTATGGGGAAAGACTCTCTCATGGGGCAGAGCTGGCCCACCTCAATGGTGGACAGAACGTTCTTTGAGCAAGGGAGACGGAGTGAGCGTGGGCCAGATCACCTTCCCCTTACTCCTTCTGTATCCCATTCCCCTTCAATACAGGAGGCTTTCAGGCACCAGACTGGGCAGCTCATGTCTACATTTGACCTCAGGCTTCATGTAGATAGCAGACAGAAGATCCCCAGCCTTGATGGCAGGAAGAACCCTGGGGACACAAGGACAACATCAGAAATCTGTGCACTATTTCCCCTGGGGCTCTGCCACGGCTAGGACAGCACACAAAATGCTCGTCCCACCTGTGAAGCAACTCCATGGTTCTGGAAGCTGTTCGGTTCTGCTTTCAAATGAGCCCTAGGGGGCAACTCCCTCAGAGAGAGGCCAGGTGTAGGGTCTTGTCCGAGATGCTGCCAGTGTGGGGGACACCCTTGGTGGGGTGGTGCTCAGAGGAAGGCTCCAGGACAGCAGTTCTGAAACTTTTAAACGGAGCCCCCTGCCTTTGACTTTTGTGTGACAATTGTCCCTTCTCCCCCTACACTTTCAGGAAAAAAGGGTCTGCATGCTTACTTGGGGGGGGGGGGGGTAAAGGGTAGCAGCAGCTCTCCCACAGCTGCAGAGCCTGATGGGATTTGCCAGAGAAAATGGCAGCTGGGAATTGCACCTCATTGTTAGGATTATCTTCAGGATATGGTACAGCAAGCGTGCCTAGCAGTGGCTGGGAGCTGATGCTGCAGGCAGCCACTGCTGGGAGCCCTGCTCTGATTGGAGATGAAAACAGCTGTTCAAAGTGTAGAGCATAGAGCTGATCCAGCTTTGTCCCCTGCTCTGCTAGCCTAGCCTGGCCTGGCCTTTTGCCTGCAGGAGCTTTCCCTTGCTTCTGCTCCCCTCCTAATGGTTCCCCCCATCCCCATGGTTTCCCAGGACTGCCTCTGTGAGGTGTTATGGTCCCCACTGCTGCCCTGCCCTTCTCTCAGCCTAGTGTCCGTCACACAGCAGGGGGCAATGATACCATCCTCACAAGTTTTGGGGAGCATTGCCTCTCCAAAAGTGCACCTCCTTCACAATCCATCCCACACCCCCTTTCAGGGGCCTGCCTCTGAGTTTGAGAACAGCTGCTCTAAGACACATTGCCCAAGTTTTAATTTTCACACACTGAACCTTCCTAGGAGGAAATTCAGTTCTGGGGCCCAGCCCGATGAACATCATTCTGTCGCTCAGCACCTTTAGCCTTCATTGATGGTTGTGAGGTGGGGGAGAGACCTTGGCTGGCCTTCGTGGATGGCTAAACTGGCTGCCATCTTGGATCCAGGCTGTTGATGGGTTTTTTTTCTCTTAGGTGTGCTAGCTTTCTCGTATTGAAGGCCAAGCTGGAGCTGCAGCGAAGCGAGCTGGAACTGTGTCAGTCAGACCTCCAACAAGCCCTGTTCTTGCTAGAATCGGGCACAGGTGGGTTTTTTGCCTTGATTTGAAGAGGGGAGGGGAAGAGGACTGTGTCCCCTGAGAAGGAGATGCGACCAGTCTCCCAAGTGGCATTGCTTATTGAGGGCAGCTTGTGCATCAGAGGTGGCTGGTAAATAGCAGAGAAGGTTGCTCAGACTCCAAAGTTCTGCTTCTTGTGCTGTGCAGGAGGATCTCTTGCAGTAGCTTCTGGGACCCACAAACTAGAGGGGCTGGAAGTGGAAGGGGTCTTGAGACTAGGCAGTCAGTTGCAAATCGCACCACATTTAGCTTGCTAAGAGTAACTTACTGGACAGTTAAGGTGTGCACTTCCTGGATAGAGAGAGGAAGTATTAATGCAGGAATAAAATGAGAAGTTGGGGTCCCATGGTTACAAGTCTGGCCTGAAAAGCCAGAATCTGTGTCATGTCATGTCTTGAGGCTACAGATCTACCTTTTTTCTGCTAAGGGCTGGGGGGGGGGGAGTGAGAAGCAATTCATCTTAGTGGGGGTGGGAAAGGCCTCCTACAAAGGACAGCAGTAATAGATTGTCTTGAGTCTGTCGTGTTGAGTAGAGGACAGCACAGGTTGACCACAAATGGTGACCCTAAGGTAACTTCTGCTCCTTCTCCACCTTCAGACTTTGAGACTAAAGAGAAGCAGAAAAGCGAAGTGACAATCAAACCAAAGAAGGGCAGAGCCAAGGGCAGGAAGCACCTAGGCTCCAGTGCTGAGCCTGCCGGGGAAGAGGAGGGCTTCCTGAAGGGCCGGTCGCTAGAGTTTGTAGACACGGTGAGCGGGAAAGAGGAGAGTGCCCTGACCACCTCTCCGGTGCTGAAACCCAAGAAAAAGAGACGTCTGAGCTACATGAACCATGCTGCCACATGCCCCTGCTCTCTCTGCTCTGATGTGACCCTCTCTGCTGTCTGCCTCCATTGGGCTGTCTCCTTTGCCCAGGCAGAGCTGGCACTGGGGAACAGAGCAGAAGGGTTAGGCCTCCTCCAAGCTAGTCTGGAGCACTGTGGTGTCGCAACCTCTCGCTTCTCCACCATGGTGCGAGAGGCATCTCAGAGCAACGGCAAGAAGGTTGCAACTCGGGACAGATCTGTGCTCGGGCTGCTGGATGACCTGGTCGCCAGCATCTACGCCACCCTGGCTGCTCAAAGCATGGATGGCCGCCGGCCAGAGAAGAAGCTATTGGAATTCTTGGAGGCTGGCCTGACCTTCCTGTCTTCCAGAGCTCCCCACCTGCCAGGTCTGGAGTACCACAAAGCCAGTCTGCTGCTCACCAAAGCCATGGCTACCATCTACAGACTGGCCTCCAAGCACAGCAGCTGCGTGGCTCACATCTTCTCCAGTGTCTGGGCCTGGAAACCCTCATCTCCATCTTCGGAAACCAAAATATCAGCCATGACCAAGGTACCCAAGGTGGAGGAGAATCTGCCCCTGAAGAATCGAAGCAAGAAGGTTCCAATGGCAGCATCTGGCCCAAAACCCAAAGCCAAGAGAGGACAAGGAGTCATACCCCTGCCTTCGACAGACTCCAATGACATCTTTGCACTGGGCGACTCAGATGGAGACGTGCCCCCCGTTGTTAGACCTGTGATGGATCCCCGCACCCCAGTGCAGAAATCCCGCCCTCCCACCAAGGGTCGTTCGCACACTAAGCTAACCCCTGGCCCCAAGGCCCCGTTCATGGTGTTCAATGAGGCCTCTCCTCCAGTGGAAAAGTCTCAGCTGTTGAAGGCTCCCAAAGCATCCCAGAGAGTTCGATCTCGCCTGAAGGTAAGTGGGTGGCCCAAAAATCACTGAGGGACTGTGTCATTTGGGGCAGAAACTCAGTTGAGGGGCCAGAGATCATGCGTCTTGTATCTACCAGGACACCGGCTGCTGGATGTATGGAGCCCTGGCATTGCTTCTTGCTCTGCGCCCCCCACCCCCTGAAACTCCCTAGAGGGGCACAGAGGCACTGTGGAGGGGTGATGAGCAGTATTTGTCTCACTGCTTGCCCCTTCCCCCATATTCCTCCTCACAGCCAGAGCTGGAGTTCCCAGGTTCGCATCCCCCCCCCCCCCCCCAACCACATCATGACTTCTGAAGTGTCACAACCCCTAGTTTGAGAGCCAGCAATCTGCTGGGTGGCATCCAGTCCACGTGTCCTCCATTCTCCTATGATCAGCTCCCCAGAGTGCAGTCTGCACCATCCTCTGAGTTCTGCAGTGTGCTTGGGTTGGATGAGGGGGGGATTCCCTAACTTGTTTCCCTTTGCAATATTTCACACCCCTGCTGCATGGATTCAATACAGGCAGCTGGATATCCTCTGGTCTGGGAACCTGATAGCTTGCTGAGGACTCTGGCCTCCCTACCTTTTTGCAGGGTGGGGAAGGGTTAATGGTACCCCAGAGCAGAAAGTACCCCAAGGTCAGGTGGGACTCATCCAGATTTGCAGGCTAACCCTTCTATTGCTAGTTCTCCCCTGCTCTGGGGTGTAAGGTGCCCCTGGTGGCTCACAAGATGCATGGAGACTTACTTCTAGGTCAGCTGGCCCTGTTTCTTAAGGACTGGAAACTGCTGGCCTCCCTGAGCCAGGCTTGTGAGCACAGTGGGGCACCAAAGGCTAGTTCTCACAGGGATTTCAGTGCTACTGTCTCAGCAGAAAATGCCTTCAACAGGAAACAGGACTCTTGCCTCTTGGGCAAAGCCTAGGAGCTTCGGATAGAGGGGGGAGAAGCTGCAGCTGGTACAGCTGCTGTTGGGAGACCTGCAGGCCTTCAGATTGCAGGACTGTTAATTCTCTGCTTTAAAGGACTCCTGCCAGCCCCAAACTGGTGCCAAGGACTGGCTAAATCTCTCTCCCAGCTAGTGCTCAGAATGCACATGGAGAGCCAGGGGCCAGGAATGGTCCTGGAGGAAGCTGATGGTGTTCCTCTGTTCGCAGGTGGCCTTCAGTGATGACAGTGATGTGGAAGATCCCACTACAGTAGCACAGAGGCCAGAGGACAAGGGACTGGCTGCTCACAAAGAGCAAGGGCCTGCCCACCACAAGACAACACGATCGTTGGCCTATGGCAAGAGGGCTTCACGGCCAAGGGCTCTTGCTGAGTCAGAAGGGGTCCAAGCCAGTTCATCAGATACCAGTGTCCAGAGCAGCAAAGCCAAGGGTGGGAGAGGGCGACCTGGAGGCAGGAAAGCTGCTGGGCGAGAAGAAATGTCAGGAACAACCCGGAGAGGCCTCTGTGGGAAAGAGGAGGAGGAAGAAAGGGAACTCCTGAGAACTATCAAGGAAGAGGAGGTGATAGAGGGATTTGAGGTCAGCTTTGAGGCCTTGCGAGGATCTGATGAGGAAGAGGCAGCCCCAGGTAGGCCTGGATTTCTGGGCTACCCCAGAAATGGGAGTGGGGAAGGAGGCTTTGACCACTAGACAGCCTTGCCCTGGGTTGCATCTCTCAGGCAAGCTGTATCTGGAGGAGCACAGGAACTGGGGTGGTCTCAGACAGAACAGAGGCAAAGGAGATGGTGCTTGTCAAAAGAAGTCTGGTCTGAGTCTAGGTTTTGAGCCACCCATGGTCTAACCTTGACCTTGGTTTGCTGCAGCAAATGCCTTCACTGTGATATCTTCCCTGACTGAAATTGGGGTGGACTGGCCTAGTTCACAGGGGTGAGACTGAAAGCTTGCTAAGATCTTCACAAGCCAAGTGTCTTGGTTGGCTGGCTTAAGCCCCTAAAGTGCCTTGCTGCTAAGGGGAGCCCTGTGGAGCTGGCTCCAGAAATAGACAGGGACGCTTCTGTGGGGTAACAGAGAGGTGTGGGAGGTCTGAGCTGAGGAAGCAGGTGGTTGGATCTGAGGATGCTGCTCTTACCCCAATGCTGAATGAGGGGAACCGAATCCTGCCACAATCTATAGGCATGTGCCCTGCTGAGCCCTGTTGCCAGAGCCTGGAGCGTGGGCTGACCTTGCTAGAAACCAGAGTCTTGGTGGTGGTGACATCTGCTCTTCCTTCTTCAGGAAGAATCAGGCCCCCTGCCCCTGGGCAGGATGGTGTTGAGGGGGAGGACGAGGTTCTCAGACGAGATGGCAGCACTGATCTGGAGGAGAACTTCATGGCAGCAGAGCAAAAAGGAAACCAGGACCCCTTCAGCCTGCAGTCTCTCTCCTCCTCCCTTGCTGCTGTCAGTAAGTGACCCATGAACCTCATGAGAGTTGGGTCTCGCTTGTTCTCCTCCCTGAAACATCAAAGCCTAGGGGCAAGAGCCAGACATGCTGGCTGTGAGGGTGGGGGGGGGTCTCCTATCAGTTGTTGCATCCTGCCCCTTATCCGTCCCTTACCCCGTTTTGTTTTAGCAAGCTCCAATAACAGCCTGGCGGGCTTGGCTCAGGTGCTAGCAGGGCTCCTGTTTCTGCTAAAATATGTCGGCATCTATTGCTATTGGAGTCTGCCTCTGCTCTTTCCCTGGTTCAGCTGAGGCACTCCCACACCACCTCACCTGCCGACTCCTCTGTAAACATGCTGGCTGCTGCTTGAACCCCTTCCACTCCACCCAACCCTTCACACCCCACCACAGTTCCCCCCTGCTCCCATCTCCACCGTGACACTGCGCAGGAGGGAAAGGTGAATGAAGATGCACTGACACCAGGATTATCTGCTCTGGCTGTTCTAGGTGTGTCCTCGTTGGACTCTGTCTGTGACTACCTAAAAGGTGCCTTCCATGCCATCAGCCACTGCCCTCCGAGCACACTCTACTGCCAGCTGTGCCAGCTCATGGCACTGTGCATCGGCAGCAGGGACCCGATCACTACGGCCTATCTGGTTTCGGAGTCGGTCTCCATCACTGCCCGTCATCAGCTGATGAGCAATGTTCACAGGAGACTCCAGTAAGAGCTGTTACCCCCTTGGCTGGCGAGTTTATACAGGAAAGGGAAACCCACCTAGGTCCACTTGTTTGCCTGCAACGTTTCCTTTAAATCCTTTGTTTGCAAGGGGTGTGACTAGCTGTGGAACTCGCTATCTGTCACAAGATGCAACAGAGCATTAATCCTGTTCGTTAGCTATGCGAAGTGTCCTAAAGTGAGAACAGGAAAAATAACTTGGGAACATTGAATTGGGGGCAGGCGGGGAAGACAGGTTGGTGACTGATTGACCAGGCTGGGAGCCAGCTCTGTGCCACCACTCCTGGTGCTGCCAAAGACTGATCTTGGGCCCCATCTATAATATGGAGATAAAGCCTCTCTTGCCTGGGGGTGGGGGCTGGTGGCTTACATCACTGATCCTTGCACTCTGGAGATGGAAGCTGCTGTGAGCGTGAACATTGAATTGGAGGTGCGCTGTGGGGACACTCGTCCTTTCTTTTAAAACTCTTTGCTCACAGCTTAAGTCTCTTATTGTTGCTGCACTGTGCAGTCCTGCCTCACTCTTCTCGAGGTGCTGGATCCCTCATCTTGATACTCTGCCCACTTCTCTGGGCATCATGGATGCGCTCATGTATCCCACAAGCCTTTGTTCAGAAGGGCCTCTCTGAACCTGCCCACCCGCTTCCCCTCTCTATTTCTGACCCCTGTGGGGCTCTGCTGCGCTGACCCTCTTCACACTGCTTCTATCTCCAGCAAAATGAAGAAAGCGGCAGCTGACATCACTGACCAGCTGCAGGCGCTCACCCTGCAGGGAGGGGGTGCCCATTCACAGCTCCAGCACCTCCTGGAGCTCCAGAGCTTGTTTGAATTCAGCTCGGTGAAGCTGGGCCAGCAGGAGACAGAGCGCTTCAGGGAGAAGCTGCAGCAAATACCCCCTGGTAGGTGCCAGGAGAGGCCCCCCTTCGAATGGCAATAGGGGGGTGGGCTTTTGGCTCTCTCTGGGAACAGGCCTCTTCTGGTTAGGTGCCTGGTCCAGACCCAGTGGTGGCTGAATGTTGCTATATCACTTGGGCCAGAAAGCAGCACCTTGGTTAGGTGAGCTGTCCTTGGTCCAGCTGCTAGGGGGCCCAAATTCTCCTCCCACCAGAGGAGTAGGGCTGTTGGCATGTGGGAGACTTGCCCTGACCTCTGTCCATGCTATATGAGGGCTGCTTTCTCCCTTCTCCTGTGGGGATGTGGACTGCATGGTCTATGTCACTGAAGAATGGCTCCTAGCTGTGCTCAGTCTGTTTACTCACCTCCCCTGAGTGCTCCATTGCTCTGCTTGTCTCAGGCGTAACCGTGTGCCTGCTGACCCTCGTGAGCCTTCAGCCTGACACCATTGGGGACACTTTGCTACTAACGCGCCTGGAGAAAGACAGCAGCCCAGTGACCATCCGCATCCCAACAATGCACAGCAAGGTGAGGGGCAGGGTCCATGGCACACCCAGGTAGCGGCTGCTGTGTGAGCTCAGTGCAGGGTGACCTCTGCCATTTCCCTTGCAGGCACCCCTGAGCTCAGTGCTTGGTGAGTTTGATACCATCCAGAAGGAGCAGAAGGAATTTAGCAGCTGCACGGACAAGAGGGACTGGTGGCTGGGTCGGATGGAGCTGGACAGAAGGCTGAAGGTTGGTAGGGGCATGGGGATTGGTGCTGGGTCAGCAGAGTCGAAGACAGGCTTCCCATATTTTCACACCAGTCTGCCAACATGCCTCCTCTATCCCTAAAGGGCAAGAGTGGGAGCTCTCTGCTCACTGGCCAGCCCTTGGCCTTTCCACTGAGGGGGCCAGTGGCTGCAACTGGCGGCTAGAACTCCAGTGCCTAGGGACTTCAGACTCCCTTTTCCTTTCTTCAGGTCCTGACTGAGACCCTGGAGACGCAGGTGCTGAGCTGTTGGAAGGGGGCCTTGCTGCCGGCCAGCCAGGACCCTGATGTGGCCAAGCAGGCCTCCAGCCTACAGGAACAGCTCGAGGAGCACGGCTGGGAAGATTCAGATCCAGCATTGCTGAAGGTGAGAGGGGTGGTCCCGGGAGAGCCAGCTGAAAAGCCTCCAGCCCATCCCGGATTCTGGCTGTGCCTGGGCAGGATAGATGTGGACAGTCTAGCTTTTGGCTCCTGAGCTGATGGCTGAGACTGGTGGGAAGGGAAGCAAGGTCCCAGCTTGCGTGCTGTCGGGATCAGGCGATTCTCCAGCAGAGAAGGCCCCTTGTACAAATGCAGGGGAGGCTTTTCACATGGACAGGGATTTGCTGCGTCCACCCCCCTGCATCGGGGGGAGGCTGTAATTCCTTGTGTCTGTCTTCCTCTCCTCCCTCAGCTTGTGCTGAACAGCGCTCACCTCCTCACGTCTCAAGATGTGCAGTGCCTGGCATCTGGGCTGTGCCCAGTGCAGCCGCATGCTGCCCAGGCTGTCCTGCAGGAAGCACTAGACAAGCAGAGAACTCGCAGCAAGCCAGTGAGTGGCCACCTGGTTCTTGTGTTGGACAAGGTTAGTGGGCCTCCCCAGGCGTGCCCCTGCCGGCATCACCACTGCCTCACCAGATAACAACTCATCTTCCTTCTCCTCCTCCTCCTCCAGCACCTACAGAAGCTGCCCTGGGAGAACATCCCCTGCCTGAGAGCCCTGACCGTGACCCGATTACCTTCCTTGCACTTTCTGCTCAGCTACCCTCTCACTCAAAGGGTAAGCGGGGGGGTGGCTGTTCCTGGTTGGCTGTGCTGGGCCTTGGGGAAGGACTCTGCTGTCGTCTGGAGCTGGGCCAGTAGGTGGGTCCTGTGCTCTGAGATCAGCTGAGCCCTTTCTCTCGTGGGGAAGAGAAACCTGCTTCCCACTGCACCACCTCCTTGAGTCACATCAAGCTTGCAAGATGAGGCAAGGAGTGCTGTTGCCCAGCCTGGTGGCAGGAGAGGCTCTGAGCACCCCGCCCTAGCAAGTGCATGCAGTAGGCTGGGAGCAAGGATTGCACAGGCCAGCCAGGAGTGTCCCTAGCTGTAGCATGAAATAAGTCAGTTCACAGAGCCGGACTGTTTGATGCCCAGCACCCACAGCTCCTAGCAAGATTATGGCCGCCCACACAGTACCTTACTAGATCTCCACCTGGGCCAGTGGGTGGGAGCAACATGCCTTGTATCCTTGTTTTAGTATCGACCAGAGTCTGTCCTCACCCGTGGGGTGAATCCCAGCACTACCTTCTATGTCCTCAACCCACATGACAATCTTCCTGGAACAGAGGAGCATTTCCGAGCTTGGTTTGAGAGGTGAGTGCATCTCCCTGGTCCCACATGCCGCTGTGGGGGGATTTGCAGAGCATGGCTTGGCAGGGATGTTGTGTGCGTATCCCACTAAGACCTGCACAGCACCAGTAGGAGCACTGCTGTTGGGCTTTGCCCTTCTTTGTAGGGGGTGGCGGGCTGGGCTTCCCTGCTCTGTCCTCACCCAGTGTCTTCTCACAGTGAACCTGGCTGGACAGGGGTGACAGGTGCAGTCCCGAGCCAGGAGCAGATGCAGTCAGCACTCACGGAGCGTGATCTCTACATGTAAGTGTTGCTGGCATAGGCCAGTGGGATGGGAAGGGACTAATGTTTCAGGGAATTAGGGAGCAGGACTGACCACGTCCCTGTAGTAGATGGACACCTTGGATTCTGGATTCTATTCTGCCTGACTGGGGGGTGATCTTGGACAAGCCGCCTCCCCTTCTCCCTGCTTCAGTCCTTGTAGAGAGGGATACATGCATTGCTAAAAGACCCCTCTCCATGGAATGCTGATACAGAAACCAGAATGTATCCATCCTGTCAGGAGTAGGTGACTTTTTCCTGCACATAAAGCTTAACTATCCTGAGTAAACGGAGGCTTCCACTGCTCAGGGATGGAGGTGCAACTTTATAGAAGTGCTGGGACTGGGAGATGTGATGGCAGGGGATCAGCTCACTCCATGGAAATAGAGTATTTGCCCTGTATATAGGCCAGGGACCTGGGGGCGGGGGGTGTGTGCAGTGGCCCAAGATAGCAACAGCCACCTGTCAGCCATCACCAAGTCCCCTGCAGCACTGAATTCATCCACACATTCTGCCTTAGCTACGCTGGGCATGGAGCTGGTGCCCGCTTCCTGGATGGACAGTCGATCCTAAAGCTGGACTGCCGTGCTGTGGCCCTTCTCTTTGGCTGCAGCAGTGCTGCCCTGGCTGTGCGTGGCAACCTGGAGGGAGCTGGGGTCATCCTCAAGTACATCATGGCAGGATGGTGAGTCTGCCAGGGACGTGCTGCTTGAATGTGGGGAAACTTCTGCTCTGATGGCTGCTACCAACCTAGTGGTCTAGGCACTGCCCTTTCCTGCTTTAGGGAAAAGGATAAACCAGGCAGCTGCAAGGGTTGTAGGATTCCTTCCTGACACTGTTGGAGGCTCAGTTTGTGCCTTGAAGTACAAGGTCTGGTCATCCCTTGCTTGGTCCATGAAGCATCAAATGCTAATGGCCACAGATTGGCACCGCCTCACATCCCAGCCACAGCATTTGACTCTGCTGTGGGGAAGCCTGATGCCAACAGAGCCAGAGCTCTATGGCTTCTGTATTTGCTTGTTGCCAGTCCAGGGTATACACCATTTCTTAACTAGGCCTTTCTAATAGGAGGGGATGAGGAAACTGAACCTGCCTTCCTTGTACTCAGGCGAGGAGTGATCCAGGGATGGCTGGACTCAGTTAAGGTATTGCCAACAACCTTGTGTCTGCTGGATGTGTAATGAGCATCTGTCTGTTCCCTTTGCAGCCCCCTTGTCTTGGGGAACCTCTGGGATGTGACTGACCGAGACATCGACCGCTATATGGAGGCACTGCTCCAAAGCTGGCTGAAGGCAGGGTCAGGCGCTCCTCTCCTCCAGCACGTCATCCAATCCCGCCAGGCTCCCAGACTCAAGTACCTCATTGGTGCAGCCCCTATAGCCTATGGCTTACCTGTGTCTCTGCAGTGAGACCCCATCCCCTGGACTCCCAGGGGGTCATTCCTGAAGGATTGTGTATGGAACACTTGACCTGAAAACTGCCTCCTAGCCAAACTTGCTGCTGGACTCAAACTTCTCCTAAAGTGCCTTTAACTCAGTAGCTGACTTCAACCTTCTATGTCAGTGTCTTGTGTGGAGGGCCCATGGGTGGCTTCTCAAAGGACGTAGGGATGGAGGGATATTGTTTTACATTCACTGTGGCATGTTTAAACCTCCTTGGTGACTTACAGAATGGCTGCTACAGGGGAAGAATCTTATAAATGTAAATTGTCAAATCTCTATGAATATAACTTATTTTAATTAAAGCATCTGAATTTTTTATATTGCAAATGGTTGCTGAATGCGTCATGCGTGTACAACTAAAATAAAGCTGGTGGAGCCCTAGGTCTGACTACATGGATTTTCCAAGATCCCCAGGGCATGAGGACGGTCTACTCCCTAACTTTACTTTCTCTGCTAGGCTTTTCCTTCTTAGGCAATGCCACTTTCACTTGATACCATCCGCCTAGGCTGAAGTCTGTCACTTGAATTACCCAATGCACCAATCTGTCTTGGGTAAACTGTGGCATTGATTATGTGGGAAACAGTGTTGTTTAACCTTTCTCTCTGTCAAAGGCCGATCTTCCCTCCCCCTTCCCATTAGCTGTGGGGGTCTGCATTGGAGAAAATACCCAACAATACTGAGCTTTTGTTCCTTCAGTTACTTGAGTCTCCTGTCCTCTAAGGACTGGGGTGTCTTGCTAGCTCAATACCCCAATAGGACATGAGGAAAGTACTCTTTTTACTTCTGGGTGCAGTTCTGATGGTAATGGGGGGAGTGCTGTTTTGATATTAAGGCACCTTGGGGTTCAAACCTAGTTTATACTTTGCCAGGGTGACAGGTACATCCCATGGGAGGAGGTTTTTAGACAGCTATAATGTCCAAATATGGAGGCAGTTAGTCATACCAGCCCCTCCTGATGTTGGGCTAAGCCAGGACTTCAAGAGGTTTTCTAGCCTATTTTTCCCCTCCCTTGTGCTGAGGTAGGGTGACCCATCTGATGGGTGTTAAGATCAGGTTACACAAAGGTGGGAATTTCCTGAGTAGGCAAGGCCAAAGTCCAGTGTGGGGGACTTGTGTGTGGAGGTCCTAAATAGAAATATTCCCCTTCATGAAGCTCCTAAGCAGTCTCAAGTGGCTGGATGTGGCTACTCCACCAAGAGGCCAGTGTGAGGCTCTTTGTAACATTTAATGGTAAACTTAGAGCAACCTGATAGCCTTGAGCAGCTTGACTCATGGCTAAACTAATATCCAAGCACAAAAGTATGGGTGCAGTTGCAGAAATGCTATCTCTGCTGCACCTGTAAAAAGGAGGTCCTGAACCCCTATTGGAAAGTCTTAGTCAGTTATTAGCTCTCATGCTCTTGGCCTTAATTCCAGCTGAGAGAGAGAGTTTGTCATACTGTTGGGCTACTATCCACTTCAGAGAGGACCAGAGTGAGCCCTGTATAGGGGGATTAGAAGACAATTGCATCCTGCAGCAATACTCAAGAAGAGGGTTAATTGGTATAGAACTAATTAAGCTGTGTTCAGATCATTCATATGTGCATGTCTTTACATATAGGAATAGCTTATACGGGGTGATGCTGCTAAGAACAAGTTATTGGCTTTAATTATTTTGGTGTGTCTCTCCTCAGAGGCCTGGCAGAAGCTCAGTACCAGGAGCTTCATAGATCCTGAGCTGCTTCGTCGATGTCAAGGCTGGAAGGGACAACTATGATCATTCACTCTGTGTAGCATACAGGACACTAAGCTTCCCCCAGTAATGCCTAGAGCAGATCTTGAATGAAAAATAGCCAGTCTTGATTCAGGAACTGCCACTGAGGGAGAGTTCTTCCTGAGGCTTGATAAGGTGCTTCTGTGGCTAATCTGTGTTAAACAGGGACTTTACTTCTAATCTGAATGGGTCTTTCTTCAACTTCCAGGGCTGGATCCTGTCCCCTTTCCCTGCTGGAGGGAGGAGCCCTATTATTTAAGCTGCATTAAGGAGTTGGGTGTGCATGGCGGTAGGTGACTGGTGTGGATTCCAGAATAACCCTAGGCACTTTGAGCTGTTTAAACACAGATGTGGTGGGTTCAGCCTCCTGAATGCTGCAGTGAGGTTTGGGGTGTAAGAATCAGACAGATCCTGGGTGGTCTGGGCCTTGTTGAGCCCCCTGGGCCTACTTAGATGTTGAAACTGACCCAAAACTTTATTACTTAAAAAAAAACCCCACAGTCATGTGGCACTTAAAAACTAACTTTTTTTTTTTTTGCATGCCCTTTCATGTGAGGAAATCCCACTTTGTCACATCGGTCAAAGATAGGTGAATTTACAGAATGGAAAGAAAATAAATGTAGGGGAGTGTAACACATAGGATGGGGTCCTAAAGTAACAGCAAATCAGAGCAGTTGTTACATTCAAAGCCTGGGAAGGGTGAAGTCCAATGACCTTTTGTAATAGGAAAAGAAACCATAGTCTCGATTTAATCCTGCTTTCACCCAATTTAATTTGCATATTAATTCCAGTTACTGAACCCCTCCAGCTCCACGTGGTTTACCCCACAGCAATGGCGACCGGAAGTTATCACTACGTTCCACCCCGCCCACAAAGGGGCCAAAGGCGACCGGAAGTTAAGGGTCAATATGGACGCCCTAGCACAGCAGCGGCGACCGGAAGTTGTTATCCGGAAGTTTCTCTCCGCCCACACCCGCAACGATGGCGACCGGAAGTAGGCTAGCCGAGGCTTGCCCCTGCGCACGCGCGGCCGGAAGTAGGCTGGAGGCCCCGCCCCGCAGAGGGGGGCGCGTGGCGTCGGGGGAGCCGGGCGTGGCGTCAGGCGCGCACCATCGAGTTGGGTGCGTCCGGCCTAGAGCGCCTCCCCGGCTGCTGCGAGTCCCCCGGGAGCCGGAGTCGCCCCAAGATGGCGCAGCAGGTGAACGTCACGGACCTCACGCTGCCGCAGCTCGAGGTGCTGAAGAACCAGCTGGACCAGGTCAGGGAGCCCCCCCCCCCCCCGCCTCGGGCCACGCCCTCAGTGCCCCCCCCGCCCTGGCTGTGGCCACGCCCCCAGATAACTTTCCCTGGGGCCCACCGTGCCTGGGGCCACGCCCCCTGGTATGAGGCCCCGCCCCCCACAATGCCCCGCCCCTTGATAGGCCCCGCCCCCAGATACCCCCATCCCCATCCCACCCCCTTCAGTGGAGCCCTGCCCCCAGCAGCCCCTCCTGTCTGTGGTTCCTGCCCCCCCCACAATGAGACCCCCCCCCACCAGCTCCTCTTCTGCTGAGGATGCCCCCACTCAGGGGGACCCCGGCCCCCGCCCTGAGCTATGCTGTGCTTCCCTCCCCTCCAGGAAATGGAGTTCCTTTCCTCCTCCATCGCCCAGCTCAAGGTGGTGCAGAGCAAGTACGTGGAAGCCAAGGACTGTCTCAGTGTGCTCAACAAAAGCAACAAAGGTGAGTGGAGACGCCCGCTGTGCCCATCTGCCCCCGCCCCAGTCCATTTGGGGTGGTGCCAAGGCACAGGGCGTTCTTCGGCACTCGCACCTGATACTTGCAGGCCCTAGTGGCATGCCCGGGAGCCCCATGTCTTCCCGCGCTCAGCTTCCTGCGAGTGTCCGGGCTCTGGGCCAGCTGGAATGGCCTCTCGAGGGCTGGGAGGCTTGTGTGTCGCCTCAGGCAGGCTCGGGGCCCAGTTGGCACTACGGTTCCTGTACTGAGTGTGTGTAACTAGCCACCGAGCTCCGAAACTTGGATGAAAGGTGTCACGAGCATTGCTGTTAACCAGCCCCTAGTTTTGTAAAGCATGAGAACTCCATTGTTGTGGGTGTCCCAGACCCTCCCAGTGCAGCTGTTTGAAGCCCCTACCCACTATACTGCAGAGTGGAGGGAACATCTGGGTGATAACAAGTATTTGTTTCTGCCTCTAGGGAAGGAGCTCCTAGTCCCGCTCACCAGCTCTGTATCCTTTACGCACCATCTCAGAAATGCTGCAGACATCATGCTCTGGCTGCTCACCATCCCCCCTTTTTGATTCTTACTCCCATGGGGCACTTAACCCTGTAGGCTCCGCTTTTCATGCCACCGGCAGCTAGCAGGCTAGTGTTGATCATTTCCAGTCAGCGGACTGGAAGCTGGGAACAGTCGCGGGGACTCTCCCCTTCACATCATGTCGAAATCCTGACTGGTTGAAGGTGGCTGAAGCTGCTCCCAGTGGACAGCTGTTCCTGTGACCTCACTGTTAAATGATCCAAGTGGTCTGCTGTCCACACCCCAAAGACACATCCCAGCTGGCCCTAGTTAGCCCCCTTGTTGCCAGAGAGGCAAAGGTCTAAGGAAACCAGTGGAGCACGAACTCCTCTCTAACTCCATGATAGGGCTGATGCCCTGGGGATGCTTATCCTGCCGGTGCTGGGGTTGTGCCTGCTCTGGCAATAAATGGGCTTCCAGTTCCACGCTCAGTCTCTGCTGCCTCCTGCATTGACTGACTTTTCCGGCAATACTGGGACATTTCGATGGGCTCAGTGTATCTCTGCAACTTTCCCCAATTATTGTGGTGTGGGTTTTCCCTCTGGCCAACCATAGTGCCTTTGGGGCTGCTGATCTTTAGATGATGATTCCTGTTGAAATCCATTCCAGTCATTCACCAGGGGCCTGCCCAGTACGTAACTGCTAATATGGTTCAATGATTAGGGCAGTAACCTGTGCCCTGGATTCAGCTCCCTGCTGTACCACAACCCTGTGTAACCTTGGGTGGATCAGTTACTTTCTCTGCACCTCTGTCCCATCCTACTTTCTAAGTCTTGTCTGTTTAAACTGAGTTCTCTAGGATAGAGATGCTCATTGTGAGGCGCCCAGCACAGCAGAATTTGGTCGAGGCTTCCACCTGGCACTAGAATACAGAGAATCTACTAAAATGTTGCTTTATTAAGCTGAGGCTCTGGGCAAATAGCTCCTGTTGAATTCCAAGAAACTTGGTTGATTTATACCAGTTCAAAATCTGGCCCATTGCGGGAGATGTGGAGCTAAGGTTCATTGCCCGGGACCTGTCACAGTAACCTTGTTCTCTTGCGAATTTCCTACTGGTCCTGTTTTCCCTTGACCTCCCTGGCAGATGTACGTCCCCGGGAAGCTCTCGGATGTTGGCCATGTGCTGGTAGATGTGGGGACGGGCTACTACGTCGAAAAGGTAGGAGGCATTCGTGGGTCAACATTGTGAGAGACGCCTTAGAATTGGTGTGTTCCAGGGAGCGACAGGAGGTGCTTTAACTGCCCAGACGTGGTTAAAGCCATGACTTCCCCATCTCTAACCTCTTTGTACAAAATGCACTCGTACTTTTGAGTGTCGAACACCTGCTGTGTGCTCTGCAAGCTGTGCGCTGGTCTGAGCAGCTGGGTCTGATACCAAGCTAGATAAGTGGTCAGTGAGGTTAATGTGCTGGAATTCCCTGCTAGAGGGTTGCTTTGCCTTCCCTGAGCCAGATCTTTAGGCTGTGATGCACTCAGGTCTTGCACACTAAGCAGAGGCTCAGCAGGTCGGTTCTTCCAGGAGAAACCTTCATAGACCAAGCAGGTCCTGCAGGAAGTGGTTGTGCTCTCTTCCCCTTGAGGCAGTACCCCAGCCTCCAGGACGACTCCACTTCTGCTTGCTGCTGTCCATAAGGGCAGATGTAAAATCAACCTGCTGACCATGAATGCTCCTGTGACTTTTTCTCCAGGCGTCAGGGGTTTAGCTCTGGTGCCCTATCAAATGGGCACGGTAACATGCTGTCTCCTCTGGCAGCTTGTCTGAAACAGTGCCATCGCTTTCTGTTTTGTTCTGCGATGAGTTCTAGAGGCGTAGCCGTGTTAATGTGTACAGCAAAAACGAGTCTTCTAGCACATTAAAGACCAATTTCTTTGGGCATAAGCTTTCGTGGCATCTGACAGAGTGAGTTGCTGTCCACAAAAGCTTATACCTAAAGAAATTTGTTAGTCTTTAAGGTGCCACAGGACTCGTTTCATCTTGTTTCAGAGAATTGTGGAGTGGTATTGGACAGCTGTCATGTTCTATCCCGGGGTGGCTACATTTCACTGGCAGATGAGGCAATATATAAACACACCTTTAACTAAGATGCTGTGAGGTTTCATCATTTAGTGTTTGGGGTTCTCTGATGGAAGGAGCCATGGAAAGGCTCATGTTATTGCCTGAGCAGCCAAATCTTGGAGCAGTTCGAGGGCTTACCCTCCACCCTGTGCAACATTTATTGTGCTGCACTGCTGGTATCTTGGTGCATATCCTGTCACTTTTTTTTTTTTTTTTTTTTTGCAGACAGCAGATGATGCCCGAGATTTCTTCAAGCGGAAGATTGACTTCCTAACCAAACAGATAGAGAAGATTCAGCCAGCACTGCAGGAAAAACATGCCATGAAACAAGGTAGGAATGTGCTAGTCCCTCTCTGGTGGGCCAGGCTCCAGGGACCTGCCTGCAGCTAGCTCCCACCCATTCTTAACTGCTACAGTGGCCTCCAGCCAAATCCCTTCAGTGTCTGTGCATCCTCTCCCTTGCAGCTGTCATGGAAATGATGAACCAGAAGATCCAGCAGCTAACGGCCATGGGGGCTTCACACACTGCAGCAACGAAGGCATAGCCTTGGTCGTCAGTTCTCCAGTCCTTTAGGGCCCCTGGAGCCACAGCTCAGCGCTTTGAAGTGGCATTTTGGTCTCTTGTAAACAAAGTCTTAAAATCATCAAGGAAACTGCTGGGGCCAAAACCATTAAGCCTGTCTCGGCTGCTGGGAGGCATCTGCCATTTGTGCTGGTAGCTGTTACAGTTGCGCTGTGTCTTAAATGCACACCAGGTGGAAGCTCTTCCCCTTCTGTATGTGGCAGGTAATGTAAATGTGCGAGAGAGATTAAAGAATTGTAGAACAGTGTTTCACAGCCTCTCGTGAGAAATACACATGGGGTGGGGCCATGGGGATTCAACCAGTGTCCGTCCCTGCCAGCTGGATTTCAAGCTGTGGCTGCGTCTCCTGGTTTTCCCTAGGGCATCTGCCTGCACTTCTCTGGCTTCCTGCTCCAGCCTCTCAGAATGACAAGCAGGCACCCAGCTTCCAGCCAGGGCTAGGATGGGCTCTGAGGAGCAGTGGCCATTGCCCCTTACTGCCCATTTGCCATTCTGAGGGGCAGTGGGGGCCAGGGTTGGAGGCAGTGTGGTTGGGGAAGGGGCAATAGTGGCCAGGCTTCAAGCCATCCATAGGCCTTGAGCAGAGGACTTTTTGTGCACATTGCTTTTGTTTGGTGTAAGGACATTTCTGCCTTTCACCTTAAACGATATAAAAGAAAGCAGCAGGCTGTAGCTGAAGGCCAGCTGATGCTAGAGGTGGAGAGGGGTGTGACCAGAACTAGAGGGGCAAACTGTCCAGACAGCAGCTCCAATGAACATCTGTGCAGCTGCAGAGACCTGCCAGCCCCTGTTTCTTGCTTTGGCCACTTCACAATGAACAAGACCCTGGAGCTGATCTGGAGGATGAGCTAGTTTCTGTTCCCCTAGACCAAAGTGTCCCCTGTGATAGAGCTGATATTCCTGCAGCTGCTAGGCTGCAAGGGCTTTACCCCAAACAGCCAAAGATGGCTGATGCCAAGTTACGGTTGGGGGGGGATACCTTCCCGTGCCTTAGAACTCCAAGAGCTGGAAAGAGAAATGACTTGCCGTGAGGGGGGGTTGAGATGGGCCTGAAAGGCACTGGGTGGTCATGGTGCACAGCAGAGGACTTGGGTATTGGGGGACGGCCACGATCTGCTGTGCTTTCGGGGACAGCTACGGAAGGACCTTGCCCTAAGGGAAACAGAGACAATTCTCCCCATCCCACGTATGCAGGGGGAGAAGCCCCACTTTTCACCAGCGACTACAACCCACTCCACTGGGCCAGATCCCAGCACTGCACCCCCTGGGACTCATGCCCAGCCCAGTGCCTTGACAGGGGCACTGAAGGAACTTTCCCACTTGCAAGGGAACACAGCACCAGAGAGAGGTTTGGGCCCGTGTTTCTCTTCTGCTTTGCTCTTATACGTCCAGCATCCATTCCTCCTTTCGCTCTTCCACTGGATCACACTCAGAGGCACAAGTCCTGGCCACCGCCAGCCCCATGTGACATGTTCACCAGGCAGAAAGCGGCCACGTGGGGGAGCAGACAAGAGTCTCTAAGGATCTGAGACAGGACAAAGCCACCTTTGATTAGTTCACAAGATCCCCCCACCCATTATTGGTTGCACAGGACATGGGGGCCCCACTCTTGCAGCAGGCCCCATGCTCTGCCCTGCCCTAGGTGTTGCATAAACCCTTTCCCCTGAGCCACAAAGAATCCAGACCCCCAAAACAGCAGAATTTTATTCTACACACCAGGCACCTTCTCATCCAAAAACCAGGTTTGAATGTCACCCCCCAGGAGAGAACACTCGCCTCTGCCAAGATGCTGGCTTCCCTTGGATGAGCATGGTTGCTTTGTTGAGTATTATGGCTTCTACTTTAAACATTCCCTCCCCCCACCCCCCAACTGTATGTACATCTATGATCTGTCCCCTAGGATTTTTCTGAAAATCTGATTTCCAGGCCTTTGACCACAGTGTTGATGCTGAGGACAGCCACGTTCAGCCTGCACCGATGTGGGAGATGGCTACGCAACCTGCCCAGTATGCTCAGTGCTCGTCGACACCATGGAAGGTCACAGCCATGCTCAGCAACACCACGGATGGCACGTGCCAGGCACAGGGACGTTCAACGTGTCGATAACTGGAGGGCCACGTCACGGGCCATGCTTGGCACGCACCCATACCGTGGGCAGCCACGTTCAGCAGTACCATGGATGGCCAGCATCAGCGCTGTGGCCAGCCACGCGCCAAACCGCTGAGTGCAGCCTGATGCCGTGGACGGTCATGGGGCGGGCACTGCTGCACTCAGCGTCCATTGCTGCTGCAGATGGCCCAGGGCGCAGTCAGCGCACAAACAGGGGCTTGTGGACCCTCTTGTGCCGGTTGAGCGTGGCGCTCTTGGCGAAGCTCTCCCCACACTCCACGCAGATGTAGGGCTCCTGCCCGTGGGCTTCAGCCCGGTGGCGGTCCAGGTCGGCGCTCTCGCGGAAGGTCTGGCCGCACTCGGGGCAGGGCTGGCTCTGGCGGGCGGCGTGGAGGCGCTGGTGCTTGAGGAGGTTGGTGCTCTGGGTGAAGCCACGGCCACACTCGGTGCAGCGGTGGGGACGGGCGCCTGAGTGGGTGCGCTGGTGCTTGATGAGGTTCTTGCTTTGGGTGAAACTCTTCCCGCACTCCCCACACTGGTAGGGCTTTTCGCCGGTGTGGATACGCTGGTGCTGGATGAGGTTGGAGCTCCAGCTGAAGCTCTTGCCGCAGTCGCTGCAGCGGTACGGCTTCTCGCCGGTGTGAGTGCGCCGGTGCTGCACCAGGTGCGAGTTCTGGCTGAAGCTTTTGCCGCACTCACTGCAGGTGCTGGGCCGCTCGCCGGTGTGAGTCCGCTGGTGCCGCAGGAGCTTTGACCAGTGGCTGAAGCTCTTGCCACACTCATTGCAGATGAAGGGTCGCTGCCGGCCGGAGGCGCCACGGTGCCGCACTGCTATCGCCCCCTCTTCCTCCTGCCCACCAGCCAGCTCCACCAACTCACCGCCATAGCCGGGAGGTGGTCCTGCCGGGCTCTCTGGCCCCCGGGATTTGGTGCTGCCACCATCACCTCTCTGGGAAGCCTTCTTCTTAGGCTGCTTGGCCAATGGGCTGTGGGGGATGATGGTTTGGATGATTTCGTGCTGCAACTCCTCCTCGCTCTCACTCACGATGCCATCATCAGCTGGAAGACAAAAGGGGACCAGGCATGGCTGAGGGGTGGACACAAACGCACTACTCTGGGATCTTGATCTGAAAGCTAAGGCTCAGAGCTGCAGAGCGCCCCCAAGGGGTAAGTGTGTTTGATAACATTAAAATTCAGAGCAACCCCAGATGTCTGGATTCCCCAAGCTTCTTCAACAATCTCCCCCTGTCCCAGTCCTTGGTAGGAGACACTGCAAAAGCCAGTTCTCATTTCAAATTCCACCCATTCATCAGATATCTCAACCTTTTCCTCAGCCCCAACCCGGCTCCCTCTGTCCACACTTCACTGATAGAGGCTCTTGGGCTGCCTTTGCTCCCTTACCAATGTAGACGCGTCTAACAATATCGGGGTCATCAGAGTCATGGAGCTCCACCACACATGGGTCGTCTTGTTCCATTGGAGGGGAAAGAGAGGTCAGGAGTCAGGCTAAGGGGAGACAGAAGAGAAAATGGTCCATTAACTATTTGCTCCACCGTTGCTGTCATTGAAGCAGTCTCGTTTCCCACATGTGCAGCCTTCCAAGTACTGAACCAGATGTGAACTGGAGCTCAGAGATAAAATCAGGAGGGATCCCTGTGATCTGACACCAGCCACAGAAACTCAGCTAGCGAAGTCTGTCCTGAGCCCAAAGACCAGAAGGCGAGTTAGCATGCAGCATTTAGGAGGATACCCGAGTTTTGGTTTAAAGATGTCCACTGATGGAGATGCCACCACGTTCCTGGGGAAATTGACCCAGAGGCTCATGACTCCCCCTTGTTGAAAATCCTCATCCTGTTTCCAGCTGGAACATCAGACGCTTTGATGTGCAGCCATCACTTTGGTGAGTGGGAAGTAGGTGATGAGCTATTCAGGCACTTTTGAAGGCCCCAGGAGGTTCCTAAGTACTTGGAATATCTAGCCTTGAGTGACTTTGCCCCAGGTCTGTGACACAGCAGGGAATCAAATCCGAGTTACCAGAGTGCCAGGATGCTGCCCTAACCACTAGATCATCCTTCTTCACTTGGAAGAGCCATGACACAAATCTGGTCTACCAAGAGCATCTCCTCCAGTCTCTGAAGCCTGCAGTTGTGGTGGAAGAGCCGTAAGTACTGCCACTTCTCAGTTAATCTCACGAGCAGACACTTCCCAGAGCTGCTTCTGCAGAAGTCTAGGAAACATCTGGTGCTTCAAGAAAGAGCCCAGGCGAAGTGCATCACATGGGCTGGTGAGACATGGACTAACTAGTCTGACTGTGGGGTTCTCAGCTCCTGTTTAGGCATCACCATTTTCAGAGCTCAGAAACCCTTTGGGAAACCCAGCCTCACTTGTGGGTGCAGAGCCCTTAAAAAAGCAGGCCAGCATGTCTAGTTCCCAGTGCCATGCTGTCCCTTTCTAAGGAGCAGACAATGCTGTTGAGCACCAGCACCCAGGCAATCTAGGTGCCAGGGCCACAACTGTTCCCCAGAGCTATCTAGGGATTGAGACACCCCGATTCCCATTTGTTTAGCCCAGCTTCCTACTGCCATGGGTCCTGTAACAGACAAGTGCTGTAAAAGGCACACTGGGCCACATCTGTATTATTACCTCCGCTCTGAGATGTGTGGGTCAGGGTTTCCTATGCAAGCAGTGCCTTGGCAATCCAAAGGCTGGTTTCCCAGCTTCTCCTGCAGCCCCCTCTCTGAACAGTGCTGGATGGACCTGAAGACCTAATGAAGAAAGGAAACCAAGTAAGAACTCTTATCTATTACCCAGTCATTTGCAATACAGCTTCTTGGATCTTTATTGCACCACTCTGGGGGAGGACAGCATTAGTTCTGTTGCCAGTGGGGCAGAAGAGACCCCTTAGCTCTTACATAGCTCAATGAGCTTTGCAGACGTCACTGTCATTAGCCTCATTTTACAGATGGGGAGGCTGAGGCACAGAGCGGCTGGAGATCTGTGGCACAGCAAGGAACTGAACCCAGGAGATCTAGGCTAGCGTGCTAGCTGCCCTTCGTCTCCCAGTCATCGACGCTAGGGTGAGTCAAGAGGGATTGTACAGAAGTCTCTAGAGATGTAGCAACAGGCAGCTGGCTGAGGGGAGAATCAAGCCCAGTTTTCACTCCCTGCTACTGGAACTAAGGCCAACATCTTCCATAAAGCATCTGGTGATTTTGGCGGCCTCAATCTTTGGGAGTTCCCCTGGAGCCTAGGGTAATATCATGACACCAGGCTTTTTTAGTAAGGGTACTTCTCTTTGGAACACCAGACCAGAAGGGACCTCCTGGGTCGTGGAGGCCCATCCCACTGTGACTACAGGCAACCCCGTCAGCAATCCTGTCCATAAATGTGCCAAGCTCCAGCCTTAAGTTCGTTAAGGTGTTTGTCCCCAGTGCCTGCTAAGGGGAGGCCATTCCTGAACCTCCCCTCCACTCATGGTTAGAAACCTTCTTCTGATCTCCAGCTAGAAGTTATTCCTACCCATGTTCTTCCCATTTGTTCTTGTAAGAATACAAGTTCTCTTTTAAACTCAGGATTCAACATGGAAAAAAAATCCCTCTAACGTCAGGGTGGAAGGGGGACAAAATAATTGAAAACGCAGTCTACAGCCATTGCTCTCAATCTTTCCAGACTACTGTACCCCTTTTGGGAGTCTGATTTGTTTTGCATATCCCCCAGGTTTCACCTCATTTAAAAACTACTTGCTTACAAAATCAGACATAAGAATACCAAAGTCTCACAGTGCACTAGTGCTGAAAAACTGATCACTTTTTTTACGCTATAATTATAAAATAAGTCAGCTGGAACGTAGACATCTGAAACGCTTATATTTCAGTGCATGGAAGATAGAGCAACATCAACAAGTCATCGTACGAAATTGTTGTTTGCACTGACTTCTCCTGCTTTTGCGTAGCCTGTTGTCAAACCAGGCAAATGTCTAGCTGCGTTGACGATGCGCCTATCTCTGGCTGACAACCACCAGCGTGTACGGCGGGGACCGTCCGCACGACACCCCGCACGGTGGGCTCCGGATTCGTGTCTTGGGTTCCTGGGTTATATTGCGCTAGCGAGACCACGTTTTTAGAGGGGAAGTGGTTTGTGGGGGTGGTGCAGTCCTTCAGGAAGCGGGAGCTATTTTCAAAGGCCCTTTTCTTGGGAAAAAAAAAAAAAAGTAAAAAATAAACCAAATTCTTACCAAGTCACAATTTTTGTTTTAAGAAGGGCTTGCAGGCGCCCTGTTATTCTGGGTTCCCCTGCGGCTGTGTAGGGAGCCCTCTCCTCCCCAGGGGCCCCTCATTTACGGCTTTTTACCCCGCCCAGGGGGACCCCCGTTCCCCGCGCCTCCGGCCCGGGGGGCTGCAATGGGGCAGCGTCACCTCACCACGTCGGCGGGGGGCCGGGAGGGAGCCCAGATCCCCCGGGGACACCGGCCGCCAGCTGGTGTCGGGGGGCAGCCACAGACCCCCCCATCCCCGGATCGGGGCCCCGCGCAGCTCACCCTGCGGCCCCAGGGCCGGAGCCGGGTCCGGGGCTCGGCGGCGAGCGGGGGCTGCCGGGAACAGGAAGGTCCCGGCCCCTCCGCCCCCCGCGCTTCCTGCCCCTCTAGGAGCGGGAGGACCCGGCTCTATGGTCCGCGGGGCGGGGGGCGTCTCCAAGGCGACGGCGGCCTGGAGGG
>ML682037.1:8965612-8990912 GCA_007922195.1 Podocnemis expansa | reverse complement strand
CCCCAGCCCCCCTCAACTGCCCCCCTGCTCCACTGACGGGACCCAGCTGACCCCCGGCCACCACCAGTCGCCCCCCGCCACTGATGGGCCACACCAATTTCTGCGCCTTGCAGCTCCCCCAAAGGACCCTGCTGATTGCCCCAACTTCCCTAACCACCTCTGTTCCCACTGATGACCCCGTCACCCCCGCTGATTTCCGTGGCCTCAGCCACCCCGACTGCTCCAAACCCCAACAACTATCCCCCACTCCCACTAAGTGACCCCAACCACCCACTGCCCCATCAATTTCCGTTTTCTCCCAGCCGGCCCCCAGCTCCCACCAACCATCCCCTTACTCCCACTCACGGCTCCCTCCGTCCCACCGATTCTCATGGTCCTCCCAACTCCCTCTGGCTGCCCCCAAACTCTCAGCCACCCCCCCCCAATTTCCCTGCCCCCACCTCCTCCCAACCACCCCCCAGGTCTCACTAAATGACTCCAACCATCACCCCAATTTCCATGCCCCTCAGCACCCCCAGCTCCCAGACTGTCCCCAAACTCCTCCCAACTCCCAGACCCACCAACGCTCCCCCATTCTCACTCCTGACTCTCCCAGTGCACCCACATCCTCCAGCTCCCACCCCACGCCCCCAGCCTCCTGCTAAACAGCTCCGCCTCCCCCAAACTCCCAGTTCCCACCAACCACTCCCCCGCTTCTCTTGACACCTTTTGAAAATCTCAAGCCTTAATTGTGGTCCGCAGGCCTCCACACCCCGCTCAACCCAGCACTGCTACTTAAGGAGCTGCCAGGCACAGTCAGACCATCGGTGTCCCAGCGCCCGACGCCTCACGGGAAGGTATATGGGGGATAATCTACCTGCCTCCAACTTTACGGCTCCTCCTGGTGCCTCCTTAAGTTCTGGGTTTAAAATCCTTTCTACAGTTTTAATAATGAATTCCTCTGGTTCACAGCAATGCTCCAGGCCTTTCGGGGCTGCGTTTACATGTGGGATTTTGTAGTTTAGCCATGTCGGTCAGGGGTGTGGGATTTTTCTCCACACTCCAACCGACGTAGCTCTGGTCTACACTTCAAAAGCCAGATTTTCAAAAGGCTCAGATTCACCTGATGCACCTACCCAAGGATCTGATTTTCCAAGTTGCTAAGCCCTCAGCATGTGGAGCTCTTGAAAAACTGGCTATTCGTTCTGGTTCTGAGGTCATCTGGAAATCTGACTTGTCCACATGTGAAAGGTGTATACACTGGTGTAGTTAAAATGGGACCGTCAATACCGTTATCCCAGTTTACACCAGTACATCTGTTCCCATCTGGGATTGGAAATAAGTCATGCTGCGACAGATTTATACCTGTATAACTGCATTCACATGTATGATCTATCAGTTTAATTATATTGTTCAGACACTATAGTAAAGGGAACCATTAAACAGACAGACATAATTGTATTGGCACAAAAATGGTGTTGATCAGGCCTATGTGTTTTCACAATAATCAATCACCACTTTCCAGTTGCTTAGGCCTTTATGCTGAAATTATCCAGGTCTGACTCCTTGGGATGCAGTTGAAAAGAAATCGTGTATGCCTGCAACTCAAAAATTACATTTTTCAGCAATGCATTCCAGTCTTTTGGCGGTAGCGGCGGCAGGACGTGCCTCAACCCAGTCTGACCCATGGTTTGAAAACCACTGCTCTAAAGGATTCATTTTTTTAAGGTATGTTTAGCAAAGGCAGTTCAGGCATTAGTGAAGAGGTTGAGAAGGGATGAGAAATCACTTTTCCCACTAGGAAACAAAAAGCACTCATGTTATTTTTTGAAGCATTAGTACTTAGCATTTGGGAGCAGAAAGCTGCACTTCGGCAACAGCTGCAATCATTTTCTGAGACACACAACAGGACAAGATCTGGGATTTTGGGGCCTGATATGGAAATCACTGGTGAGGTTCTCTGGTTTCTATTATACAGGAGGACAGAATGGATGAGCATAATGGCCCCTTCTGGCTTTAAAGTCTATTCATCTAAATCAGGCTGATACCCAAGCTCTGGAGAAAGCCATCAGCAAGTTATGGATGGGTCAAAAAAAAAAAAAAAACAACCTGACACTCTTGGGCTCGGGTCAGGTTTTTTCTGATCGCATCCTTCTGCTGTTTGGGTCAGTCTGGCAGTGGCTGCGTGCCCGGCCCTTGCCGGCCACTGTCACCTTGCTGAAGTTGGTGTATGCTGCAGAGAGAGCATACTGACTGTCAATGGATTGGCAGTGGCTGCAGATGGATGGCAGCGCTGGGCACGAGGATTGGGAGGCTCTGACTGGTCTAGAATCAGGGATGAGGCAGCAGTAGGGCTGGCACAGGTTCTGGGGGTTTGGATCGGTTCCATTCCAAAAATGACTTAATATCCTCAGTTTGGGTCACGCTTTAAAATTAGGCCCAAGCAAAACCCTGCTCAGAGCTAGAGGTAGTGGGAAAGGTTTTGGCAGGAAATTTTGAACACCCTGAGTTCTTTCTCTTTTTTGGTCCAAAACTGTATATTTTTGAGAAGGAAGGAAAAAAAAAAAAACCCTTCCATTTCCAGGGGCAGTGGTGGTTCCCCTCACACTTCTCTCCCTCTCTCACACTGAAGAGCCAGAAATGTTCGAGCAAAGTTCACTTGTCAGGGGATGAAAGTTTACAGTTCAGTTGTAAAAAGATAGGGTTTTTTTAAAGTTTTGATAAAAAAAATTCAGCCAGCTTCTCAAAAGTTTTAACACATTTTCAAGACAGAACAGCATCAATTCTCAGGGCCAGATGTTTAGAAGAACCTATCATGCTGGTTATACTGCCAGAAGGCCACCTAGCCTGTTGCGTCAGGAGATTTCAAAAACATGCCACAAGTTATCCCTGTTTATAGGTGGGGAAACTGAGGCACAGAGCAGTGACATGATGTGAAGGTCAGTCAGCAGGGCAATGCCAGAGCTAAGAGTATGACTCTGGTGTATGTGTGCGCCTGCACATACCCCCCCCCCCCCGCCATCTTCATACAAGATAAAAGTACTGGCCCCATATCTTTTAAACCCTTTTCAGGTTGCTTATCAGCAGATCTCAGCCAGAGCTTTGCACTCACCTTTGCTCCGCAGCCCATGTACTGGAGAGAGCGTTTCTATTCCCCTCCCTGCCACCAACCTCCTGTGTGACCTTGGGCAAGTTATCCTGCACCCCCTGCCTCAGTTTCCCCTCCTTCCTTGATCTGTCTAGACTGGGTTCTTTGGGGGCAGAAGCTGCCTCTTCCTATGTGTCGCTGCGGCACCCATCCAGCCCTGCTCTCAGTTGGGCCCTTTAGGCATCACCACAACCCATTTAATAACCACCCTGTGTTTTATAAGGCCAAAAAAATTTCTTCCGCCTCCAGTAACTGAGTGCAACGTGTGTGAGGCGCAAAGGAGAACAAAGCTAGGGTGATTCATCCCCCAGGAGGGTGTGGCTGGGTGTGTGGGGGATGCTGGTCCCTGGGGTGACATCTCAAATGCAGGGGGGTCCCCGGCTTCCCCTCCACTCAGTGGGTAGGTTGGAGCACAGGGGTGTCACCCACAGACCCAGCTGTGACCATCGGCTCCAGCCAGCCTGCAGGCTCCGGTTCCCCATTTTGGGCTCCACTTTCCCCATTTCATTCAAATCGTAGCCACTCCTCGCCTCTCCCGCTGGCTTCTTCCCCTCCCTGCCCCTTCCCAACTCACCCCTGCAGCTGGGGAGCACCTGACTTCGGAGAGTCTCCCCTGCAGATGGGATCCAGACCCCAGGGCTCCCAGCACTGCAGTTAGACTCAGCAGCTCTCAGGATTAAAGGGAGGCTGGGAACAGGAAGGTCCCTCCTTTATCCAATCCCCCGGCTGTGCTGTCTGCGGTGCATGGGAGCTGGCAGAGCTACCTGCTGTCCTGAGATCAGTCACTGGTGGGGGGGCCCTTATTTACAGTGGGCCATGCTGGAGCGGGGTGCCCTGGGATGGTGTGGGAGAGCTCAGCCTGAGGTTGCAGGGTAAGGAGGCAAACCCAAGAATTAAAGCTCCTGTCTGTTTCCACTGGCGCTTTCTAGTCTACTTGCTCAGACCTTGCACGCAGTTTGGGCTGAAATTTTCCAGGGCAAGTCTTGGCCCCCGGGTGAATTTCTGGAGGAAGGCGGGTGAAGGGGTTGTTAGCGGCGAGGGAGGGGTGGTGTAAAACAGTGGGCCCACTGGGCAAAATCCACAACCAAGTCCTTGCTCTGGATTTAAAAAAAAAATGGCTCAAGCTCTGACTTTTAAGGTTTCCATGTACGACTACAATACTGCTTCAAATGCTTTGCACTGGAAACATGTAACAGTGCAGGGGGTAGCAGTCAGAGAGATAAGGCCTTGATCCTGCCAGGAACTCCTTTTATTTATTTTACTATTTTATTGTTATTTATATTACCATGGTGTGTAAGAGCCCCGGTCATGGGTCAGGGCCCCACTGTAGTAGGTGTTGTATGTTATGTGATAGGCATATTGTGGTAGTGCCTAGGAGCCCTCCTCAGGACCAGGAACCCATTTTGCTGGATGCTGTACATCATTTAGGTGTATTGTGGTGCTGTGAAGGCCCTGGCTTGGTCTGAGACCCCATTGTGCTAGGTGCTGTACATCATTTTAGGTATATTATGGTAGTACCTAGATCCCTCGGTCAGGGACTGGGGTCTGATTGTGCCGGTGCTGTACCATCGTAAAACAAACAGATGGTCGCTGCTCCAATGTGCTTACAGTCTAAGACAAGACATACCAGTGGGGGAATATAAGGGGACAACACTGGTCAGGTCAACATGCTAGGCAAGCCAGCAGTCTTACTGTGACCAAGTGGATGCATTTTTAAGAAGTTAAGCTCATGCACCCATGCTTGCAAGATTAGTTTCTGACAAAGGTATTTCTGTAGCCCCCCATCTGTGTACATCTGGTCAGTGCACATGATCTGTAATGGAATTATCCTTCTGAATGGTAACGGCAGGGCTCTTACTGTTTTTTATAGATGGGGAATGGAGACAGAGACTGGCTACGCTGAGATTTGCTTGCAGTCACACAGGGAGTCTGTGGCAGAGTGGGGAACTGAATGCATATCTTTCCAGTCTTCCTTTCAGGCTTGTGTTTGAGGTTTCTGTTTAGCAGGAGTGTTAAATACAGTGTTCAGGGTGAGGGGACACGGTTTGCAAGGAGCCACAGACCCGGCCAATTTTCTATTTTTTAATCAAGTCAAGTCATTAAGGGGCATAGACTTTAAGGAGCGTCTGACCAAAGGAGCTGCTTGCAGATTCTCTTGGAGCTCTCCATCCTCTTTTCAGACCAATAAACAGAGGCAAAACTTCTGTTCTGTGAAATCTGCGGACCTAGCCCCAAGTGTTCAAAAATCATAATTCAGGCCTGAAAAATCATAAGACAGGCTTCAAAATTATTAGTTAAAAAAAATATAATTTGCCTGTTCTTTTATTTGCTACCTGGACTAGAGGCCTTTCAGTGTCATGTTTTCAAGCTATCCTCTGCATCCCCGAGGTTAGAAATGCACTTTTTAAAAGAATAAAAGTTGAGAGTTTCCCACAATAACATGGTTCTAGGAGCTTCAGAGAAACACCACCTATTGCGAGGCCTGCAACAAAATTGCAGGGGCTGCTAATGCTGTAAAAGTCCCTTATAAAAGAAACAGTATGGGTAAAAATGTGACAGTAGGTGGATTTTTCACACTGGTATCATAAAAACCTGTGTTGCTAGGAGAATAGTAGTTCCCAAATTTCCACTTACACTTAGGAAGTTTTCTTAATATCCTGCCTAAATCTAAGGCTTCCCCTTGACCTCCCTGATGGCAGGCTTTCAAGGTTTCAGTGTGGCAAACACCAGTGGTGACTGGGTCAGGATCCTGGCACAATTCTAACTATTTCATGGGTCTCAAACGGAAATCATCATGAGGGCTGCACGAGGACTAGAACATTAGCCTAGTACGTTAACCCGAGGACTGCACCACTGAAACCTTTTCATACAGTGATATTGTAAGTATTGGTAACAATAGTGTTGTTGCGGGCCACAGGAAATAGCTTTAGGGACCGCATGCAGCCCTCAGGCTGCATGTTTGAGACCCCTGTGTTAGACGATGCCCCTGCAAAACTTGGGGGCTCAAGGCCCTGTGTACCAAGGAAGTGCTGAGGCTGGATCTTTATGGAGTGACCTGGATCAGTTATCCTCCCCCCACCCTCACATCCTCAGTCAGACAAATACAAAACACCAATGGGGGCATTCAGCTCCAGCTTCCAGCCAAATTTCTGCAGCAAACCAGAGCTGGGTCTCCTCCCCTGCAAGGGATCCAGATTATAAGGGACCGTATCTGACTGACCACTCCATTTCACCCACTCCCCTGACAGAAACCTGCTGTGGGGGTTAGGTGCAGCCCACTGCATGGAGTAATCAGTTTCTCCCTGAAATGGTTTTCATCCTGTTAAAGGATAGAAATCACAGAGGTCTCAAATCCTCCAGCTCCTGGGGGGGATTTAATAAAGCAAGGACCTTCCTGTTTCCTGAATCCTCCGTGTCTGAGCACCGGCCTAGTGCCTGTATCCCCCAGCTCAGTGGGGTCCTCCCAAGGAGACTCAAGTATCTCCCAGAAGGAGGAGTGTGTGGGGCAGAGGCCCAGGGGAGGGGAAAAGCAAAGGAGAGAGCAGAGGGGAGAACTGCTACCTGGAGAAAGCAGCCAGAAACTGGATCAGGTGCCTGAATAGTGGCAGGGGAAGGAGAAAGGAGGAGACTAAGCTGACTGAAGAAGATAGGAGGCCGGGGGCTGTGCAGGGTTTTGCCCTGTCACTTGTCTTTTGGGCTCAGCCTCAGTTTCCTGTCAGCAATGCAGGAATGGTAAGGTTGCCCTTACACTGAGTGTGATGGGATTGATGAGGTGGAGTTGGGAATAGTTTTGAGATGGTCTGGTGGAAGTGCTGCAGAAATGCAGTATCTGGGTGGAAAAGGATCAGGGCAGTAACTCCTGCATATTTCAATAGTGCTTTGAGATCAGGGACCTGTTGCACCGAGTGCTGTGCAGACCCAGAGCGGGAGATGCTCCTCAGCCCAAAGAGATCCTGTTCTAAGTAGACGAGAGAGGCAAAAGGCTGGGAAGAGAAACAGGCGCAGAGAGGGGAGGTGACTTGCCTAAGGCCACACACAGCAGGTCAGTGGCAGGGCTCGGAGTGGAACTCAAGACTCTTGGGACCCACCCCTAGACTCTCGTTCTTCATCATCATCATCATCATCATATCATAGGGCTGGAAGGGACCTCATGAGATCATCAAGTCCAACCCCCTGGGAATTGAACCCAGGACCTTCTGCATGTTAAGCAGATGTGCTAGAAACGCAAAAAGCAATCCTGGCAAATTCCTCTCCTTGTCTGTTACCAGGATATGAACACGGGGGTTGCACATCGTCATGGGACTGAGCCGCAGCGACTCACACTAAAGGGTTAACTCAGCCAAGCGCTATTAACAGCAGGTATCAACCCTTTATGGATCAGTCACAGAGACAACCACATAACCCACTTTACTGGTGGTTTACGCTGTGGTTGTGGCTGTCTGCACCCTGGAGCAAGGCCTTTGGACTGACTGCTCCTTATGGAAACATACTCTGTTGCAGACATGCTCAGTCCCAGAAAGGATGCAGACACAACTACAACAGCTCTGAGAGCAGGAGAGTCTATGACTTGATAGCAGTGATTGTAAGATAGGCTGAGAGCCAGTCAGTAGATCTTGATAACAAAGGGGGAAGGTGGCTGGCTGACTGAGTTTCTGTAGAAATGATTATTTCAATGCCCATGATGTTTTATTTAATTTAATCTAATAATTTTTATTATATAATTACTTATATTAGGGCACCTAGAGCCTTCTGTTAGAGCTAGGTGATGTCTTTTCAGCCAATTTTTGGGAAAAAATGCAGAATTGGTGACACCCTCAGTTTTCACAGATGGGAGTGAATTTCACCAAATTGTTTCTGTTAAGAAAATCTAAATACAGTCAGAAACAGTCAACACATTTCCTTTTGAAAATTTCCAAACAAAATGTTTCAATTGATCAGTTTTCTTGAATTTTTATTCAAAAATCAACTAGAAACTTTAAAAAATGCTTAAAGAAGAAATAATGCATGTAACCTGCAGTCACTGTGTTTTGAATTTTTCAGTGTGTCAGAAATCTGAAAAAAAAAGTTGTTTGACCAAAATTGATTTTGTGGGATTGCCAGAGGACCAAACAAATCCATTTTGTAGGCCAGCTCTGCCTTATATAGGTGTCTTTTGTTATTTTAAATCTAAATAAATATATAAGCTACTGCTCTGCAGTTATTTAACAAATCACAGCTGTTTCTGTTTTCTCCTGCTCCCTGTCCCTTCACAGGTTATATGTTCCTAATCCTGATGCCTTCTCTTGCATGGAGAACACTGTGTCTCAGTTCTGTGGGAACACAGTGAATGTTTGAATCCAAAAGGTGCCTGCAAAGGTAATGAATAATTCAAGCTACAGGGAGGAAAAGAATTCAGATTGTTTCTGGAGGATCCGAAGTGGCGATTTGGTTTGATCTACAATCATGCCCCTTTTTAATGCTTTTCCAGAACTGTTGCATGAGCAAGGTTTTAGTCAGAGGAAGCAAACTCTGGAGCCTGTAGCTCAGAGCAGTTTAACCAAGAAACAAGATTAGTTTTGTGGCAGTTTCCTGTTAGGTTGTGTACAGTAAAGTCTTTAAGGTGCCACAGGACTTCTGTTGTTTCAGTTTCCTCTGTTGTACAGGAGGTCAGAGGAGGTCAAGGGCTCTCAAACTTTCCAACCCCTTTCAGGAGCTTGATTTGTTTTATGTACTCGCAAGTACATCCTTCTGGTTCAAAAGGAAGTTGGTAAAATCCTCTAGAAGCTGGCTGCCCCAGACTGCTCTGGATCCAGTGCCCACCAGTTCATTGTTGGAAAGTTGCTGTGTGTAAACTGGCAGCGGAGGTTTCTAAAGCGAGCAGGCTGTGCTTTACCTAGTGATTGTGGGCATAACTGATTTTCCTGAAGTAATTGCTGGTGATAAGCAAATGGGCTTTCCTGGCTGTGCCTAGGACGTTGATGGGACTTGGGTATCCATAGTTTGCTGTCCTGAGGGAGTGACTGAGTACAGAAATCGCAGTGGTTACTACTCAGTTATAAGGCAGGACCTCAGATGCCAACATGGATTGCACTCAGAAGGCTCGTGATGCCAGGGGCCACGAGCATAAAGCATGTGAGATGCTCAGATACTGGGGTGATGACGACCACAATAAATGCCTTAGGTAGGACGGGGTAGGGAAATGAACCTGCGGCCATCAGGAATGAGAGTGTAGAGGTTGCAGTGTCGGGGAATGTGTCACTAAATAACAGTGTCCTTGAGCTGGATTTTCCTTTTCGTTCCAGCAGATGATCAGATCCTGAGCAAAACTGAAGAGGAGGCGATGCAGCAGGAGGGCGTTGGGGTAGAGGAGCCACATGGAGTGTCGACAGAGATAACCAGGGGGGATGTTTTACAGCAGATCCAGCCTGGGGCACGGGGGAGCCCTGGGGAGCAAGGTTATCTAGCCTCCAGCACCCCAGTGGGCACTGGATGATCCAGAGGAGATGTGTCCCAGCAGGGAGCCTGCAGGGGAATGGGAAGCCCCTCAGAGCAGGATCCCCTAAACTCCCCTGCCCCACCAGCATCCTGGCCTCCCAGCTCATGTACTGACTGTGGGAACACCTTCAGCCTCAGCTCAAACTTGCTGTGCCACCGGCGTCCCCACCAAGGGCAGAAGCCCTTCTTGTGCATGGAGTGCGGCAAGTGCTTCGGCCAGAGCCAGCACCTCATGGCCCACCAGTGCGTCCACACAGCGAGTGGCCCTTCCTTTGCTCCCAGTATGGGAAGAACTCTCAGAGCCAGCACATCCACGCCCACCGGCAGATCCACACAGGCCACCGGCCCCACCAGTGCCCCGAATGTGGGCAGTGTTTCAGCCAATGTCCTCAAACACTGGAGGGGCCACTTGGGTTACAAGCCTTTCCAGTGCTCCCAGAGTGGCAGGGGTTTTGGGGAGAGCTCCTACCTCCTCCGCCACCAGCGCACCCACACTGGCGAGCAGCCCTACCCCTGCCCGGCCTGCGGCAAGGCCTTCAGCCAGAGCTCCAACCTCCTGAAGCACCAGCACACCCACGCTGGTGAGCAACCCTACTGAGGCGAACACTGTGGCAAGGCCTTCAGAGCTCCACCGTCATCATGCACCAGGGCATCCACACTGGTGAGCGGCCCTACCCCTGCCCCCAGTGTGGCAGGCGTTTCAGCCAGCGCCCCCACCTGGCTGCCCACCATCACATCCACACTGGCAAGAAGCCCTTTGCTTGCCCTCAGTGCAGCTGCATCTTCAGCCAGAGTGCCACACTGAGCCAGCACCGCCGCAAGCACTGACTGGAGGGTGAGCAGGCAGGAGAGACGCCCTGGCCAGGAGGAGGAGATGGACAGCTGGAGGAAGAGGCTCCAGGGCAGGAGTGCCGGGCTGGAGAGCCCCCACATATAAGCATTGAGGAGACAGGTACGATAGCTACAGTGGTTATTGAGCCTTGATCCAGGTAGATGTGTGGATTGTGCCTGGTGGGACAGAGAAGCTGTGGCATAGCGGCAGGGCTAATGTGGGGCACACAGAATCGCTGGCATGAGGAGGAAATGTGGGACACCCAGAGACCCTGGAATGGGGAAAAGGCTCAAATGGGGTGCGCACAGAGCCTCCGGTGGGTAACGTAATGGGGACTGGGGGTCACACAGAGCTCCTGGTATGGAGGATTTATGGGGGACACACACAGCCCATGACATGGGGGAAGAAGGAGCATACAAGGGTCCTTGCGTGGAGGAGATAATGGGGGACTCATAACATGGGGGCGGATGCAAGGGAGGCATTGCAGAGAGTTCCTGAAATAGAGACAATGGAACAGTAGATAGGGGACTTGAGCATGTGTTAAATGAACTTCTCTTCCAGTGGTTGATTTAAAGCAGCACTGAAAGACTGTGCTTGAGCAAATATTCCTGGCACTTTTTTTTTTTTTAAATCAACTAAGGACGGACTGGCTAATACCACCAACAGCTCTGCGAGCTGCTGTCTGGAAGGGAAGAGGAGAGGGGTGGAAAGCAAAGGAACCAGACCCAGCGATGAAGTTCACTCAGTTTGTCTCATTCTTGAACACATCCATCTGTGGCTTGGCAGTGAATGGATTGAACAAAGAGGGCAGGTGGCAGCACAACACCCTGAGTAGGGTTGTCTTGAGGATTGGGCCCCAGGCGTTCTGACGCTCTGTGGGCCAGCCTCTCCTGCCTTGGTGAAGCTGGCTACGCCCAGCAGACTTGCTGATGTTATCTTGCTGTTAGCGGGGGATGCATCTGCATCATCTGCCAGGGTGGGATGTGAGAGGGATCACAGACTTTGTTTCATTTACTGACCAAATGAGTTGGAGTTTGGGCCTCAAAACTGGTCGTGACCCAGAACACAAACCGGATCTTAAGCTAATAAAACACCTGCAATTATCACCTGCCAGAGTCAGTTTCTTTTATTGACATGCCAGGTTCAAGAAATCCCGGAGTCTGGATTGAGCTGAATGTTCAAAATTCCTAATCAAATACAAATTTTCTAGCACCATCAGGCAGATGACCCTGGCTTACGCTACCTTTCCAGTGATCCTCAAATGCTCACAGCATTTTTTTGGAAAACCTCATCCTATGAGAGCTCAGAGTTGCCTAGATACACACTAGTTATTTTCCTTAAAGCCCCAGCTCCAGGAGGCATGTGATGAGAATCTTAGTTTCCTTTTAAACAGTAAGTTTCTAGTCCTTGTGGTTCTGAAGAAAAACTGAAGAGCACAACCTCTGGCCACTCAGATGGCAAATTAAAAACACACCTACAATTTATTATTGGTTTTTACATCTCAAGATTTTTAAACCAAGCTGATGCTTTTGGGGGTGGCTCATTTATGAACACTTGGGGCTGGCCACACTGGTTAAGGCAAAGACAAGAATGAAACCAGATTCTATGAATTTTTAAGAAAAAAAACCCCATAACCACTACTTTATTCAGCTGAAATCCTGCAAGTTATTCAGCATCTATCAACAGCTGTTTGTCTGGCTTTTACCCCAGCTTCCAGTACAAACCTCCGGCACTGGATAGTCTAGTGGATGTTACAGATCCACTCATCCACTTCTCTGCTCGCAACAGCAGTGTGCTCTTTACAAGAGAGTTATAAATGGACCTCCAACTGCTGGCAGAAAGCAATGGAAGTGGCTGCTTCTCTTTCTCCAACCCGGGCTGGACAACTGCTCTTGAAGACCATTGATGCACGTAATCTACTGTTCATTAAAAAAAATAAATAAATAAAGACATCAAGATGCTGCAGAAGTGACTAGCATATAAATGTGCCTACGCTTGTCCTAGTTTTCTCTACTTAAGGAACAGGTCAGCTTCTGTTGCTCTATCTCCTGAAAAGGAATCCCTGACTCCACGAGACATCTTGAAATTGGAACGGTATGGAATGGGGTGGGGACTAGCTGCCTGTATGTAGAAAGGTGCAAGTCCATGTGGAAGCTCTTCAGTTTTGCCTAGAGACTGGTTAGTGGAAAACAGATGAATTATGGGATACAGGACGGATCATGGGAGTTTGACCCCAGGCCCCAATGGCATTAGCCACTGTCAGGCATCCCACAATCCATTGCAAAAGTTTGCAGAATGCACAGTGGCGCCTCGGCACCCCAGGCTTCTCCCCGAAGTCCTTGTATCACTGGAGAGCATGGTTTGCAAGCAATGCCAGTACGGAAGGCCTAATTCGCTTAAAACTAAATCCAAACCAGCCTGTTTTAACTGTAAAATAGGAGCATCCAGGGAGACTTTTGTACAAGTTGAAACCCACACTCAGGTGCATTTGTGTGTGTAGATGTGCCCTCGGACCTATCTACCCAAGCCAGGTGGCACCATTATACCCTCCTTTCCTTACCTATTGTCATGGTATTTTATTGTCCTATATGACTGTTCTTCCTTCTCCATTCTTGAACTCTAGGATTTGACTCTCCAGTATTCAGCATTTCCACTGATCTTCTCAATGCTATATGACTTTGTGTCTATGAACCAATTCTACCCTATGTACACTGCTTAATCATGCTACTCTATTAAATCCTATGTACACAGACACTGTCTTATAATTTTCTAAGCTAAGTTTGCCTCTGACATTAAAAACATTCATCTCTATTACAGTGATATACATATGTGCATGTGGGAATACCATCATTCAAGGGCCAGCTTTCGGTCTTTCACCAAACAGTTACCAACCTGGTGGAGCGTCACAATAAACTGGTATTCCTTTGAACCAGAATTCAAGTCTTTACTGGTAACAATTTCATCCACGCACCAAAGTCTCCATTTCAGAACTTTGGTTCATGAGGCAACTGATGTCCTGTTGGTCTTCTGGATGTTAAAATTGGATTCTGGTGGTGGTTTTCGTGATCAAGTTCCAGTTCCCTCCTGAGCTTGTGGCCATAAGTATAGTCTTCAAAAGTTGACATTTAGAGGCTGCACCATCCTCTGCTTATGGTACTTGCTTTCTTGTTTCATGGATTTCTTAGAGTTGGGGCTTTCTTCCCCCGGTCTTCTTCTAAATCTCCAAGAAACTCCTTTTAATTTTATCCCTCAGGGTCTTCTGAACTTCCTTTTCATTGTGTTCATGGACCCTGTGCATTTCTTCCTGCATTTATAGGTGCCAGTGAGTTTTGATCTGAACCAGGCCTGATTGAGTAGCTATCCTGAGTAGCTCAGTGAGATGCAGGAACCTTTGAAAGTTCCTCTTTACTCACTTGGATGATTTCCAGATTTCCCAGAAACACCATCTTAAGAATACTCACTTCCTCAAAAGATTCTACCTTTTTTTGATTAAAAAAGGGGAAATTTTATTATTTTTCTTCAGTCCTTTTCTAAAGGAGTTGTCCTTGGTTAGCTATTTACAGCTGATCTCTCAGCATTCACAGCAATCTTTCTTGATGTATCCCACCACTGTGGCATGTACCACTTTGGTTTTGCTATTCCATGTCCCTGCACCCAGATCCTCATTTTTTTGGGAAGCCCTCTGGTCTGTGTCATGAAGAAGGTCAGACTGGTAGTTCAGGGTGGTATTTTCTGGCCTTAAAGTCTGACTCTCCAAATTCCCAACCTTTGGCTCAGCAAAGTCCATCATCAAATCAGTGTCTTTGCTGCTACATTTCCCTGACCTGTCTTTCTTCTAGATCTCCTTCCAGCTCCCTTTATAGACCTTTCCCCTTTGTGATGAGTCCTGGTCTCTCCATTTGCAACCTCTGTTCATCAACTAATCCTCCACCCCACCTTCTTCAGTCTTGAACATCTGGTCTTTCCTGAACCTGAGATCATCAGCATTCACCTGAACTGAGGGCTGATGGACACAACTAGGCAAGTGCTTCTGAGATTTCACTTCCATCTTGGGTAAGCTGCATTTCCACAGTATTCATATTACCACCCGCTTCCTTTTCAGCCAGGATTCTGCCTCCATACAGAATCCAACCTACCAGTGTTTTCCAGTGAGGGAGGGGTAGGTCCCTGTCGGGATATCCACCAATTTTCTCTTTAGTATGTGGGGTCAGAGAGGCATAAAGTCATGTGCCCCCCCAGATCTGCTACTTGGCTTGCACTGCACAGGGTCACAAAAACTGAGCATGCTCAGTGACACTGTTGAAGTTGGCTGCCCTCACTCTGCCCCCCATCCTTCTTCCAGGTTGTCTCTGCTGGCCTACAGCTATGCTCAAGAGTGATCTTTCTACCTTCTCCAAATCATACTCACAACCTCAGTCTCCAGCTGCTTCCTGCTTTTTTGGGGCCACAAATACTTTTCCTTCCCATCTTTGCAGTGGCTCCATGAACAAAGAGAACTTTTGAAGGTTCTTCATCCACTAGTGGTCTTGAGGATTTCTTTGGCTACCCTCTCAAGAGCATTTGTCTTATTCAAAGGTTTGTCTTTCCTAAAGAAAATCAATGCATCTTTCCTCCTTGGATTGCAGATCTTGTTCAAAATGTGTGCCTTCCCCTTGTAGACCATGATCTCTGTTTCTTCCATGCCATGCTCATCAGCTCCTACTGCTCAGTGAAGTTTTGGGCCAGCGTATGGACCACCTGAGCAAGCTCACATGGAACCTGGGCCATCACATTTACGTCGAGAAAGGAGATGTGACAACTGCACATGCTTGCCTGAATCAAGGCTGTTCAAGTAAATTGTTAGGAACCTGGGACTGTTGTTTCTCTCTCGCTTCAGTGGGACACAAAACCAAGGTAAGCAGGTGCTTGAGGTGTTCCTGAATCAGCCATAGTGCTGTGTGGCCAAACAGACACAGCGTACGCCTCCCGTAGGCTACACAGACACCCACATGCTCTTGATGCCATCCTGGCTCTGACTCTGGCTGGTGGGTGCGTCCTGTTTTAAACTGAATTCCTACCTTCAAATGGATGCTAGGAATGGCTACATCTGCATCATGGATCCCTGCATTCTGGCATATTTTGCAACACAAGCATTTTCACCCCTCCTTTGGGTCTGCCATTCGCTTCTGATGCCCTCTTGCTGCTGCTGGCCTGCTGGTGCACTTTGCACTGCCTCTCATTGATTTCATTCTTGGGACAGCACAGCACTGATCAGGTTCACCAGTGAGGCAGTGACAGCTCCAGGAGGGGGAAACCAAGGTTTAGATTTTTCAAAGGAGCCAAAGGGAGCTTAGAACCCCCATGACATGATTTTCCAAAGTTACTTGAGGGATTTAGGAGCAAAGTCAATGGGGCCTAAAGAGCCACAAGCCTCCAGTGGTTCAGACCGATGTAGGCTCCTAACCCCCCCCCCCCCCCCCGGCACTTTTAAAAGAATTTCCCACAAGCCAACAGGAGTCATGCACCCAACTCCTTTAGGCCCCCACCTTGGTCCAAAGAGCACAACGAAATAGGAACCGTCTCCTATCTAATCCCACCACCAGCTGTCTCGGGATGCCCCCAACCCATCCATCCCAATGAATCCACTCTCTGCAAGGAATCGTCTCCCCCCTGTTTCACCCCCCCACCATCTGTTCTGTATCTGATCTGCCCCCCCCCCCCCTTCTCTAGGCCACATGCAGTTTCTGGTGCCGCCTCAGCTGCGACTTGTGGCGGAAGCTCTCGCCGCACTCGATGCAGATGTAGGGCTTCTCGTCCGTGTGGGTCCGGCGGTGGCGGATGAGGTTGGAGCTGACGCTGAAGCGCTTGCCGCACTCCCCACACTTATAGGGCTTTTCGCCGGTGTGGGTGCGCTGGTGCTGGATGAGGGCAGAGCTCTCACTGAAACGCTTCTCGCAGTCCCCGCACTGGTAGGGCTTCTCACCGGTGTGGATACGCTGGTGGGTAACTAGGTTGGAGTTCTGGCTGAAGCCTTTGCCGCAGTCGCCGCAGGTGTAGGGCTTCTCGCCAGTGTGGGTGATCTGGTGCCGGATGAGGTCGGAGCTCCGACTGAACCCTTTGCCACACTCGCTGCAGATGGTGGGTCTCAGCCGGGAGTGGGATCGCCGCAGCACCAGGATGTCCTTGAGTTTCCGGAAGCCTTTCTCACACTGGGTGGCCGATTTAACCAGCCTCTTGGCCGGTGTCTTTCTCCGCTGCCTTTCTGGCTGACCCTGACTCTCACAAGCCTTCTCCGGGTCGGGACTCTGGGAGACCACCTCCCTGCAGCTCTCAGAGACAGGACCCTCCGGCTCTGTGCCTCCCTCCTGGGGAGTCTCCACCTCGTTCTCACTCACCGTCCCATCAGAGGCTGGAATGGAGAAAGAGAATCTGGTTCAGAGACAAACACCCAGAAAGCTGTGTGGATTAGTAGGCACTTGGCTTCTATTTCAGCCACCATCTGGAGAATCTCACTTCCCCTTTATGTGCTTGTCTTGCCTCCCACCTTCTGTCTAGATAGGCCCAGATCCTCCAAGAAAGTTAGCAGCCTGACTTCCTTTTGGGCACCACTGGGAATTAGGCACCTAAATGCTCATGAGGATCTGGGCCATAGATTAAAAACCCTTCGGGTGAGAGGCGTGTGCTGGAGAAAAGGATAGCCCAGTGGCTAGCACCTTAGTCTAGGACACAGAAAATCTCAGTACAATTCTGTGATCTGCTACGGACTTCCAGTGTGACTGCAGGAAGTCTGCAGGCTCTGTTCGCGTGGGGGATGACAGCCATAATCTGCTCAGAGCGTGATTGCTCAGCTGTCTCTTAGTGCTGACATGTTAGGGGCAGGGGCGAATGCATCAGTACCATAGGCAGCCTGTCTCTTACAATGTAAAATACAACCGCTACCACCATGGCTCCCTCCATGGGCTCAGGGGATCAGTACGACTCACAAACTGGAGAGAGACTGTTGTAAATATACAGTGTGAGCCAATTGCTCCTTGAGTCGGTCTGTGGGGGAAGCTGCAATCCCTGTGAGAGTGCATGGGGCTAGAACCGGAGATCAAGGCGGTGTAGTGGAAAACTTACGACTGATGCCTGCCATGGGGAGATAATTGTTGCCCACAGTTCTGAACTAGATGAGGAGGTGCTTATTGGAAGGCACCGCTGGAGGGGCAGGGCACTGGATAAAAATGCCTGCTCACATAAAGCACTTGTTCCCTCAAAGTGCTTTCTGAAGCAGGGCACTATAATTAGACCCATTTTACAGCCAGAAAAACTGAGGCACAATGAGATGCCCAGGATCAGCCAGCAGGTCAGTAGTGAAGCCAGGCCTTCTCAAGCCCAGACCATTGCTCTAGGCACTTGGCCACCCAGGATCATAAAACATAAACCCCAACAGCCTCCTCTAAAGAAATGGGCCCATTAGCAGCCACTGGGGAGGGAGGACAAAGCCACTGTCTTATTGGTATGGGTTGCGTTTGCATCAGCGCTATTGGGATTTCAAGTCTTCCCAATCCTGCCAAAGTCTGATGGCTGTTTTAACATCTTGCTCACCTGCACAGGTGCCTCCTGGGAGCTCTGCTTCCATCAAGTCCTGGGAATCCCAGACACGTCGCTCTCCCTCTTCTTCCATCTAGGATTCTGCGTCAGGCTCAGGAACTGGGAAATCCTGAGCCCAGAGGAAAAACCCAAGGCAAACAGGTGGGTGACATTGGGGTTTGGTAGCTAGTTACTGAGGTTCTGTTTCACAGCCCAACCTTGAAAGATGGGGAATCCCAGAAGATGGGCGAGGGTGTGGGGAAACCCTTTGGGATACCAGGATATTTGAGGAGCAGATGGTGGAGTGCTTGGAGAAGGACCTCCAGGAACAAGGGACTTGGATGGACTAAATAAAAACCAAAAGAAGTAACCAGCCCTCGTAAACTTGAAGATCAGATCTACTCTGCAACAGGTAACCAAGGGGAACCTGTTCCTCATGGTTTCCAGGTATGGTGCTGCACTGGGACGCAGGCAGCCTATTTCCGGCCCTGCCTTTGGCTTGTTGGGTGACTTTTGGCAACATACCGCTTGGCTCTGGGCCTCAGTTTCCCTTCCTGACTTCATCTTTAGCATGTGAGCTTTTCACAGATGGGACTCCCTCTGCTGTGCACCACACCTGGCACCATGGGGCCCTGATCTTGGCTGGAGCACCCCGTGACCAGCTACAATTAAATATTTCCAAAGGGATAGCCGTGTTAGTCTAGTCCAGCAAAAAAGCAAGGAGTCGTGTGGCACTTTAAGACTAACAGATTTATTTTTCACATGAGCTTTCATGGGATTCTCCTATGAAAGCTCATGCGAAAAATAAATCTGTTAGTCTTAAAGTGCCACATGACTCCTTGCTTTTTTTTACCCTTAAATAATCAGAATAATATGATGGGAGCGAGCTAAGCGACAGTCCGCCAGTATCCGCCCCATGAATCTAGGACCCCAGACCCTGCTCCCCTCACTCTAAGGTCCCAGCCCTGCTCCCCCTTTTTCAGAATATCCCCCCTGCTCCGCCTATGTCAAGATCTCACCCTGCTCCCTGAATTTCAGGATCCCACCCCCCTGCTCCCCCATGTCAGGATCTCACCCCTGCTCCTCCTTGCTTTAGGATCTCACCCCCCTGCTCCCTGTATTTCAAGACTTCACCCTGCTCCCTTTATTTCAGGATCTCACCCCCTTGTCTCCCTATCTCAAGATCTCACCCTGCTGCCCCTATTTCAGGATCTCACCCCTGGTCCCCCTATGTCAAGATTTCACTCCTGCTGCCCGTATTTCAGGATCTCACCCCCCTGCTCCCCCTATTTTAGGATCTCACCCCTGCTCCCCTCGCTCGAGGCCCCACCCCCCGGCTCCCCCTATTTCAGGACCCCAGCCCCACGCCCCCACCCCCGGGACCCCCCACCGGTTAGCCCAGGGCTGCGTCTCCCCACCCCGGACCCCGAGTCCGCCGCGGGGCCGGACACGCCCCGGGGGGGTCTCGGGCCGGGCCCCCGTCTAGGGAAAGAGCCGCCCCCGCCCCGCTCACCCCGGCCGGCCGGCGCCGTCTGCCCCTCGGCGGGCGCCCGGGTCCGGGTCCGGGTCCGGGGGCAGCGGCGGCCCCAGCGCAGCGGAGCCGGGAAGAGGAAGGAAGGTCCCCGCGATTGGCTCCCCGAGCGGGGCCGGCAGCTCCGCCAGCCGCGGGGCGGGTCCTGCGCTAGGGCTGGGGGGGCCCGGCCGGGCCGGAGCCGGCCCGCAGCCCCCGGCCCGGGCCACATCCCGGGGGGGTGTGAACGGGCCACGGCGCCGGGGACAGCAAAGGGACAGAGCCGGGGCTGGGGTAAATCAGTCACAGCGCCGGGGGCAGCAAGGAGACAGATCTCCAGCTGGTGTAAATCAGCTACCGCATTGGGGACAGAGAAGGGACAGATCCACGGTGGGTGTAAATCAGTCACAGAGCGGGGGGCAGCAAGGAGACAGATCTCCAGCTGGTGTAAATCAGCTACCACAATGGGGCCAGCGAGGGGACAGATCCACGGTGGGTGTAAATCAGTCACAGAGCCGGGGGCAGCAAAAAGAGCCCTGGGTGGTGTAAATCAGCTACCACATTGGGGACAGCAAGGGGACAGACCCCAGGGGGTGTAAATGGGCCACAGCACCGGGGACAGCAAGGAGACAGATCTCCAGCTGGCGTAAATCAGCTACTCCATTGGGGACAGCGAGGGCAGAGATCCACAGTGGGTGTAAATCAGCCACAGCACCAGGGACAGCAAAGAGACAAATCCAGGGCTGCGGTAAATCAGTTGCAGCACCGGGGGCAGCAAAAAGACGGCACCCCAGCTGGTGTAAATCAGCTACCACATTGGGGACAGCAAGGGGACAGATCCACAGTGGGTGTAAATCGGCCACAACACCAGGGACAGCAGAGACAAAGCCAGGGCTGGTGTAAATCAGTCACAGTGCCAGGGACAACAAGGGGACAGATCCCCAGTTGGCATAAATCAGCCACAGCACTGGGGACAGCAAAGAGACAGATTCCTGGTGGGTGTAAATTGGCCACAGTTCTGGTGACAGCAAGGGAACAGATCCCCAGCTAGTGTAAATCAGCTACTGTATTGGGGACATACCCCCAGCTGGTGTAGCTCAGCCAGCTAAAATCAGTGGGGCCAGATCCCTACCTGCTGGAAGTCACCCTCAGCTTTATTAAGTTCAGTAAACCAAAAACAAGAAGCGAATCTATCAATAGGATCTTCCTCAGGCATCTTGGAACGTCTCAGCCTTTGTGCTTCAATTTCCAAAGGGATAGCCGTGTTAGTCTAGTCCAGCAAAGTGCCACACGACTCCTTGTTGTTTTTTTGTGCTTCAAACCTTCCCCCTTATTACCGAACCACCTTAGACCTGGGAAAGAAAGAGGACAAATGCATCACTGAGAAAGCAGTGGCTTTGTTTTTCGCATAAGCAAGACAGCAAGACCTCCAACCCAAAGTCTTTTTGTAACATCACAGAGTTGTGATCCTCAACAGATCCTCCTCTTTGGTTTCTGTGCCACTCTCACCTTTCGATCTGAGAATTGTAATATGAGGATGCCTTGCGAACAAGCCATTGGCCACAAGTTGGGTATTTATTCTAAAATCTCAACGAGTCCTTCAAAAAGGAATAGACTGTTTACCAGGATGACAAAAATAAAAAATCCAGAGTTAAAACTGTGGCTGCTGCCATGAACACCTATTAAATCTTGCACTTCAGGACTTAAAAAGGTCTCAAACTATTAAGAGAGCCAGCGGGGACTGAGGACCTAACACAAGGCTGATTTATCCTATTTCTGGTACTGTGGGGTTCCTACATCTTCCTCTGATGGAGCTGCTGCCGGCCACTGTTGGAGATAGGGCACTGGACCAGAGCAATCTCAGATCTGAGCTAGTTGGGCAGTTTCCATGCTCCTATGTGCTACATTTCCCTTCCCAAAGCACGTGGAAACTGAAAAGTAAACACCACAACGTTTGGTTCCCCATATCACACTTTACTCTCAATGTGCCACGTCTGGGCATCATCATTACAGCAGATCAGGTATTTTTCCTAGTTCAAGACCTCTTCGTATCACCCCCTCAATGCTGATCAGCGAGGGTCAGGTTTTCAAACGTGCTCAGCTCCTGTTTAGGCACTTAAAATAAGGGCCAGGTTTTCAAAAGTGCTCTGCACCACGCAACTTGCATTGTGGCATTGATTGGCTGGCAGTGCTGGAAATAGGTATTTTGGCACCCGGGGCAAGCAGCACAAAACGCACCCTCAAATCGAATGATGAAATGGAGCTGCTTGACTGAAATTTCCCTCTAAAATGTGGTGCCCAGGGCAAAGCCCCAGTTGCCCCGCCTTAGTTATGGCCCTGTTGGCTGGGTTTGCAAATGAGCAAAACACACAGCGTGCAACCAGCACACTGAAAACCTGGCCCCAAATATCCTTGTTACAAACACCAGGTGCCACCTCAAAGCCAGCCGCAGTGGCTCCCAAACTACTTTTCTCGAGTGGCCCTTGTTCAGTTTATGAAACCTGCGATTTCATAAATGACTTGGGTGCCTCACGGACACCGCAACAAGCTTTGGGAGATGTGGAGTAGTGGCTTCTCCATCTCCCTGTTGTGAAATGGTAGTGATACAGATCTCTCGAACATGCTCAAGCTCTCCAGATGGAAAGCGCGATAGAAGAGCCTGAGATTATTATTAAAGCTAGATGGCACGCTGCCATGTGTGACTAGACGGTGACACCCATGTCTGCATCCCTTGTCTCTTGGCACACCTCAGTGCAAGGAGCCTGGCTCAGATCCCCTTCTTCTTATGCCCCATAGAGGCAATAATTTTTTGCCTCCGTTGTTTGCTTTTCTCCTCCCATGGGGCCCTCTCTACCTCCCTTGATCACGCTCTGCTCCTAACTCACCCATGGCATGGGGACAAGTTACTCCTCTTATAGGCTGCAAAGGGGGAGCCCTGTTAGAGTTCAAGAAAACAAACAAGGAGTCTTGTGGCACTTTTAAAGACTACCAAATTTATCATCCGATCAGCAGAGAAGACGAGCCAGCTATTGCAGGGAAAAGGAGCTGCTGAGAGCTGTCAGAAAAGCTCAGGCACTGAAAGAGTCTGGGGTAGGGATGCTGAGAACAGGAAGGGCTCATCTTTTATCTCCCTTCTCACTACATTTCCTCTTCTCCAGGAAGAGCCAGAAGATTTGGAAGCTCTATGGTTGTAACCCTTTAGTTTCCTAGACAGGAAGGGAAAATCCTGAACAATAGAAGCAATTTGAGTGGAGCACTGGATGCAAGGCAAGAGGGGCTTTTTGTGTGTGGTTAAATCTGGTGGTGGGTGGGGCGACACAGAAGCTGATTTCTGCCCCCTGAATGCAAATTGCAATACCAGGGACATGGCCCTGCTTGCCAGCTTGTTTGCTGAGGTTGCCAACAGCATAGACTGGCTGATCAAAGAACCAGGAGATAAAGCAAGGCTGGTTAGCCATCGGTTAACTGGCAAGGGGTGCACCATGATCACTAATTACGGCTACCATCCTGTTTGAATCTAAACAACTGCTTTGATTTGCTGAAATAATCTGACCTGAACCTATGATTTACATTTCCCTGCATTTATTTAATTCCCATTCTGTAAGCTGTCCCTCTTCAAAGCATCTGCCAAAGTGGGATTTTCTCCCATAAAAGCTCACGCAATAAATAAATTTGTCTTTAAAAATGCCACCAGATTCCTTGTTTGGGTTATAGGGAAGCCACTCAAACTCTCATTAGTTGTTAGTTTTAGTTCTTTTCTGTTTTTCAGTGGGTAGGGGGTTGAGCATTGATTTGGAGAATCACTGGCTATGTCTACGCTAGAGGGCTCTGTTAAGTCGACTTAATAAGGTCGTCTTTAAGTTGACTAACAAAGTCGACTTATCAAGGGCTACTTAAAAGCTATGTCCACACTGGAGGTCTTTGTTATGTCGACTTTATTAAGTCACCTTAACGAAGCCTACAGCAAGGGTAGGCAACCCCTGGCATGTGTGCCAACAGCGGCACCTGAGCCCATTCAGAGTGGCATGCAGCACCCTGTGCGGCACCACAGAAATTGCCACTCCTGCCACAGAAAGCCACTCTGAACAGCTTTCTTTGGGTGCAGCTGGGACACAAGGGTTCCCCCCATGCCTATGCCTCCATGGGACACGAGAAAAGCTGCCCAGAGTGGCTCCTCTCTGTAGTGTGATGCTCCCCAAAGGAGCCACTTCAGGCAGCTCCTTTCTGCAGCATGCCTGGGAACCCCTGGAAGGAGCCGCTTCTTTTTGTGGCATGCCTGGGGATCCCCGTCCCTAGGCATGCTGGCAAGATGAGCCACTCTGGGCGACTTCTTTCCATGGCACTCCTGGGAAGCGCTCCCACTCCAGCCGTGACCTCTGCTGAATTTTCAGGCAGCTGCCACATTTGTTCAGCAGAGGGGGCTGCTGGCACAGCTGAGGGTTGGGGAGGAAGGACCTGTACAGGGTTTGGCATAGACATCTTACCTACAATGCGTTAAGTTGACTTAATAAAGTCGATTTTAACGCTTAAGTCAACTTTAAGGGCAGGAGTTACTAAGTCGACGTAAGCAAGTGCTTCAGTTGACTTAATAAAAGCCCAGTGCGGATGTGGCTTTCCGTAAGTCGACTTAAGGGAGGTTAAGTCGACTTAATGCCCCAGTGTCGAGGCTTAAGTCAACTTGGCCACATTTGGAGTTTATTAAGTTGACTTAAGCACTTGGGTGTGTGGAGGAGATGGGAAGGAGGGAGTGCCAGCTAGTGGGTCATGCAGCTGTTGAGACCTGCACTGAAGTTTTTATTCTGTCACTTGTCTGCTGTGTGATCTTGGACAAACCACAGCATTGCCCGTTTGGCCTTGTTTGTTCACATTGTAGGCTTGGCAGAGCCAGGATTGCTGGCGTGCCTTTGCCCACAGCCTCGGTGTTGCCTGGACTTGTTAGTTTTCTATTAAAGCCCCAGCTCCTGGAGTCAGGGGATTCTGAGAGGGTCTCGGCTGGGTGAGTTTCCAGCCCTGGCAGGGCTAAGACAAGCCTGAAAGTGTGAAACCTGAGGAGTCACAAACCAGAAGCAAAGGAGCCATGGGCATCCCTGCAAAGCTCCCAGCGGCCACACTCCCAGCATGGGCATCCTGGGCTCCTTGGAGCACAGCTGGATGAGAGGCGGGGCTTGCAGGGCGAGGCAGGAGGAGATTGGAGCAGAGACGCTTGGGGCGGGGCCTGCAGGGCGAGGCAGGATTGGCGCAGAGAGGGTTGAGGGGCGGGGCCTGCTTGGAGCTCGGACGCAGCAGGCCTCGTCCCTCACTGCGCACGCGCGTGGTATTGTCTCTGCCCGTCGCCCTGTGGTTTTCACTTCCGGTCGCAGAGTTTCCGCTTCCGGTTGGCGGCGGGTGGGGCGGCGGGTGTGTCCGCTATGGGCGGGGCGGCTCTTCGCCTGCTGTCGGGGCTGGTGAGTGCGGCCTGGCCGGCCCCCCATTGGTTCCCGGGCCCCTGACACCCCGCCCCCCGCACCCCCATTGCTCCTTGGCCCCCCTTGGTCCAGTCTCCCCCCACCTATTTTCCCTTCACCCCCCATCAGACCCCTGGCAGCCCGGGTTAGCCCCAGGGGGGGCTGTGGGGGGCGTCCCACTAGCTCTGGTGTCTCCCTGGCTGCTCGGGTCCTGCTCAGAGACCCCCCCACACAGAGGCCTTGGGGGGCAGGTGATAGGGCTGGGCGCTTCTTAGGGCAGAGCTGGTATTCTGCTCCCTGCTTCACAGGGTCTGACACATGGGGGTCCCGGGGCACGTCTGGGTCCCGCAGGGATCACAGGG
>ML682037.1:8910205-8965602 GCA_007922195.1 Podocnemis expansa | reverse complement strand
CACATGGGGGTCCCGGGGCACGTCTGGGTCCCGCAGGGATCACAGGGTCTAGCACATGGGGGCCCCAGGGCACATCTGGGTCCCCCCAGGAATTACAGGGTCTAGCACACTAGGGTCCTGGACCACAGCTGGGATCCCCAGGGATTACTGCAGTACAGAGGAAAGTGATTTTGGCTTTAAAACAACCTCAGAAGGCAGGAAGATCACGGACACGCAGCTGTGAAAATTCAGGAAGTAATAGTTTCTTTGTCTTCTTTCTGTTAGAAAGAAAACCTAGAAAGAGAGGTTCCAAAGGGGCAGCCATATCAGGCTAGTTCAGCAAAACAAGCAGGGAGTCCTGTGGGACTTTTATAGACTGACACATTGATTTTTCACATGATAAACAGAACACGGGAAAAAGAGAGTGCAACTTATCAACATGAACTGTATGAAGAATCATAGAATCATAGGGTTGGAAGGGACCCCACGAGGTCATCTAGTCCAACCCCCTGCCAAAAAAAGCAGGACCACTCCCATTAGATCATCCCAGTCAGTGTTTTGTCCAGCTGGGACTTGAACACCAGCAAGAGATCGAGCGGTGTCTGGTGTATTTCCTGGACACGCTGTGTCTTCCTACTGAGATGCATAACGCTTGTTGTGTGACTTGCCGGGGAGATGGTGCAATGTTCCCTCTAATTTCTCATAGGCTGTGTGTGCAAAAAGGTTCTTTTGTGCAAATTTTCAGAACCAGTGTGCAAATTTGTGTGCACTCCAGTGAGTGTGGTCAAACTTGTGAGCGCAACAAAGCAAGTGTGTATGATGCAAATAATATCTAAATTTTATTTTGATATGGTGATGGAAATGATTTTATAAATTACAAAACCTTATTTGAAACATGCTACTTGAAACCGCTTTCTTGAAGTGGTATAAAACTATTAGCACTGTTTAATAATATTTTTGTGCAGGCTTTATTTTGTGTGCACAGGTTTCATGATCTGTGTGCACGTGCACACGCGCAGAGCTTAGAGGGAACATAGGACGGGAGCTGTGTATTTTTAAAACTTTTTTTTCCAGGCTGTTCAGAGCATGTGAAGGAAGTCGAGGAACCTGAGATCCAGCATGTGGTACATTATGCAGAGCATTCAGAGTAAATACTCCTTGTCAGAGAGGTTGATAAGAACTATAACAGCCATACGGTCTTTCCCACATGACAACGTTGAAGATCTGATTAGCAGGGTATGTAGGTGCTGTGTTGGTTTACATCCATGGTTTGAAAGCTTGCGCTTCTTTATTTGTAGCTCATCTGTTGTATGTATGAATGCGGGGCACCGTTGGCCAGGATACATGCCCTCGCCTTTGTTTCTGGCTCTCCCACTGCTGTGTGAACGGGGGCAAGTCACTTTTCCTGCTGAGCTTCTTTCTCTCCTCATCCTTTGTCTTGTCTACTTAGATTCCAGACATAAACTGTCGCACTGTGTCTTTGCTGTGTCCAGCAGGGCTCTGATCTTGGCTGGGGTCTGCAAATACTGTAATACACAAGTTATAGCTTGATTGGGTGGCTGTGTGGATACCAAGTCATACCACTACATGGAGATGCTGACGCTGAGAACTTAAATACACAGTTCAGGGAAATTATAGAGTTAAGGGTCACATAACAAACTTAACTTTGTTGCATTGTGTCTAACGCTCAGGACCTCATAATTCTGTGCAGAATTCACCAGCCAGATCTTCAACCCTAGGCAGCCTTTTCTGTTGATCTATATTTCACCTCTAGAGGGAAACTGTTTCCCTAGGGACGCAGGTACTATGGAGATGGATGCCATCTAAAGAGCTAGGTGGGGAGAATTTGCAAACAAAGGATTCAAACAGCCCTTCCCAAGTCCTACTTGAGGTACCAAAACAAGGGATTGCTGCAGGCAATGTGCAGCAGTGCCGTGTACACGAAAGGCCTGTTTGGAACCAGAGTTTAGCATAAACCTGTCAGAGAAAGCAGCTTTGGCAGGAGGCAGAAGATGCTTTGTCTTCTGAGCTTCTTTTGTGGTATTTGATACCTGTTTTACATGTGTCACTCTGTCAGTTTAGCAAAACAAACCAGGAGTCCTGTGGCACTTTTAAAGACTGACAGGTTTATCGCATGAGCTTTTGTGGGAGAAAATCAGGACTCCAGGTTTGTTTTGCTGAACTTGACTAACAGGGTTCTCCCTTTGGAATGGGTCAGTTGATTACATGTATGACAGTAAGTCACTGGACATTTTCTGTTCTAACCATTTGTTTCACATCCTCATAAACATGCACACCGTGCAGAAGTCGTGATTCAGGCATCCAAAAACAGAGTTTTTTTTTCAAGCTTTTTCTTCATAAACTGAAATGTTTTATTTTAAACAAAAGATTGACAGTCTCTCATGATGGCAGGACTTGGGGGGGGGCTTTAAGAAAACCACCAATTAACATGAGAACTTGTGATTTAAAAATGAAAGGTGACAACAATGATGTTGAGCTTTTGGTCTGAATGTTTTCATGCTTGATCTCTACTGATAGGTGACTTAAGAAAGAAGGGAAATTTGAATATAATCTCTTCAGTTGCTGGAAATGTCAACAGAAGACTGCCCTGACCACCTATTTTTCATGGCTGGGGGACGCTCAGAATGGCAGAACTACAAGCTTTAGAGTCAACCTACAATAGTGATAAAATGCTTTAAAATACAGGATATCAGGCTTTCCATATATCCCCTGATCACATTCAGTGTAGTTGTACAAGCCAGCCTTTCTTAGAAACAAGAATCATTACATCTTCATCTCAGTTGCCATAAAATTCCTTGCTCTTCCCACAACATCCAGTGCACCAACCCTCCAGCTTTTTCCCCCAAACCACTCCTGTGTTGTCAGTGTTAATACAGTACCATCATTCTGAAATTCCTGCCATGGTGTGAGCTAACTGGGGAAGCATTCCAGAATCAGTGTGGTTGATTGATCAAAAACAGGATGCTTGAAGTATAAAGGGGCTCTTTACGTCAGGAGCAGAGGACTGAAGAAGGAATATGAGTCAATCCTGTAATCAGTGAGACCAAGAAGAACCTTTCTACCAGGCTGACTTCTACATACCACTCGCAATTACATTCCTTCAGTATTTGCATCTTAGATTAGGGTTGAGAGAGACCTCAGGAGGTCTTCTAGTCCAACTCCCTGCCCAAACAGGACCAGCCTTGATTAAGTCACTGATCAGTGCAAATGTTGTGTTGCTTCTGGCTGCAAGGGAGAAGGGGAGAACATTGGTGGGGAGGATGGAGAGCTGTCTAGTTTGTTGTCAGTGATCCAGAGCAAGGCACTTTGAACTTAGATTTTGCATATTGTTCAAGCACTTAAATATCAAACTCTGATTGGTAAAATCAAATGGTAAAATATGTTCATCCCGCTGCAAAGAGAGAAGTTAGGCACTTGTCAGGGTTTCAGATTACTCACTCTGCTGTAAATGGTGGGAGGTTTAGATTAGCTTTGATTGAGGACAGCAGGTGCTGAGCTATTTTGATCGCCAGGTCTTTTGAGGTTAAGGAAGCCCAGGAAAAGTGCCATAGATCAGTTTGATGATTAATGAGGCCCTCTGAAGTGGGCAAAATCTCTGGCTTCAGGCTGTGTATTCTGTAGTTGATTGGTACTTCAGAATCATCAAGGTGCACGATGCATTTTAACGAGATTAGAAGGGAGGCATCTGCATTGTATGAGTTTGCCGGTCCTAATGTGTCTTATGCTGGGATGTTGCTGGCAAAGAACTGCCAGTGATTTAGGTGCAGTATTAAAAAGTAGGCACAGGGCCCACCCCTGCCTTCTGCCAGAGCCTATTTTAAGTGATCAGTAGGCCAAACTGTATGGGAGGAGAGGAAACAGTAAAGGAGGGGGATCTGGGAGTAGAATTTGGGGTGCAACTAATTCTGTCAAGGGTTAACTAACCTGCTCCCGGCTTTCTCGGTGTTGAATAAAATTGATGCTAATGATTCTTAAGTTGGTTGGGAAATGTCAGCTGAGTGTAAGGTGTTCAGAAACTCTTTATAATGAGGATCCTCTGATTCTGTAACCATCTCAGTATGTAACATCCAGTGTGGGAATCTGTTACGTTCAGCTGGGATGTGTGCGTTACAAAAGCTCTGATGTGAAATTGGTGGGAAACAATGCATTTACCAACCATTCGCTATTCCTCGTTTTTCCTCAGGGAGCTGATGTTAACTGTATGCATGGCATTCTGAAACCACTACACTGCGCTTGTATGGTCGCCGATGCGGACTGTGTTGAACTGCTGCTGCAAAAAGGAGCAGAGGTAAAAGGATAAGAAACAATCCCTTTAAAATGGAGCCAGTAGAGTCATTCAACTGGGAGCTCGTGCAGCCACAGTGAAGACGTTCTTTAGTTCAAGAAAAAGTCAGCTTCCAGCCAAACTCTTGCAAACATCTCAGCTTCAAACCTTTGGTCTTGGCATGCATCTCACTCTCAATGAGCCGTAGGTGCTGTGCCAGTGAAAGGATGCAGTTTAGCCACAAAGGCTCAAAACTGTGTATGTGGACAGCTTGTGTGTATTTCAGTGACCTATATTAACAGTAAAACAAACAGGGGGCCCTGTGGCACTTTTAAAGACTAAAAAATTTATCACATGAGTGTTTGTGAGAGAAAATTGTACTTCATCCTGCTTCAAAGCATCTGGCGAAGTGGGATTTTCTCCCACAAATGTTCATGCGATAAATAAATTTGTTAATCTTTAAAAGTGCCGCAGGACTCCCTGTTTGTTTTGCTGAACAAGACTAACACGGTGACCCCTTTGAAACTTGTGTCTGTCTTACGCTCTAGTCTGGCAAATTTGCGTGGGCAAAGCTGTGCAACTGGCCATACTCAATTAGGGCAGCATATCCTTCCCTGTTTTGGGAGTCTGTGTCTGCAGTTGGACTCTCACACACATTCATCGGTTAGTGGGAGGAAGGATAGTTTTGTGGCTTATGGCCAGGACTGGGCGTTCGAAGGTCTAGGTTACGATCTGGATTTTCACACAAGCTTCCTGTGTAATCCCACCCCTCTGTGCCTTAATCTCCCTTTTTGTGAAACAGAGGTGAAAATTCCCCGTGTCATTGGGATATTGCAGGGCAGAATTAAGGCTGCCAACACTGGTAAAACTCCAAGTGGGAGCAGAGGTAGGTCAGTCCTGCCTGCTTCTGCAAATCTCAGCCAAAGATTTTTATCCTGTGGCTTTCTAAGATCTGTTGATGATTATTACCCCCCTCTCAAGGATCCATTCCTCTCTCTGTAGGTCAATGCCCTTGATGGCTATAACCGAACAGCGCTTCATTATGCAGCGGAAAAAGATGAAACCTGTGTGGAGATCCTCTTAGAATATGGAGCAAACCCGAGTGCGCTGGATGGGAACAAGGACACTCCCCTTCACTGGGCCGCCTTCAAAAACAATGCGGAGTGCGTCCGAACACTTTTGGAGAATGGCGCTTTGGTTAATGCTCGGGATTATAACGATGACACACCCTTGAGCTGGGCTGCGATGAAAGGAAACCTGGAGAGCGTGAGCATCCTCTTGGATTTTGGAGCGGAGGTCAGGGTGGTTAATTTGAAAGGCCAGACGCCGATCTCTAGACTGGTCGCGTTGTTGGTCAGAGGCCTTGGTACTGAGCGAGAAGATTCTTGCTTTGACCTTCTTCACAAAGCTGTTGGACACTTTGATTTAAGGAAAAATGGTAGCATGCCCAGAGAGGTGATGAGAGATCAGCAGCTGTGTGAAAAACTTACTCTGCTCTGCTCTGCCCCAGGCACCTTAAAAACACTGTCTCGCTACACCCTGCGTCGTAGCCTGGGTGTTCAGTTCCTGCCGGATGCGGTGAAGGTGCTCCCTTTGCCCGAATCCCTGAAAGAATATCTCTTGCTCCTTAGATAAGTGAGAGGTAAAATTCTAATATAAGGATTGATTCTGTGCTTGATTCACTGCCCTGTTCCTTGTGCTTTTTGGGAATGCCAGTAATGTAACTAGATTTGCAGCTCAGTCCTTGAGATGACAGACGCTGACGACTTCACTTTGATGGGCAGGCTGATGGCCATTCACCCAAGATTACTCCTAGCTCTAAGGTTCCCTCTCCTGCCTGACTCAGAGCAACATGGTGGCTGCTGGAACTACTGATCTGGAGAGGCCGGGGAAAGACTTGTGTATTTCTTCCCACACAGGCCTGTTCCCTTTCTCCACCCTCAGGTTTTCTTGCCAAGTTCAGTATCAAGGCTCCTGCTGAGAGAATCCATCACCTTCCCTGCACAGAAAGACATGTTATCTCCTTGCTCTCTCAAGACGAGGCAAGCTCTACCAAGAGAAAAGCCTTCTGGAGAGCAAAAGAGGGGGTGTTTTCCTGTTGGAAAGAAGCAAATAGGAGAAACAAGCAAGGGAGGGAACCTTAGCGCATGTCCCATGTCTGGTGGAGAACGTGATGCTGGTCAGCTTCCGTGCTGTCTCGACTGAGTCAAGCAGGCTGGACGGAGGACTCTGGCTTGAAGGCTGGTTAGTTTTAGCAGTAGCCCCTGCCCCAAGCACATGAATTCAGTTTGTATTTTTGCATAGTCTTTGGAAGGATAGTTCCTTCCCACAAAGTGTTATATCTCTAACCTGTGCTTTCCCCACTTCAGCTCACAACAACCAGGTTGAGTCAGGAGCAGAGATGAATAACTAGGGAAGGTGAGCCCTATGCGTGGTCTGGAGAGACAGAGGTTTTTTGTTCACAACACACTCCGAGAGACTTTTTTCCTCAAGTCATTTTTAAGATGCATGAGCTCTTAACTGTGGGGAGGGAAAGAGACATTTTAAAATGTTCTAACAAAGTAAACAGTGTGACTGCAGAGAGCAGGTGTGTGAATCCCTTGGTGCCCCATAGCAGCAGTCAGAGAGGTCTCATGGCTCACGACTGCTGCATAATTGTTAAGGAGAGAGTAAGACACAAAGCTGCCGCTGTGATCCAACAGCATCGTCTCTGGCTGCTTTCAGGAAGGCTCTAGTGGAGTAATGGCGGCTGTTGAGCAGAGCTGTGTGGGTATGATTCTAATGGGGGGGGATTTTGGGGTTCTACCAATATGAAGTGGTGCCCCCTCTCAAAAATACAATCAGCAGCTCAGCAGTCACTTCCACAGTTTGTCCTACTGAGTAGCCCTCACAGACTCCCCCACTTCAAACGGTTCAGGTTGTCCATTGAAAGGAGTAGCTGCCATAGAGCAGTGCAGGCGTGTTCTCTGCTTTAGGCATTCACTCTGCTTTTCACCTCTCCTCAGCGTGGCTGGCACCCTGCACTGCTGCCCTCCAGCCCTGCCCACTGTGATTGTACCCTGGAGTGCCGGGAGTGAGTCCAGCCTGTAATCCTGGGCATTTGGTTTCCAGGAAATGTTAATTCACTGTAACACGTTTGAGGGTGTTTTGGTTAATGTCTGACACTTGATTTTGCACTATCCACATGGCATTTCGCTGTTTTATTGCGGGAAGCATTTGTGAGCGGCCACAGCACTTCCAGCGGGGAGAACTGATCAGCAGTTGTTTCTGAGAATGACTGTGTTTTCCGTGACTGTTTCCTGAACTCAGTGACAACATCCAGCTAGGTATGTTCCAGAACAGGAAAAGGAGCTGTTGAAAAGTTCCTGTATCTATAAAACTCTGCCAGGGACAGTCACCTCTCCAGTTCTGTAGTGATTTGTTTTGTTGCTGTCTGTATTTTATATTTACAAAAATAAACCACTCAAGACCAGCTTCGAGCAGTGCCCTGAATAGTCCCGTTCACTTCTTCTGTGCTAGATCTTTTTGCTGATGCTTTCCAGGTGCTGTGGGAGTCTCTCCAGATGAAGCAGGCCTCATTACCGAGATGCTTCACAAATCCCTGTGCAGTTCTCTTGGCAACGATCACAGTGTTTCTGAGGGACTAAATTCAGCTCTAAAACTTCTGCTCTCTCAGGTCATCTCACAAAGAAACGCAGCCAATTGCAGCCTGCCTGGGAAAACACTTTCTGATGCTTATCGTTGGTGATCTACTCAGCAACGTGGCAGAGCTTAGGAGGGTGATGTGACTGTCAGGATCCCTACCAGTCCTTTAATGAGTAGCTTGCGTTTCCCCTGCTGCTTTCTTTCAGTTCCTTCCAGTGACATTCACTTGGTATTATTGATCCTCGCTTCCCCTTCTCAGTGGCTCTGGTGGTCTCCTTCAGCCATTCTCTTCAAACAAGCCTGTCCTTGTATCCACCATCCTGAGTCTTACACTTAGGACAGAAGAATCCCATGCACGGCTACAGCCTGGGGACCAACTGGCTGGGCTGCAGTTCAGCAGAAAAGGACCTGGGGTTACAGTGGACAGGAAGCTGAATATGAGTCAACAGGGGCCCTTGTTGCCAGGAAGGCCAACGGCATATTGGGCTGGATTAGTAGGAACATGGCCGGCAGATTGAGGGAGTGTTTATTCCTCTCTACTTGGCACTGGTCAGGCCTCATTTGGAGAGTTGTGTCCAGTTTAGGGCCTCCCACTGCAGGGAGGATGTGGACAAATTGGAGAGAGTCTAGAGGACTACTTGTTATAAAAATAAAACAGAGCTCCCCTGAGGAAAAAGGTGTCACTTTCCCCCCCCTCTATTCCTCCATCACCCCCTTTTCTTGAAAAGCTTAGTTTAAAAAAAAAGCCCCTGCTTCAAAATGAAACAACAGAAATGAAATTTTGTTTGGAACTCATGAAAATTAAGGGAGGGGGAAAGAAATTATGTATTTTTTCCAACAATAAAAAGCTTCCACTGGCTCTCCAACCTGAATTTCCTCCCGGAGCCCACGATTCTCTGCCTGATGAATTTGTTTAGAGCAGCTGCTGGTGTTTGCCTAAGTGTCTCAAATGTTAGTGTCTCCAGTGCAGTGTGACCTTTCAAAAAATTGGTAATGATTATGTGAGCTTCCACCACCCTGGAAGGGATAAAAGGCAGGAATTCATGGGCATGTGACAAGGCTGGTCAAGATCGTTGTTCTTTGGCTGCGGCCTCAAGTCCTTTGAAATGCCGAGTGCTGTGTGTTGTGATGCAGAACTGGTGTCGTTCTGGAGGCAGTGGGCTCACGGTTGTGGGACTGGGAACATTCAAGGCTAACAGGCTAGGACACAGGCCAGGTCTACATTAGAAACGAGTGATTAAATTGGGGTTAATCCTGTTCTGAGAAGAGGGTTGGATGAGATGACCTGAGGCCACTTCCTGCCCTAATTGTCTATGATTCCATGACACTTTTGCTGGGATAGTGGGGTTGGTTAGGGGGGCGACTCTATTTGTGACCTTTCTCCACTGGGACAAGCCCTAATGTAGAGCAACAATAGCTTAAAGTCTGCTGGCATAGGTTATTTCACTTGAGCTGGTATAAGCTAAGCTGACAACAGCCCTTCGTTGGCAGAGTGAGGTACATCTCTAGGAGGGTTTACCAAGGCAGCTGTACAGGTAAAGCTACTGCAGACTCGGCTTCTGGAAAGTCGGTTCTATTCCCTGCACTGCCCCGATCTGCCAGCTGACCCCGATGAGTCTGTTACATGCCTGTTTCCCCGCGGGTTAAAAGAGGGCTAATGCTTCTCTACTGCAGAAGGGTAAATTCTGCTACTGAACGGGAGGTGCTCAGATGCTGAACGTATGAATTCCCCATCTTCAAGCGTCTGACAAAGTGGAATTTTCTCTCATGAAAGCTCATGCGATAAATAAACATGTTAGTCTTTAAAAGGGCCACACCTCCAACTGCAGTGTAGACAGACACTTATAAACTCTTTGCGGAGGGGGCTGTCCCTTCGCTGTGTGTTCGTACAGCGCCTAACACAGCGAGGCCTGATCCGTGACCGGGCTCCTACGAGCCACCGTGATACCAGTTAATAACTCAATTCAGACAGGTTAATGAGGAAAGTGCCCTGGTCAAACGAGTCCTGTTAATTCAAGTGTCTGGAGAAATTAAAACAAGTGTTCTGATAATTCTTTCCGTAGTGTTTATTCTCATTTCCCTGGCACACACTGCCGTCACATGAGCAAGTTCAGAGACCCCAGAGGGTTTCTTTTAAAACCACAAAATAAATTAGACTCTGAAGTTTTAAAATGACTAACTTGGATATAAAAAAGTCTGACCAACACATCTGTTTAAACTACATGGTGGAAGCTAAGTCAGCCCTAGAACATGCATATCAAAGCTGTTTTTAATCAATAAATTAGGCAGCTTTATGTACCAGGGCATGGCCTTGCCATCTGTGAGCTGTGTCTTGTTTTCATGTGCTCCCATGGCTGACTGTGGCCCCAACTACTCTATAAATGCCAAGTCATCTGCATGCTGACCTGGGGAAGCAAGCTAAAACAGTGACAACTTTTATTTCAGAGGTCCCCAGTGCCAAAACCTATTTTTAGAGGGAGATCTGCTGTGTGCATCTCTCGCTGTTTAGATGTTGGCTTCAACAGGTACTCCTTTGCGGGTGATGTGTTCCAAGTGGGCTTTCTCTGAGGTATCCAAGTCGATCTTGTATTTGGCCAGAATCTTTAAAATTGGGCGAAGTTTTAGCCACCACTGTTGTTTGGGGATACGGTGCCTATTGGGGAGAAAGAAATGTATGAAAACCACTCACGAACATGTGTAACATTAGACGTGTTGGTCAATGCATCATTGTAAAGTGCTCAGACACTGTGAGGATGAGCATGGTCTGGGCACCTATAGAGGAAACAATTGTGATCGGCAGCAACTTTTAAATCCGTGCCCATGTATCAGATGCATGAGGCTGCTCATTAATGAAATAATATACTTGGAAAAGACTTGGAGGAGTCAAGTAAAAGTCTAAGCAATGCTCCCTACTCAGGGACTGGGTGAGCTACTGTTCCCACCAGGAAACGACTGGGAGTGGACAGGTAGGTGTTGACCAGACAGGTAAGTGTTGATTTTATTAATAGATTTCAAGGTTAGATGGGATGTTGTGGCCATCTACTTTGACCTCCCGCAAATGTGGAACCTCCCTCCATGATTCCTGCAAAGATCCTGTAGCTTCTGGTTGAGCTAGAGCATAATTTTTAGGAAGTTAGCTGGTCGTGGATTTTAAAGGCCCCAAGGGACAAAGGATCTGCTGTATTCCTGGGAAAGCTGTTCCCATTTTTTCATTACTCTGGTTTAAGGCACATTTTATTTTTAAAAATTTCCAACCATGTGATTTTTATCTAGCTTCCACTTCCCCACCCTTGATCATCTTATTCTTTTGTTGACTGCATTAAAAAGCCTTTTTTTGTGCTGACTGTGGTATTTAGGAGGTAACTGCTCTGTACCCTACCCTGTCTTCCCCAGCTGATTTTTTAACTGAGTTGAGCACTGGGGTTTGCACTGTGTCTCGTGATGTGCTATTCTCTAGGTTGAGAGATCACCCCAGTAGGAAAACTTACCTGATGTCCAGCCTACAATATCCCTTTTGTAATTAGAAACCAACTCTCTGAAACCTCACTCCTTCCTAACCATTACAAATGTTTTCATTTTCTCCCTAACTCATCAGTTCATCCCCAGTGTGGTAGATGCAAAGGAATGGGGTGAATGTTTTGAAAACCTACTCAAAATCCGTTTGCTCTTCAAGTTCGGCGAGTGGCTGGAAGACAAGGCTCCGTCTGCGCATGCCCAAGAGGCAGGCTGAATCTGGGGTATTTGCAAAGATGCGACCTGCAAAGAATTGTAGTGAAACTGGCTTAGTATTTTGGCAGCTGGTGCTCTATGCTCATCTCCTGCAACTCGCTGATTGGGTGCCCACGTGCATTTGCAGAGGCCAAAAACTGGACAGGGAGGCAGAGAATAAAGAAAGGTAGCCTGAAGCCGTGCTCAGATGTGGTGGTGAGGCCTCTTGCTGAATGCCATGGATTGCACAGTCCCTGGAGCCAGTCATTCTGCCTGGAAACAAGACTCCACCCTGCCCACTGCTGGCAAGGTGTGACTGTCCCGGAGGACATGGGTGTTTTGAAAGGGCTCCATTCCTGGAAACTGATGCTAGAAGAATTCAAAGGAAGCAAAAAAGCACAAATGAATGCAAGAACCTTTCCTCCTCAAACACATTTGTTGAACTTAGTGGCCATGGCAGTTAATTTCTTGCCATCACACCCTCTGGTGTGAAGCAGCAGGCTGTGCTGTATTCTGTAATGACGCCTACCCCTTTTTGTCAGATCTGAGTACTTCACAAAAGTTGGTTTTGTTATCACCATTATGCAGGAAGGGAAACCAAAGCACGGAAGGTGATGTGACTTACTCAGTGTCACCCAGCAGACCACTGGCGGAGCCAAGGTTTCACCCCAGCTCTCGAGCGCGTCCCATGTTCTAGCCTCTTGGTCAGACCAGGACCCTTATCTCAGCCTCTATCAAGTCTCTGCTCAGCAGTTCTTGAACCGCTAAATTTTCTGCTTTGCCGCATCCTCTACTACGGCAAGCGCACCCCAACTGGGTGCAGCACCAATGCTCTCAACTAGCGGGCACCCTATGGCAAGGGCACCTCAGCTAGACACAGTATCTATTATTTCCACTGGGGGGCATCCTATAACACTAGTCTAGGTTTCTGTTTTTCAAACTCCCACAGTCCCAGTTCTGGTCCTAGCCCTTGTACCTGCCTCCCAGCAGAACAGAGGGGCTGTCTCAGCACCCAACTGCTCTCCCACTCTCTCAAATATCCTCCTTTTTCTTCCATCTGAAAGAACTAGCTCCTAAATAGGCTGCACGAGGGTTACCACCTTTGTGAAAATGCCCTGCTGGGGGCTTCCAGTTCTCCACTTCTGCCACTAGCTGGCAGCAGCACCTTTACCCACTGTCCTGAAAATGAGGTTGGCAGAGAAGAAATAACACAGTGTGGATTGCCCAGGGCTTTAAACCACGGTGTTTGAGCCATGATTTAGGTCATCAGGTAGGACCCTTGATTTAATAATCGATTTTATTCTTGGTTTGTATTTGTACTTTTTTTGGAAAACAACTGAGCAAACGAACAAACTTGATTCTCATTAGCTGGTAACCACCAAGCTCATGTTGATTTGCTGCTAAATAGAGCCTTTTCATTACATTCCGTACTTCTTTTCACTAACTGGGAAGTCATAGTATCTACACTGGTTTAAGCAATTAGCTGAATATAAATTTATTCAGTTTTTTAAAATTTTTCCCTTCTGTTCTTAATGGTGCTTAAAGAAAAGGAGCCCCCAATGCTGAAAAACACCTGCCGCCCTGGCTATCTTTGGTGGCAGCTCATAAAGAGTCAGCCCCTGCATTAAAAAAAAACCAAACCAAACCCTGCTGCTGGCGATTTTAGCAGTGGCACAGAGCCCCTGGCCAGGCAGCCCCCTGCCACAATGACTCCCCCTTCTGCCAGAAGAAGCCCCGTGCTGCCAGAAGAAAACACTGCAAGGGGTTGTTTCCGTGGTGGAGGGTGAGGGTCTTTTGGCAGCCGGCTGACTTGTGGTGACACACGCAGCTGCCACGGCCATGACACGTTTTGTGTTGCGGCACCGCGGTTGAGATCCACTGCTCTAGCCAGTGAGTTGGTGGCTAGGCTGACGAGGGGCTCCCTCAATCTCTCCTGCTAAAGCCACTCCACCGTGGTTTGATGATGGAGTGATTGGAGTAGGGGTGGGTTGGATGCCATCTTTCCTTGCAGGTGGATGTCCAGATTGCTGGCCTACAGCATCCAGCATCGCATGCTCTCGCTTTCTGGCCGACTGACTGTCCCACTGAGGATACATACTGATTGGGCCAGAGAGCGAGGGAGTGACTCTATAGGGCGGTGGTCAGGGCACCCACTTGGGTGATGGGAGACCTTGGCTCCAGTCCTCCTGCTTCAATCCCTCCCTTATTTATCCAGAGTGGAGCAGCTTCAACAGAGGTGAGGTTGAGGGAGCCGCACATCAGCCTATCTCACAGCTCAGTGATTACTCTCCAGACAGGTGGGAGATCCCTCTTCAACTCTTTCCTAGCTTGCTGGCAGAGAGGAAGGACTTGAACCTGGATCTCCCATGTCATAGGTGTATACCCCAACCACTGAATTAGCTGACTAAACTGAAACGAAGAAAATAGCGTCGCTGAACTTGCAGAAGAAGCCACCGCTGTTAAAAGCTGGCTTAGCAGGTCAGCTGGCTCTAGTTCCAGCGCCAGGGGCCTAACCAGTGATTTTTCATGCCCTTCAATGATTTGACTTTCATTAAAATTTTGACAGTACTCTGATACTGTGTGAATGTTTATTAATTCAAAGGATTTGAAAATATTATAGTAAATCCAGGCTTTAATGGAGGGTTTGTTTTTGTTTCAAATTTAAAGAATGGATTTAATTTAAAGCACAAATCGCATTTAAATAAAACTTGGATTGTTTACATGAGTTTTTACCCCTCAGTCTGCAGCCACAAAAGCAAGGGACATTTGGCCACCAACACAGCACCAAGGGCTAGGAGGGTGGCGTGTGCTGGGCCACGTGGCCTCTTCTCACCTTGATGTGTAACTTACCATGCCTGGAGCATTCCTTGATCTTCCCGGTGATCCATGCCACCGACTTGGCACCCATCTTAGTCCCAAAGTTCCTGTCGAAGGGAGTCGGCGTCCCGCCCTGCCATTCGCAGGGAGAGAGTTGGTTTGGTTTCAGGCAAGCAGAGCCATGACAAGGGAAAACTTGCTGTCTTTCAGCGGGATCACCAGCCCACAGGGCAGAATTAATTGTACACAGCTATTGCGTTTGGACTCTGTATCAACCCCTGGTTCCAGCATCTGTGATCAATGCCAAAATCCCCCCTGGCTCTAGCCCAGCAAGGTCCTTTTCGTCCTATCTCCCAGGAGGGAATTTTGGATCCACTATAGGCTCTTCAAGGTGGTGGTACCGGAAACCAACCCAACCACTTGTTTCTAGAGGGGACTGAAGTGGGAGGGGTAGGCAGGCTTTGCCCTTTGGAGGACAGTGTCTTCTGCTATTTAGTGTTGTCATAATGGCACCGTCCGGTCCAAATTCAGGGCTCTGTTGTGCAGGGCGGGACAGGGATGGGCCCTGGCATGAAAAGCTCTGAGTCTAAGCAGCCAAAGGGCGAGAGGGGAAACAGAGGCATCAAGAGGGAGGGAGACTGACACACGGCTGGACCCAGAACTCCGGTCTCCAAAATCTGTCTAGTGCCTCATCCACTAGGCCAGGCTACCTCACTAGCCTTGTGTACCTGCTGCATGTGTCCGAGCACGTTCTTCCGGCTGTCAAAGATGCCTTTCCCTTCCTCTGAATACAAGTTGAAAATGAAGTCAGTGGTGTAGTTTTCATTGCACTTTTCATTTCTGGGATGTGCAAACAAAGAAACCCAAGTGAATAAGGGGCAGCCCCCCACAGACAGGCACAAGATAATCAAACAAGGAGCTATAAAGCGCTGGGTGACTTGGGAAAAGCTGGGGGCAGGACAGTGACATGCTCATGGACAAATATAGACTGGATAGGCAGGGCTGCTCGTGATCAGCTCTGAGGAGATCCGCTGGCCCTATATCAAGTGTGGTAAGAGGGGTTTTTACCATTATGCAGGGAGATTTTCAGATCTTTTCCTGTGACAGAGATCTGGCAGTTGTTTCCCAAAGGGCCATGAAGACTTTTCCTGAATCCTATGGAAATTCAGTGGGATTTAGGCTGCTGAAGCCTGAATCCTCAAAGGTATTTCGGTGTTTCTTTCCAACTGAAAGCAGTGAGCATCTAAGAACCTTTGAGGGTCTTGGCCTAAGTGATTTAGGTGCTTTGGAAAATATTGCTTCTATAGCAGGTTATGTTTTACTAATCCGCCTGGTATCTTTGTGGTCTTCGAACTGGGTTCTGATTTCTAGCGATCCCCTCCTCACACCATCGTTCATCCAGGCTGTGGAACATGCATCTGGTGTAATGAGGACTAGCTAACGCTGTTCCCTGGAGAAGTGTTTTATGAGAGGGAAGGTCTCATCCCTGGGAGACGGATGAAGGAGCTGGGACAGACAAGGCACGCGGTGAGTCCAAGCTCAGCCAGGATGCGATGTCTGGTCAGCACCCCAGGCATGGCCCCTGCTGCAGCCTGTGATTCTGTCCCCAGGCTGACTGGTTCTGACTCCGGTTACCTCAGCACCAGGCCTCTCTTCACGGTGGTCTTCATTTTCTCCGTCAGGTGCTCGACATTCATCTGTGAACACAGAGAAGAGCCAGAGGCTTCTTAGATTCCTGGAAATATTTTTTAAAGCAAATAATTTAAAAGCTATTTTTTAAAGGTGTGCAGGCAAATCCCCATCCCTGGGGGGAGCAGGGAAATGTCTCCAGACCGGATCAGCACCGTCATTGGCTTCAATGGGATGCTATAGCCAAGAGGTGCAGTGGTGCAGACTGGGACTTTTCACGGACGAGGCGCCTGTAGCCACAATGCTGATCTCTGCCTAGTTACTGGGTGAGATTCTGCCGCCTGCGTGAGACAGGAGCTCAGAGCAGAGGCTCAGACTGGCTCCTTGCGGCTTAAAGCTGGCGGGCCAGATTCTCATTTATTTATGATTTTTATTATGTCATGGACCAGGATCTCAGGGGTGAGGCTCTAAACAGACCCAGGCACCAAAGAGCTCATGAGCGAAAGCTCCCAGAACCGTGGAGATGGGCCTCGGTGTAAATAAGAGCCAGGCCCTCTGCAAGACACAATAACTCCATTGAAGCCTAGATCTGGATTTAGACCAATGTTTGCTCCCTTGCCTGCCGTAAGCCTTTCAGGAGTTTGCAGGACAAGTCAGTCCACACTGATCTCAGTGGGTTTCCCAGTGATCTGTTGCCCTAAGACCTTCAGCTTAGCCTGGGTCCCCACCCTCCAGGGGACTGGCCAAGGGCTCAGTTAAACAGGCGCGGCTCCACTGACTTCAGCAGACTTGCACTTTTGCAGCCGGCGGTGAACTTGGCCGTGAAGGTTGTGGAATTCACACCCCTGCGTGGCCTGGTGATAGTCAGGGAACAAACCTGGGTCTCAGGATCCTGAGCCTGTCTTGGCTGAGCTAAGCTCCAAAGGAGCAGCCGTCTCAGTCTAGTTCAGTAAAATAAACAAGGAGTCCTGTGGCACTTAAAGACTAACATATTTGTTTATTGCAAGAGCTTTCATGGGAGAAAATCCTGCTGCATCAGATCCCTGAAGATGGGAAAGATTTGATTTGCTGTAACTGTCTGACCGGATCCTGTGACTTACACTCCCCTACATTTATTTTGCTCCTATTCTGTAAGTCCCCTGTCTTCCAACACCTGACAAAGTGGGATTTTCTCCCAAGAAAGCTCATGAAATAGATACATTTATTAATCTTTAAACGTGCCCCCAGACTCCTTGTTTCTTTTGCTGAACTAGACTGACACGGCTGCCCCTTTGGAGCTTGTTTGTGAGAGAAGCACCGTGGCCCCCTGGTAAAGAGATTCTCACCTGTAAGTCACGGATGGTGAAGGGATCTTCATAAATATAAGCCGCGTCCGCTCCAGCAGCCAAGCCTGCCATGGTGGCCAGGTAGCCGCAGTACCCTCCCATGGTCTCGATGATGAACACTCGCCGCTTGGTGCCGGCTGCAGATTGTTTGATGCGGTCACAGGTCTGGGGAGGGAGAAGGAACAGGATTTACTTAGAAACACCTTATGAAGGTGTGATATGAATGAGGGTTAAAAACCGATGAGGGGGTGTAGATTGGGAATATCTGGGAAATACCCCGTGAAATCCTGGCACGTTGGAGGGACTTTCTCATACCATAACGCATCCAGTTCACTGGGATGTTGTTCTGCCAGGATAACTGAGAACCTGGGCAAAGCTGGCAATGTCGGCAGATAACAGCAGGCCCCTGAGGTTGGAGTGGGGGTGTCACGCCGACTACGGATGGATTGGCACCTTGCTATCTAGTCTTTTAGGGGCAGCGGGTTGCTGGGCTGTCCAGGGACAGAGCGAGATGTGAATTGAGTGTGAGGGGGGGGTGTAGCGGCTCCAGTGGTGCTTCTGTGTCTCTCCATGGTGGGGAGGGGAGTGAGCTGCCAACCCTTTGCCTGGCACACACCATGGCTCACAACTGGGGTCTTGGAAAGATGAGTGTGTTCTGAATTGACTCTCATACTTTTTCCATTCACAGTGCATTGGAAATGCTCTTTATAGAGTGACACAAACAATGCTGGGCATTTGGACTGTCAACAAGCCTGGAACTGGGCAGTGGTTCAATGAATGGATTCTGCCCTCAGAGGAAAAATACACAAATCAGGTCATTGCTAGAATAGGCTGGGGGAAATGGAGAGACTTTTGCAGGGATTTTTTTTTCCTTCTTCAATTTGAAAATTTGAGAAATATTGCAAACTTGAAATTGAAATAAATACATTCAACCTGCTCTGTAATTTCCTGAAAGGTTTTTACTGAATCTCCTCCACCCCTGAGATTTTTAAAGGCATAGGAAGTTTTATGACCATCTAGCTTAACTTTCTGCATCAAACCTCACCCAGTAATTCCTGCACCAAGCCCATAACTTCTGTTTGAGCAACAGCGTATCTTAGAATGACGCCCCAGCTCGACTTGATGGATTTGGCTGTGTCGCAGCTGGGAGATGTAATTCTCAGCTCTGATGGGCATCGTTGTGTTAGGATCTGAAGAAGAGCTAGATATGTAGCTGATCAGAAAACCTGAACTGCTGCCCGGACATTAGCCAGATTGAAGCATCCCACCCCCGGAGGCCATGTAGGCAGACTCAAAGACTTCAAGGACTGGAGAATCCCCCATGTCTATAGGCTGGGAGAATAGTGGAGGTGGGTCAGGATCAAACTTCAAACCATTCCTGCCTGCTGTGGTAACTAGAATGGCACAAAGACCTTTAGAAAATGAGGAGTCCTGTGGCACTTAAAGATTAACAGAAGAATTTTTCACATAAGCTTTCATGGGAGAAAATCCCACTTCGTCAGATGGTTTGAAGATGGAGGAACTTACGAAGCATCTGATAAACTGGGATTTTCTCCCACGAAAGCTCATGTGAAAAATAAATCTGTTAAGTCTTTAAGTTCCACAGGACTCCTTGTTGTTTTTTTTGCTGGACTAGACTAACAGGGCTGCCCCTTTGGAACAAAGACCCTTGACTGGCTCTGGAATGAAATAAGAGGAGAACACTCCTAATGCTCCAAAAGAAACTTTCACAAGAAAAATTTTATTTTTAGTTTAGTTTAATAAAAATTTAAAAAGAAACCAATTATTGCCTTCATATCTGGCAAATACACAGGTAAGGAATTGTGAAGTAATTTCCTTTCTACATAAAGAAATATTTCAGTCTTTTTCAGCCATTATATCTTTAATTTTTACTCATTACACTTCCATTACTGATGCTAACTAAAAATTTATATTCCAGGGGTGGCCAAACTCAATGGCCACACAACTTGATTATTAAACCTTCAAGAGCTGCACTGAGGCCTATAGCCATATACTTTTACCTACTCCAAAATTACTAAGTTTAAAATTCATTGCACACTTTAATTTTATTGTAAAAAGAGGACAAATATTGATCCTACTAATGTCAGATTCTAATCATTACTTAAGGTTACCATGAAAATTAGGCCTATACCGTAAAAACTTAGCTGCTGCTTGATGTAGACGACTGCAGCCTAGTGGCGAGTTTTAAAAAGTCCTGACCATACTGCACTTCTCCCCGCCATCCCCAACCATGCTGCACTTCTCCCCACTGTCCTGACCCCCTCCTGCACTCCTAGGCTGGGGCTGCTTTCCTAAATTGATTTACTGATGCTCTTCCAAGAGGCACAAGTTTTCATTCAAGAGCCACATGTGGCTCCCGAGCCGCAGTTTGGCCACGCGTGTTGTATTCGCTCTTCAGTCTATTGACTTGTTGCTGATCTTTGTATACCAAAGACAGTGAACACTGTGATTCCTTTGAGCATTTAGCAAGATTTACCTTTCTACAGTTGGATTCTTTCCATGGATTAGAAAAACACTGCAGTTTATTGGCACTTAGATTCCCTGAAGACTTTAGAATGATGGAAATTGCAAAGTCTGCCATTTACATATTTCTGTCCCCCATGGTTTTCTTAGCGTACAACCAAGTTAGGACAAGAAATATATTCTAAATCATTAGTTAGTATCAGGTCAATTTGAAATAGGCAGGTTATATGACTTCTCTATTAGGCACTGCTGCTACCAGGACTGGAACATTGTGTTCAGTTCTGGTGTCCATGATTCAAGAAGGATGCTGATAAAATTGGAGGGTTCAGAGACAAGCATTCGATAGGATTGGAAAACATGCTTTATGGTGACAGAGAGAAGGAGCTCAAGCCATTCAGGTTAATAAAGAGAAAGTTGGGGGATGACTTGGTCACAGTCTGGCACCTAGGTGGGGAAAAGAAAGTTGAAAATGGGCTCTTCGGTTTAGTAGATGAAGGTGTAAAAGGTCCAGTGCCTGGAAACCAAAGCTAGACAGATTCAGATGGCAAATAGGTTCACATTTTAAAGTGTACTTAATGGTTGGAACAATTTAGAGAGGGTTGTATTGGATTCTCTGTCACTGACAATTTTAAAATGAAGATTTGATTCTTTTCCCCCTAAAAGATCCACTCTAGTTCAAACAGCCTTTATTTTAGGGAAGTTCTCTGGCTTGTGTTGTGCTGGGAGTTAGATGGGATGACATAGTCCGTTATGGCCTCTGAATCTATAAATCATAATTCTAGTGTACTGGGGTTTTCTCTAGCAGGAAGAAGATTTACAGCGGATTACCGTGGTGATAGTATTGAGGGCGGTGTCTGCTCCGATGCTGAAGTCTGAGCCAGGGATGTTGTTGGAGACGGTGGCTGGAATAACACACAGAGGGATACAGAGCTCTTCGTATTTCCCACGACCTTCCACAAGCTCTAAGCTTCCAGTGAAAGCCTGCAGGAGGGTGGGAAGAAAGGGAGAGTAGTATTGGAAAAAAAACTGGGTTTGCTTTTGGCTGGAGGATAGTGAGCAAGTCAGAAACTTTTCCTAACACTTAGTAGTTTAGTAAGCTGCCAGAGAATTAGGAAGGAGTCTGATCAAAGAGAAGCAATGTGGGGTGAAATTCTGGCCCCACTGAAAATAGGAGAGCTTTGCTGAAGATTGTCCAGTGTTTCACACAAACTCGTTCTGGTCTTTGCTCGGTGATGGAGGACTCAGGAGCATTACAATCCAATTTCACCAAAGTCACCCCAGACACGAGGTAGGAGACCAGCCATTCTAGGTAGCTGTAGGGAGAGGAAACCTAACAGATCCCTTGAACCCGGAGAAGGAAAAAGTGGTGGAGGAAAGAGGCCTGGAAAGGATCAGCCCACGGACTCAGGAGCCAGGCTTTGTTGGGATGCGCCGTGTTCCTGAGACACCACAGGAGCTTTGCTGTGATTTCAAAGCATTAACAGACCGGGAACAGTCTTTTTCTGCCAGCAACAAGCCTCCTGCATTCTCGATGAGTATCTCTCCACCCAACCACACTGCTTGTCTTATGTCACCCGGGATTTTGATCTTCTCTGGGGTATCCCTGCTGGAGGAAAGTGGTTGGCCCCCTGCTATCACTCTAGCACCAGCTTCTGAGCCCTATCTGACTCACCTCAAAGCCTCCAATGACGATTAGCCCGTGAATGTTAAACTTGCTGATGTTTGCGCTGATTTCCTCAAAGTGTTTCTTTGGCAACGTCCTATTGGAGGCAGAAATGCCAGAGAAAGCATCAGTATGGCCTCCTGGGCTTGTATACTTCCTCACTGTGGAAAGCCCTGTGTCTGCGGTGAAGGGAGGTGGTGCAAGAGGAATTTGCTGAGGGGGACATAGAGTAGGGGGTTCAATTTGCAGACCGCAAGGAAGAGGGAGGATCAAGTAAAAGGCTATGGACACATCACCTGGTCATTTCAAAGGTCATTCCAGTCTTCTGCATCGAATGCACGTGCATGTGATCATGTGACTGTCTCCCTCCCACCCCAACACATCATTCATGGCATCCTGCCGTGTTTCGGAACAGCGAGGCTCTCTCCCTGCTGCCGATACCATCAAACAGCTTTCGGCTTAGAAGGTGCAGGAGAAGCCACGGGAAGAGGAAAAATGCAAAGCTGTTGAAAAGAGCAGCTCAGCATGTCAGACCATGAAAGGTCATCAAGTCCAGTCCCCCGCTTCTGCTTGCTGTTGTCACTAGGGAGACACGTGGGCCATGATCCTCTACCTGCCTTAGCTGAGTTTGTTGTAGCTCCTTGATCTCGTCAGTCAGGTCTGGCAGAAGGCAGAGCTGCTTGAGGGGCTAATTTATCTCCCACCATTGATGCAAGAGTGATTACAACTCAGCTCCACCATGTCCCCTCCTCCCCGCTTCACTCCGGCCTCAGATGCAGCATGGTCCGCGTCTCAGGGTGGTTTATGTCTGTGCTGCTTATGTTATATATTTGTGTTATAATAGCACCTAAGAGCCCTATTGTGACCCCGGACCCTGTTGTGCTAGATGCTGTAAAAACACAAAGCAAAGACAGTTTCTTCCCCAAACAGCTGACAGGCTAAGGGGTTCCTATGTACTTGAGAATATGGTCCCTGAGACCTAATTTCTGGAGGTGCTGGTGATTGAAGCACATGCTGGTTTCATCTGGATTTACAATTGGAGCTGCACGGCTGAAAATCAGGCCTGCAATGATGCTGATCAAAGCATCTGTTTGATGCTGTTCTGATTGCATGATGATGAAGGACACACTGGTAGCTAGCAAAGGAAGAATGCACGGACAGGTTACCTTTTTGTTCCTAGTTTCGATCCACCAAGCCCAGTCCAGCCACCTACACCTCCCCAGCCAATCTCTTCCACCTGGTGAGAAGAGCAGAGTGGAAAGGGGGTTAGGAAGCGCTGGGCTATCTGATTTTGTGATAATTTGAAAGGCTATGGAAGGAACCATTTTCTCACATGGAAACAAGGTGGAGACAATGGAAATGACTCACAGTGTGAGCCCAAAGCACATTGGGAAATAACTGTTCCTCGGTTTGAAGAGCGAGCCACTGATGTTGGTGTGAGATTGTGGCTTTGACTCTCCCATGCCCTGTAATTTGTGTCTTCCTTTATCCCTGTGCTCATAGGCAATGGCCAATGAGGCAGGGCTGTCCGGAGCAGCGCTTTCCAGACAGAATCTTCCAAAACCATTTGAATTGTGTCCTGTGGGACTGTATCCAATTCCTCCCACATATGTCCAGAGTTAAACACCTTTCCAACAACTTCAGGAAGAGACAGTTTGGATTGCTGTGTGCAGGACTCCATGAGGTTCTGCATCTTGCCAGAATCCACCTCAGAAAAGACCTTTTTTGGGTCGCACTTGTGTCTTCTGGAGATGGAAAGGCGGCACTGGGTTGAGATTCAAAGACCGCGCATAGAACGTTTTAATCCAGTGTCTCAGTCCACGCTGCCTTTGAAGCCCAGTACTAAACCAGGAACCTTTTCTCTCTCATCTGGGTTCCTCCCTCCATAACCCTGCCACGCTGAATGTCACCTGAATAGGGCTGGAGCCCCGCCATATGTTCTGCTGTTTAGTTCAGGATCAACACCCTCGAGGGCTTGGTCTCACACATCTCATACTCATAACCTTGCCCTTTTCTCTAGTCATCTCTGCACCCTTAAGGCTGCACATGCACGGTGCAAGTGCCTTCCCTTCTGCTGCTGCCTGGAACATCCCACTAGTGCCCGAGTCTACTTCTGATTTCAGCATATTTCTCTCCTTTTCCATGGCTCTAACTGTGGCTAGTCTGTGCATGGAGACTGTCAGCACTGAGGGGGCTATGGAGCTGTCTTGCCCTAGCTGGTACCTGTCCATGGGCGAGACCATCAAACCCATCATGCACAGCCAGCATCTTGTGCCCATGGATCAGCCCAATCCTGACAGCTGCTCGCACGGCTGCATTCATCCCGGCGGCTGGAGCGCCGACGTTCATCACGGCCAGGTTATATCCACTCTGTAGAGAGGAGGGATGTGAGACAGAATTGAGAAAGAAGCAGAGAAAATGGGAATGTTCCCCCTGGCAGGCCTGCTGAAATGAGTGGGGCAGGGTGCTGCGGCACCAGAACAGAAAGACCCCATGGCGTTGGCAGGGTCCAGCCCAGACGACACTTTCATGGGATAAGAATGGTGGACTGGACAGCCTTGTGGCCTTCCAGCATGCCGAGTGTATGCAGACTTTCCTTTTCAAAGAGACCTGGGGCATTAGGTGCCTAACTCCCACTGGAGGCAATGGGGAGGGTTGGATGCAAACGTCCTTTGAAAACCCTGCCCTGATGCACATGCAGGTGCACAGACTGTAAAGCAAACTGATGAGGCGTCACCTGCTGTCTGTGTCGTACCTTTGTAGAGGGCGGGCGCACGTGAGCCAGCAACTTGTAAACGTTCCAGTTGTTCTGGAAGCTCCTGCAAGAAAGAAACGTCGAAGGAGGACTCAGATCTCATCGCCAGCAGGGGTGGCTCAGAACATCTCGTCTGACCTCCTGCATCAGATAGACCAGAGAACCTCTCCCAGTGAGTCTGGCCTCCAGCCCCTATGGGGTGATTGAGCTAGAGGGTTTTTAGAAAGGGCCATCTAGGACTGATTTAAAAAGACTCTGACCAATGAAGAAGCCACCATGTACCTGGGAAATTGTTCCACTGGTTAATTCCTCTCCCTGTAAATACCTGCTCCTTTCTTTTTTGTAGTAGATAAGCATTTGCATGCTGTGAGCTTCTCCTACACATAAGTCTCCTACTTAAGCAACATTAGAGGAACCCGGTTTCTTTTCGGTGCAGTGTGGCCTAGTAGACCTAGCACTGGACTGGGATTCAGGAGATCGAGTCATTATTCCTGGCTTGGCCATTGGCTTGTTGGGTGGCTGTAAGCAAGTCACATGAGCCCTCTGTGTCTCAGTTTTCCCATCTGTAAAATGGGGGTCATATTATTGATCTCCTTTGCAAAGCTCTGTGAGAGCTCTCACTGCAAAATGATAGGGATGAGCTAGGGTTCGTAACGATGATTGTAGTATATTTGGAGCTACAATAGCTCCCTGACCCTTTAAATATCTCATTTTAAATAGCATAGCTTCTCACCTTCCCCTCAGTTTAAGAGCATCTTCAAACCGGCCTTCATTCATTGCTGTCGTGACGTCTTTGGTCTGTTAGGAGGGGGCGGCAACAAAAAAGACAAGGTCTCTAAATACCATATTTTAACTCAACCACAATCCATGATGGAAAACGACGTTAAGCACAGTGTCAAGGGCTGGAGCAAGGCACTCCAGGCTTGGCTCTGCAGCCCTGGCTCTGTTCAGATCAGAATCTCAGTTTTCATTTAAAAAGAACATTCCTGGTTCTCATGGATGCACGGAGAAGCTTGGAAATGTGACCTGAGTGTGGCTGAGGCCTCCTGGAGTCTGCAGAGAGCCTGAAACAAGCGCTCCGAGAGGTGTGAACAGCCCTCTTCATTTTGCGTCTAAAACCTGATACCTTCCCTAGGAGAGGTGGGGCTCTGCTAGAGGGGGGCATAGGACACGTGCCTCAGACACCAGATTGTCTTAATTCAAACCCACTGGCCAGCAGTTCAGCCAGTCCGCAACAGGGACGCCATGATGCCTAGAGCGCATTGCCCCCTGGTGATGTCTAGGTGGATGGCAACTTGTGATCTTTGCTACTGATTGGCTCTCCCATCCATCACTCTCAAATTGCAAGCTCTTTGGGGCAGGGGTTGGCAGGTACCATATGTTTGTACAGCACCTGGCACATCAGACACAGTTGGAGTGGAGGGAGGGACATACTCACCACTTGGACGCACTCCATGAGAGGCAGACGGACAGCTTGGTTGCCGGACAGGCTAACAACACACGCTGGGGTATCAGGAGTCCCTTCCAACAAGGCCATGACTGCTTCCACCCCCATTCTGCTTCCCTACGACACACACAAGGGGCTTTAATCCATGGAACGCCACATCCCTTGCTCCCGTTTATTCCTTCAACACAGGTGTCCCTGAGTTAGTCCTTAGGAAGAATTTAAAATACCCCGTGTAACAGTGTTGCTAAGTAGATCTTCCCACACCTCACTGCTGGAGGTTAGTCCACATAAAAGATAAGAACCTACTACTGCTATCAGGCAATGAGGAAACACAGTTTGCGTTTTTAAAAATGTTTTTCCACTTGAAGCTGGAGCTCAGAGGTTCAGTTGTTACCGATGAGGGGTGCGTGTGTATGTCATATTTAGGGCTGTTCAAAATACTGCCATTGAAAAAAAAATTTTTAAATGTAAAATCAGGTTTTCAGGATGTTTTCTCAGCTCTGGTGTTGAGAGAGTTAAAAGCCCAGGGAAGGATATAGCCAATGGGAGCAGGTGGTTGCAGGGCCAATCAGAATCCAGGGACCTGTATAAGAGGGAGGCTGCAGGTCCTGCTCTGGGCAGTTCTCTCCTGACCTGAGAAGAGGAAGGTTGTGCTGTTGGCTGGGCTGTAGGACAGCTCACTGGGACACTCCCAGGGTTCAGCTAGATTGCAGCTTTGATACAAAGATGACAGGTACCTGAAGAGGTGTGGATATGGCCCAGGGGACCTGGTGAGGCACAAGCTGAATAGGAGTGAAGGGTTGAGGTGGCACTCAGATGGAGATTGTAGGGTCCCTGAGCTGGGGCTCAGAGAAATGAGCGGGCCCAGATCCCACCTGGCTCCCCCAGCCTGCCAGTGGGTGGAGAGGCCACAGGTGAGCAGTGAATGGACAGTGGCAACCTCTGAAACAAGTGGGCCAGCCATAACTGGACTATACCCTGGAAGGGAGGACTGAAGGGACTTAGCTGGTAGGTTGAGGGCCTGCCCAGGACTGGAGAGAACTGTGGAAAAGACAGAGCATTGAGCGTTTAATGGGGGAGACCACCTGAGCCAATTCTCCAACACAAATACCAGGAGGCACATGATCAGTGGGGTACTCACGGAGAACATCTACACAGATAAACTAGGTTTTTCATAAAAAGCATCTAATTTCCAGGAAAATATTGATTTTTTTTTAAAACTGAATAGCTAAAAGAGGAAATATTTCAGTTCTGAAATGCGACTGTCCTCATGGTGTGTCATGGTAGCTGTAGATTGGGTGTCTCATTCCTCCATTCTCCTCTCAGGCTGAGCTTTTCAGCCAGCCTATGTTTCTCATGATGCACCAGGAGAGAGAGAGAGTCCAGAGGAAAGCAACAGAAAAGATAAGTGGTTTAGGAAACCTGACCTGTGAGGAAAGGTTGAAAGAATTTGGCATGTTTAATGTAGAGGTGAGAAGCCACAAGGGGGTCAAGATAACGACCTTAGAACATAACATACGAATGGTCATAATGGGCCATCTAGCCCAGTGTCCTGTCTTCTGACAGTGGCCAGCACCAGGTGATTTAGAGGGAATGAGGAGAACAGGGCAATCAGCGAGTGATCCATCCCATCATTCAGTCTCAGCTTCTGTTAAGGGTTTAGGGACACCCAGAGCATGGGATCGTGTCCATCGCCAGCTTGGCTAATAGCCATAATGGTCCTATCCCCCATGAATTTACCTTATTATTCTTTGAACCCAATTATGCTACTGGCTTTCACCACATCTCCTGGCAGTGAGTTCCACTGGTTGGCTGTGCACTGTGTGAAGAAGAGTTTCCTCCTGTTTGTTTTAAATGTGCTGCCTCATAATTTCCTTGGGAGTCCCCTTGGTTTTTGTGTGATGTGAAGGGTAAATAACACTTTCCTCACTCACTTATTCCATCTCTCTATTCACAGGTTTTAGACCTTGATCAAAGTTCTCCTTAGTCACCTCTTTTCCAAGCGGAACAGGCCCAGACTTTATAACCTCTCCTCATATGGAAAAATACATGCCTTTAAATACATAAACGGTAGGCAATCAGTTGTTCTCCATGTCCACTGAGGTAGGACAAGAAGACTTAGCTTAGTTTGTGGGCAGAGAGAGATAGGTTAGCTATTAGGACAAACTTTTCAGCTCTAAGGAGAGTGAAGCCCTAGAAAAGGTGACCTAGAGAAGTTGTTGGATTCCCATCAGAGGAGGGTTTTAAGACAAAGGCCAGTCAGGGATGATCTAAGGATGCTTAATCCTGTCTCCACGCACAAGGATGGACCAACTGACCTCTTGAGGGCTCTTCCAGCCCTATATTTCCATGATTCTGGGCTCTGCCTTGGAAAGGCCACGATGTAGTTCATTAGGGTTTCTAAAAAGATCTCAAGTAGCAGGAGAGGCATGCAAATGCCCTTACCAGGATGCGGTCGAAGGCAGATGGAGTGCCCCCACGCTGCACGTGCCCAAGAATGGTGACTCTTGTGTCGTAGCCCAGGCGTTTGACGACCAGCTAAAGGGAAGCAAGGAAATTACAGAAGAGACTCATCTTTTGCACGCTTTATCTCAAGAGTCCATGCTGTGCTGAGCGTGGTACCATACAGCAGTAAAGACCACTGGGGGCCAGATCTTCCACTGATAGCCATCAGCCTCACCCCACTGCATTCAGATAGAGCAGCACTGGTTGTCATTAGGGGAGAATCTGGCCTAGGACTTTTTAAAGGAGGACAATTTTAAAGCTCTCCGCTAGCGGAGCCCTGCCTTGCCCAGCCATACGGTCTGGCTAGCTGTGACCCAGCACAAATGCAGAGCACCAAAGAGCACCAGTGAATTTTGAAGGCCTCCATACGCTGCAAATTTTGGGGCTGTATCTGTAGCTGGTGTAAATGGGTGTTTCTCCACTGAGAGCGATGAGGGACAGCTGAGCATGAGACAGATGCATTCTGGGGGCTCATGGGAGCCCAAGAAAGACCTGCTCTCAGGGCCTGGCTCAGAGCCGGTCCCTGGTCCCACTCACGGTTTTGATGTCTTCGGACGTGATGGGCTTGCCCTGCTTGTTGATGGCTCCCTCAGCCACAATAATGATGTTCAGTCTTGATCCCCGGCCTCTTGTCTGAAGAGAGGAAAGGAGAAAGCACCCACAGATGTAACGTGGTAACCTGCACTGCGGGTTGAATTCAGCCCCGGGCAACGGGACAGAATAAGGCCAGCGCACTGCTCCCATCCCAGCGATGGCTGCGGCTTGCAGCAGGACCCAAGTGGAGCACTGGGTGCTAGTGCGAATGCAGACTGGGAAGCCACAAGTCCATTTGGGGAACAATTCTGAGAGCTCTGCATTTTTGTTCCATGTCAGAACGACCATGGGACCCTGCACATCTCAGACTGACTCCAAAATCTGAAAGGACAGCGCAGTCAACACTGTGCCAAGCAGCCTAGTGGTTAGAGCACTGCCTTCAGGTATGGAAGAGATTCTGCACTGCTGGGTTATGGCAGATCAGACTAGTAGACTATTCTGGGGTTTCTCGCTCCTCTTCCAGAAAGCATATTCTGGATGGTAGAAATGTTTTGCCACAAAATTCCTGACTCACTCTCATGGCAGCTCTCCTGCCCGTGCAGTGAAGACCTGGCCTTCTCTATGAGGAACCCCTTCCAACAGGAAACTAGACCAAATGTACTAAGCTAAATCTAGCTTCCTGTGTGCTTCACAATCCTGAAGTGGATTTGTGCTCAAAACTCCTGTGAGACGGAGTGGTGCTGTTAACTTGGGGAATTTCAGGCACAGAAAGATGTTGTCCTCAAAGATTTTTCCCAGTGTTATCAGTGGGAGTGAGGTGCTAAATAGCACTGAAGCTCTGGGCCTCAGTGACTTGCCGACAGTTAAATGGGAAGAAGTGATGGAGCTGGGACCTGAATCCAATGTCAGACCAGCACCCTAACCGCTAGACAGCTATCCTCCTCAGAGCTTGAATCTCAAACATCCTAGTTTTCAGGTCACATGTTCCTGGATCGTGTCCGTACAAAGCAGGAATCACTTCCACGGTGCATGACTGGGGTTACCTCGATTAGCCGCCTGCACAGATGTTCTTCCCAATCATCCTCAGGTGGAGACTCTGGAATGAAAACCCAATCGGCACCGCAAGCCAGGGCTGTAATGAGAGCTAGATAGCTACAGTGAGAGAAAAGGAGGATGGTCAGAGAGCCTGTGGCGTGCTGTGAGTTTGAAAGCTCACACCGCATGATTAGCAAGCTGGAGGGAGATGCTCTGGAAATTCCTCCTTGGTGGTTTCAAATTGGCACCCAAACATAAAATACTCCCTGCAGTTCTGTTGGATACCATGGGGTGGGGATCTCCTGTGACTGCTTTTCTTCTGACCTAACTTTTATTGAGAAAATTTCAAACCACGTAAAGTTTTGAGGGGCATGAAGCAGATGCTGCTCCAGATTCATCTCCTTCAGCTCCCCGGGTGACATTTCCTGGGTGCAGAAGGAGCCAGCACAAGGGTTTCTGCCCTGCTAAAGGGAAACTCAAGCTCTGTGTGGGCCCTTCTGTGGGATTGCACAGGGACCCTGGCTTATGCAAGGGGAGAATTCTACCAGCAGCTAATTTAGCAAAAGTCTTACACGACCACAGATCTCCAGGTCAGAAGGGACCAGTCTGCTCAGAGCATCTGTCTAGCACAGGCCAGAGGATTTCCGCTGTGATTTTTGGAGCTACACCATTTTGCACCAGGTGAGAACAGACCCATTGTCTTGGCCCCAGCCCTGGCAAGGGAGGGAGGTAAGGAGGGACTCAGTATTCTCCCTTTTCTGACTCAGCCTTTTGCTCCAAAACAGAGGAGCTTGCCCTATGTTTAACGTTTATTAGAGAGTGAACCAGTCAGACTGTGGAATTCAGAGAATTGGTTAGGGGATGCACAAGGGAGGGACAAGCAGGGACACCCCACCCCCTGTAATCTGTGCCCCCCAAACCTATCTTCCCCACTTTCTGCCAGGGCTGAGCACAGCTGAAGGGACATGCCTGGGAAAGGCCTTGCAGCAGGCGCTCGTGCTGAGCCCCGCTAGGTGGTGCCCAGAACAGGGACGCCCAGCTAGAAACACAGGGGGTACAGGGATGCTGTTGAGTCCCATCCCTTCCTTGATTGCAGTCACCAGTAAATGTTTGCAGCCCACCTGGGGTGTGCAAAAGGGAGCCTGACACAATGCTGGGGGGGGGGCTGGTTTTCAAAATGCCTCTCTGAAGATGCCATGTTTAAGTCCCTGAAGCCATGTCATTGGAAAATCCTGGAAGGCCCTCGCTGGAAAGAGGAGATGTTCCATATGGGTGAAAGTCACCTCTCCGGCAGAGAGAAACTGTTCTACACCTAGACACCACCTGTATGTGTCACGTATGCCTTAAAGGGGTTGGCCGGTCTGCATCAGGATCAATTTCACCCAGTCTGATTACAAGTAAAAGTGGCTTTTTCCACCCTGGGTTTTTACTGGCATCGCGGGGGGAGATTGCTTGCACCTTGAGTCCTTCTTTTCCTTCAGCCCCTCTTTCCTGTCTCTAATGAGGGTGCTGCTGCCTGGGGCACTGGGGTTAGGGGGAGGAGGCAGTGAACATGCAGAACCTTTCAAGAGCTGAAAAGTGAGAGATTTACTCACCCGCAGTGGCGGCCCATCACCTCCAGCACAAACGTCCTCTGGTGGCTACAAGAGACAGGGGAGACAGAGTGAGCGGCTCCAGCAGTCCTGAATAATAACAGTGCCTTCATATGGCAGAGATGCAGCGCAGTCCAATGGATCAGGGCAGGAGACTGGGGTTCAGAAAGCTTGGGTACTCTACCAGCTCTCCTGTGTGACTTTTTGGCAAGTCATCTCTCCTCCTGTATTTCCCATGACTTTGCAGATGGTCAGCAATGCAGGGCTGGGACACAGCACCTCATTATGATGTTTATTAATAATATGTATCAGAACAGTGTTCAGGAGCCTTAATTATGGATCAGGACCCCATGGAACAGCAGTGGTTCCCAACCTTTTCAGTAACACGGCACACTTCAATGAGGCAAACAGTTCCATGGCACAACCACTTTTTTCATCAGAACTGATTGCTCATAAATGTCACAGTTACTAACAGTCTTACTAGAGAGGTTTGTAACATGGTGCATACAACAACCTAAAGAAGGGTCAAATGCATTAATGTTTCAGATCCACCAGGAAAAAACCACATCCTCTCAATTTTGCCCTTTGACCACCTGCATTTTGAATGTTCACATTTTAGAATCAAAAGACCAATATCTTGCTTTTAATTTGATGATTAATTTTCATGAGTTTTATGAGTTGCAATTTTGGTTGGATAGAATACTGTTTAAGATGAAACAAACATTGTTTCACCTTGATTTTCGTTACCTTTGAACAAAATTTCATGGCACACTTGGACAGTTCTCGTGGCACACTGGTTGAAAACCACTGCTCTGTGGACACAAACACTAGTCCCTAATGCGAAAAGTCATCTTATAATTACCCATGGTTCTGGGCAAGCTGTTTCATCCCATGACTGCAGGGTAAGCCTGGCACCCCTGCATCATCTTGTCACTGAAAAGGAAAAGGCATGTTGCAGAGAGCCCATCACCAGCCCCAGCCCTCACCTTTGGGCAGTCGTCGTTATGGCATCAACTATTTCCATTATCCGGTGGAGGGCGGAGTCTGTGCCAATCGTCATGTCTGTGCCGCAGAAGTCGTTATCAATGGAGCCAACCATTCCCACAATGTTCAAGTGACTAGAGCGCTTGGCTTCCTCGGCCGTGATGCCACCTGCGGAGAGAGGCCACCTGATGGTCTGTGGCAAGGTAGTTCCTTGGAGGCTTACTCTGGAGCAAGACATGCTGAGGACCTGATCCGAAGCCCACCAAATTCAAGGATCTTTGGGGGATGTTCAAAGTCACAGAGTTTAAGGCCAAAAGGGACCATCAGACCATTAGTCAGACCCCTTGGACATCATGGGTTCCTAAATACCACATGGCTGGCCCCATATCAAGGCCAACAACCAGAGTAAGATCAGAGGAATACAGTCCTCGGAAGACAAAATTATTGTGGGCTACAGACAGAGAACAGGAGAGACAAAGGCACCGCCTGTGTTTGAGGCCTCCTCAAAGGCAGAGGATTCATGAGATACACACAGAGGATCCTATCTAGCAACCTGTGACCCATGCTGAAGAGGAAGGTGAACATCCCCAACCCCCAGAGCTCTGCCAATCTGACCAGGTGGAAAAATTCTTGAGGACCCCAAGCATCGCAATGACTGTGAGTCTGAGCATGTGTGCCTAGGCCATGAGACAGACACGTAGTGCCACTTCATCAATGCTTCTCACCCATCACATCCCACTAGAGGAGAATGAGCAACAATATCTGGACGGAAAAACAGGGGAGGGGAAATTCATGAAGTGTTGTGAAATTTGTTTTTACTTTCCAGTAGGCTGTGTTGGCTGGCATTTCCATGCACCATGCTCTCTGCTGTCCTGCAGCCTGCTCAGTGGTGGGCAGAGATGGGTAACACGGCCATTACGCAGCTGGGCGAATGGTTATCCTGGGACAAGATGCACAGACTGGGGTGGTCTCTGGGATGAGAGTGAAATAGTGAGTGGGTGTCTTGGGGGTGGGAGATGTAGGCACTTGCAGCATGCCCAGATGGGCCAATGTCTTTTGGGGAGTGCATGGGCTTTTAGGTGTGAAGAGTAGGTGACATCGCAGAAAGAGCAGGGCCCAGATCCTCAGAGGTGTTCAGGCACCTGACTCTCATTGAAATCCTAAATGTCTGAAGATCTGGGGCCATTTGACTGGGGTAGCTAGCTGTATGGCTGGAGGAGGCACGTGGCCACTCAAGCTAGGGCTGTCACTACAGCTCAACTACCTCCTGCTCCATCTCGTGCTGTGTTGCCTCAGTACCTGTTTTAACCAGTTCCACCAGCAAACAGCTCCACTCGGCCCGGAAGGTGTCTGCTCCAGTCAGACTGCCGTCTCCTCCTATGACGCACAGGTTAGTGATGCCTCTTTTCACCAGGTTGCGGGCAGCTTTCAGACGACCCTCGTGGGTTCGGAAGTCTTGGCACCTGGCGCTTCCAATTACCGTCCCACCCTGGGAAGAAGGCAGAATGTGGGTCAGTAGGGAGTCTCCCACCGAGGATGGTGTGGTCTGTTTCAGGAGTGGATCGAGCCATGGAGGCAAGTGGTTTGCAAGGTGGAGGTGATTTTCTATCTAACTGGGGCGTGGATGAGACTGACAGGGGAATGCCGAGGCCAGTTCAGGTCTCCACCTTTCAAAAAGGATGTTGAAAAATTGGAGATGGTGCAGAAGAGAGTCATAGGGCTGGAGAAACTGTTTGGCAGTGAGAAAGTTAAATAGCTCAATGCATTTAGCTTATCAGCAGGAAGATTAAGAGGGTGGCTAGATTACAGTGTGAAAGTACCTTGATAGGGAGCGAATCCTGGCCATTAACTAGCAGAGAAAGGCAGACTGAGGACGAATGGGTCCGGAAACTAACACAGACCCATTCAAATTCAAGATAAGGCACAACATTTTTGGCAGTGAGGCTGCTGGGACAAACTTTCCAGGGACGTGATGAAGATAGCCAGGATGGAGACTCCTAATCCAGACTGAATATATAAATATATGATACTGGCCCCAAGCCAGGCCTGAAACGTAAGGGCTTCTTGTTACAGGAGTTCATGCTTGATGATCCACTAATCCCTCCTGGTCTTAAACTCTGAATCTATTTTCTTTATTCCTTGCTTTGCCCTTTACACGGACACTTTCCTACCAAGCACTTTACTAGATAGAGCTTCCATTATTCCACTGCTGTGCATGATGCAAGCGACACACACCCCACCACTATGGCCCAGTTCTCTGCCAGGGGATGCTCATCACTGGAAGGAAATATCCACCCTCCTCTCTCCTGAGACTCATTGAGGAGCTAGCCATTGCTGAGAGGGAATAGCTCACTATCTAGCCAAGGTGCTGCTGGGGTCCATCAAATCACCAGGCTGGAAGCGACCACAAGGTCAAACCTCCACACTGGGACTGCAGCCCTCAAGGTGCCCTCTGTCTTCAGTTGCTACCAACTGGGGCTGGATTTGAAGTGGTGACCTGGAGGCGAAAGGGTCTAGCATCATTTCACAGGGCCCAGGAGCCATCCTGTTTTGGTAGCTGTATAATGAGTGTTCAACGGGTGTAAGAGACCCTTTGCTTTCTCAACCAAGCTGTGTTCTGGGTGCAAGCTGTCCAGACCCATATTGCACCATGTTGCCATTCTCTGCTGCACCTGTAGCTGTGAAGTCCTTTATTGCTGCTCAGCTGCCATGTTCCTGAGCCTTTGGCATTGTGCTGCAAAGTGCATGGTGGGAATTGTTCCTTCCTTCCTGGTTGTTCATCCCGGCTCTGGCTGGCAACTTTAATCACAGCTCTGGCAACAACAGACAAAAGAGCTCCTGTCTAGAGTCAGTTGTGACATGTGGCATGGACGAGCCAGCTCAGGAGAAGAACAAACCAGGTCCAGTCTCTTCTAGAATTCAAGCAGCGAGTTATCCCTCAAAGTCATTCCCCCTCCACTTCTCTCAGACAGCAAGGTTCACCTCTGCACAGCTGGCCAGCACCTGGCCTAGAATCAGTGTAAATCCCCAGAAAGCTTTGTTTTGAGGCCTTAAAGTGGTGCATTGTTCTGGTGCTGCTCCTTCCACAGAGCATCAGTTTTGTCCCTGGGCATTAGAATCAGCATTAACACAATTTGCACGATGGGGGCAGAATGGGAAGCGGGAGGTGTTGATCTCATCTCGAGGATGCACGGAGACAGGGACGGCCCTGTTCCCTACGAATGCTCTGCAGTCCTTGTTTATGAAACCCGAGCCGAGGCCCCCAATCACAAATAGGGCTGGCAGCAGCCTTCGCCTCTGATTTCACCTTATTTTAGGTCTCAGACATTCATTCTGAACCCAGCCCTGGGGATATTGTTACACACAAGTTCTCAAGATCTTGCCAGGGACCCAGCCGAGAAAAGGGCAAGACACTCCCATCATTTTCCTTCTGGCAGGAATCCCATCCATGAAATTGCAATGACCTTTGAAGTCAAAAGAAGAGTAAGCCGTTTTCTGCCAGCCATAGGAGGACAGGAGGGTCCGGTGAAGGCAAAAGCCTAGGTGCAGAAGAAGATTTTCCTGTCGCTGTTGTTACCATGCTTTTCCCTGAGGTTGAGACAACGTTGTTCTCAAGGGTTCAGGCCTGGCTTTATGTTCCCTCATAGCTGCTTTAGGACTAGGTATGGGTTGAGCCTGGCTGTGAGCCTCCAGGTGCTCCCTGACTCTCCTGTGCTGGTTTGTCCTGTGACAGGTAGCAGGGTGGGGAGGAGGGAAGTAGCTTATGGGGTTTCTACTCCCTACTCCTAGGTATGTGAGTGGGCAGAGCCCTGAATCAGCCATGCCCCCTCCCTCCAATTTAGCTGAGCTGGGGTGGAAGGCGAAATATTGGATGCTGCCAGGGGTCAGGATCTTGGGCTTACTAAGGGCAGCCCAGCTACACGTTTTCCATTTTGCTCAGGGCGTGTGGCAAAGCCCTGGTTTGTGCATAATGTACGTTGGCTCAAACCCAAGTGCTGTTAGGCACCAGGAGAAGCTCACTTGTATTCTCCACCTGCTAGAGCCTTTACCTGCTGCCTGCCCCCCAGGTAGAGGCTTTCACTGCAGTGTGTAGCTCCTGTACTCTACACACCAGTGGGGGTCTCCATGTAGAGTAAGGCAGTTCAGAGCACAAGTCCCAGGGACTTACGTGGGCATATGTCCTGGAGCCCCTTAAGCATGTTTGGAAAATCTGATCTTTAGGTATCCAGATTCCACTGATATTCAGTGAGAGTTGGTTGGCTAACTCCTATAGGCTCCTACTTGGTAAACCCCAGCCAAAATCCTGGCCTAAGGTTCCTGCTCCCTTTCACAGCCGGTTGGATGGCAGGGGATTTGTGCCAGGACTTACCAGCTGAAGCATCATGGAGACTTTTTCCCATGTGGCCTCCTTGATATTGTCACCACCATCCACCAGGCCCTGGTAACCCTAAAACAGAATGCACAGGAAAGAGATCAGGGACGAGTCCAAAGTCACTTACACTTGGGATGCTTTTGTACACCAGAGACTCCTGAGAGAGCTAGTTGGATATGGATGGACGGAGGACATGCACAAGACCCGGGGAGCAGAATGAAGCGGACAGGAACTGAATAAAGCCATTCCCACTGAGAGAAACACCCCTTTCTCCTGCACAGACAGCTTCCCACCCCCACTCTGCAGCACTTCCTTGCCCATATCCCACCCAATCCACAGCAGGGTTTCAGCTATCCCACAAACTCCTGATTTCAAAGCTGCATCTCGCTGCGTGTCGTTGACTTGGGAGATTGCAGAGCCCATTTCGGGCAGACCAAGAGATGATGTGACTTGAAAACAGAAGCAGATCACAGTTCAATTCTGAACAAAGCACTCTCAGTAGGAAATGTCCACATCAGGTTTGGCAATGCACACATTACAGAGGATAGGAAGCAATAACAGATGGGCAATATAACGATGCATAAGGTGGGTGAGATAAAAGGACCAGAATCTGTCTGGGGAGAGACAAGTTTTTGAGCTTACACTGTTTCCCAGACCTGAAGAAGGGCCCTGAGTGTCACAACGAAATACAAGATGAGACAGATTTTTTAGCTTTAGTTGTTAATTCATATTTCAAAGCAACCATTCAAGATGAAGGGGACCCTTAACACCCCTTCAATCATAGGGAAGAAAGAGGGGTAAAGGGGATGCAGCTGGGGGAGTTGTTAGTGGGTTATAAATTGTTGTAATAAGCCAAAAATCCAGTGTCTCTGGTCAGTCCATGGTTTTTAGTTATGAATTTAAGCACCCAGGTGGGTCTTTGGTAAATGTGCAGGTTTCCTTGACAGTACAATAGATGTGAGAGCATTTCTGTGCTGGAGTCCACAGCTTCTCTTAGCTCCAATCTGCTTTCTCCACCCACCCCTTTCTCACCTGCTCATAACTTTCCATATCTTTTCCTCTTAGCTCAACATGCAGCATTAGTTACAACCATTAGAAAGCAGGCTCCTTCTGTCATTGTTGCCCAGATACCGCAATGGTGAGCATATCAGAAATGATGGCTAGATGGATGTATACTGTATGTAGAAATGGATGAATATATATCAAGGTGGTCAAACTTGCTGATCCTCCAAGCCCTCTTCTCCATTATGTGCTGAATCCTCTAGCCACGTGGTTGTCAAACTTAGGGTCAGTTCCCTCTAATTTTTCATAGGTTATGTGCGCAAAAATTTTCTTTCATGCAAATTTTTGGAGCCAGTGTCCAAATTTATGCACACTCCAGGGAGTGTGGTCAAACTTGTGAGTGCAATGAAGTGAGTATGATGCAAATAATATCTAAATTTTATTTTGATCTGGTGATGGAAATGATTTTATAAATTACAAAACCTTATTTGAAACATGTTACTTGAAATCACCTTCTTAAAGTAGCATAAAAATATTAGCACTGTTGAATTTTTTTGTGCGCACTTTATTTTGCTGTGTGTGTGGGTTTCACAACCTCTGTGCATGTGCACACGCACACAGCTTAGAGGGAACATAGGTTGGGACCCAGTACTGCGTCACAAACCTTCAGGCACTGGCTCGCGGGACCCCTGTTGCCACTGCCAAAAGACTGGAGTGCATTGCTCAAAGACGTAATTGCTGGGTCGCGGGCATAAATGATTTTTTTCCAACTGGGTCCTGAGTAAAAAAGTTTGAAAACCGCTGCTCTAGCTCGCCTGTGACAGGGTGGTTGCCCTGCACTGGCAGAAACGGGGTTAAAAAGGACCTGGAAGTGGCAGCCAATGGACTGGGAGTGGCAGCGAACCAATCAGAGGCAAGCAGCCCAGTATAAGAAGGAGCTGCAGCAGAGCCAGAGCACTCAGTTGGGTCCTGGGGCTCAGGGAGGAAGGTTGTCTCCCTGGCTGGCTAGTGGAGGCAGCACCCTGGACAGCTCAGTGGGCCCCATGGGGAGCTGGTAGGAGCCGGGAGTCCTGGAAGAAGGACTGTGAGAGCGGCTCCAGGGGAGCAGGTCAGCATGGGACAGACAGCAGTGGAAGCTTTGGGGAAGCACGCCACAAGTAGACTACAGTGGAGCAGCCCGGAGGCGAGGGTCTGCATGGAAAGTGGCCCATGGAAGAGTAAGAATGACTGGAGGGAGATGGTGGTGGTGCAGAAATCACAGCACACAGGGTCTCTGGGTCAGGAGAGAGGTGGATAGGCCTGGGTCCATCCCCACTCACCCCAGAGTGCTAGGTGCAGCACTGGACTTGTGTGGGCCATTAACTAGCTGAAGAGTAGCTAGGTCTAGTGAGCGGGACAGGAAGGGATATGTATGGACTGGTGTTCAGTTGGAGGGCCAAGTAGCCAGGAAAGTGATGGCGCATGGGCCACAGATGGGATTGCCCACTTGAGCCAATTCCCCATTACCATCACCAAGAGGTGCCTGTCTGGGGAAGGGGAAGTGTGTGCCCCGTTACACCCCCTTCCACTCTGCTGCAAGGTGGAAGCGCTGAGCTCCCTGCCCCAGCCTGGTAAGTGAAGAATAGGGGTGTATGGGGGGGTGTCCACAAGTCACACTTCAATGGTAAAAGAGCTGTGTACGCAGCTTGCAAGCTACAGTTTGGCCACCATGACATAGATGGATTGATCTCATGGTAGATGACTAGGGATGACTACATGGAAGGAGGGATGGGTGGACAGGAACATGTGGTAACCGATGGATAGCCAATATTAATAATCAACACCCCAGGCACTAAATCACAGTGTGTATGGATTTTCTGGCCACCTGGCCCTACTAAGGTCCACGAGTGAGAAGGACGTAAGTTCCTGTAATGGATGGGGACAAATGACTCCTCATAGCCCATTGCAGACTGTGCAGTGGAGAGAAGGACCATGTCATTGTTCTGTGTTGATTATGAGGTTATGTTGCTTATGTGGACGCTCCTGGTCACCTTGCATGCTTCCTGGGTGTTAGTCAGAAGTGGGCAGTTGAAATTCTGTGCTTGTTTGCTGCTGGCTTCTGGTTGGGTGGACAACAGCTGTGTTGCAGGGACACAGACTGCTCAAATACCCGAATGACATGGTAAAGGAGGTTCGTATCAGTCGATAAAAACATGCAACACATCAGCAAGGTTGAGGGCTCAGATAGAATAGAAAATAAGGGGTTCTGGTAAGATTTAAGGTACAGGATAGCAAGTTCTGGTTTGGAATGGTGGATTCTGGTACAGGTTTGGGATTTAGGTAGCAGGTACTGGTTTGGTTTGGAGTAGCAGGCAGGGGTTTGTGCAGAGAGTAGGTACTAGCTTGGGTTTGGACAACATGGTCTGGTTTGGGGTAGCAGGCAGAGGTTCATGATTGTAACAGGATCTGGTTTGGGACACTGGGCTCTGGTGTCAGCAAGGGTAGGGACTGAGGGTGCAGGTCAAGCACCCTATGAAAATCGGGAGATTTCAATTCCTATTTCCCTTTGCAATGGAGACTTTTTCAAGACACAATGGGCAACATTTAGAATGATTCATTTACAGTTGAAATGATGTTATTGAAATCAAAGCTGGATGCAGTTCGGGGCAAGGAAGGGGGAAGCAATTTGAGAAGGAAATGCTTGTACCCACCTCATGAACAAAGTACACCTTAGCGCCTGTGAAAATACCCACTCGAACTACAGCCCGGACAGCAGCATTCATGCCTGTGCAGGGAAAGAGAGAAATCAGTCTTGGATGTCAAATACTTGTTATCTTATTTCCACGAAAGCTCATGTAATAAATTGGTTAGCCTTTTAGAGTGCTAAAGGACTCCTTGTTCATGATGGAAGGGAATCTCTGCTGGATTTGGCTGTCAAATTCAGTTGCAAACCACTGGGCTTGACAGGAATTACTGGAGGACGTTCTCTGGCCTGTACCAGGCAGGAGGTCAGACAAGAGGTAAAAGCACCTAAATGATTCAGGTGCATCAGCCCCTCTGAAATGTTGTGGGTCTCAGTCACTGACACACTTTGGGAACATCCCACCCCAGACAATCACGATGGTCCATTCTGGCCAACTCAAGGGAGCTCAGGGGTGTCTGATTCACTAACAGGAAGGGACTTTGGGCAATTCTGGGCAGAATTCAGATAGATATTTGCAGGACAAGGTAGCTTTTCTCACTGGGTGGGGATGGTTTCAGCACTAGACGAGGCTCTTGTCTGCACAGCCAGAGGCTGCCTAATCAAGGGTCTTGTGGGAATCTCTGGAGCTGTTGACCACAGATCACTGGCCCAGCGTGAGTATGGGATGATGACATGTTGAAAGGCAGCAGCTATATCTTGGGAACCAGTGTCCGCTAACACTTCCCAGAAGCCCACTTTGTCCTGTTCCCTTTCTACTCCAGAGCCACTGAGCCCAGCCCCTGGAAAGAGGATTCCTCAAAAGTAGGCATGGCAGGATGAACTTCTTGGTAACAGCTACAAACTGATTCCACCTTGCACACCCAATGGAAAAATATCCTCATCCATAACAGACACTCTCAGACAGACAGAGTAAGCAAAAGGCTGCTGGAGAACATTCTCAACTTTGACTGAAGGCTATTGACTTTGTCACTGTTGTCAAGTGATGTTGGCAATAGGGATATTTGAATCCCAGAGCCTTTGGTTATTAAAGATGTCTCATCTGGGGTCCCCCCATCATTTTCTACAGCTGTGAACATTTAAATCAGTATCAATAAGGTTCAAAAGCAAATGAAAAATAGAGTTCTGCCACGCTTATTCAAAAAGGGTTGGTGGCTGCTTCTCCTAACCTCAAAGACCATGGTATTCTCTCTGCTCGTAGAGGGAGTGGGAGCAAGGGTCACAATGTGGTTACAACAACAGGGTAGCCTCTGCCCTAAACCGCTGCTATGTTAAAACACTCAGGGGCCTGGCTCTGTATCATGTGAGGGGTTCTTGGCTCCACAGACTGTGCTGCATCCCTTTGCCCAGCAGCCCTCTGCACTGTCTAACATAACTCAATTTCACCAGCTCTCCTGTGCGCCTGGGACCCTTAATGCTCTGGGTCAGGATGGGCTGGCTGACGCTGCCCCAAGCACCTGATCTCTCGGGTGCTTTTTCACATTTTATTTTTGGTCCACTGACATTTAACAATAAGTGCCTGCAGTTCTCCCTGGCACCCAGTGCGCCTGCCTGGCTGAAAATACCCCAGCAGGAGAGGGGTTGTGATTTGCCTGTCTGTGGGCTGTTCTTCACACACACACATACTCCAGAGGGCCACCTAGGAAATCCCACCACCATTTATACTCTTTATTCTCTGAACCTATCCCATCGTACAGGAGCCTCACAGCTGCTTCTGCTGTATCTGGTGCTGATCATTGCCCGGGGCTAGGTGGACCTTGGGTCGGACCCACGGCAGCAGTTCTCTATGTTTCCTTTAACACAGACTCAGATTTTAAGGTCAGAGGGAACCATCTAGCCTCATGTTTGTGCTTTGGCCCTAACATAACTCATGATGAACATGCTTAAAGGCATCATTACAGCACTTACAGGAAAGGAAGAATTTGGTTAGGGTGCTTGCCTAGGTACTGGGAGATGGGGGTTCAAGTCTTGGCTCCTTCTTAAGCAAAGACAGGTGCTCTGAGCTCCAGTCCACCTTCCCCTCCTCTCCCAGCAAGGGGCTGATTGCCGTGCCCTGCCTCATAGCAGTGTGTGAGGACCCTGTAAATCTTTTGAGATGAGATACTAGGATAACCAACAGGGGGCTGTATTATATATGTGAGATACACAGAGAATCTCCATTGCCTTGTGCTTCCCCATCTGCTTTGTGTCCAGCCCTGCTGTCTCTCCCCTCCGATTTCAGTTGAGGTAGGAGCATCTGGGACGTATTTGCATGGCTCCTAATGCAAAGGTTCCTTGGCCTTGAAGTGCTACCTCCATATTGATGATGATCATAGATTGACTGTGGGTGGCCGGCACAGAATCATAGAAACTGGAAGAGACCATGCAAGGTCATCGAGTCCAGTCCTCTGCACTTATGGCAGGACCAAGGACCCTCTTAAACCAACCTGCTCTTAAACTTCCAATGAGGGAGATTCCACAACCTGCCCAGGCAACTTATTCCAGTGGCTAATCACCCTGAGATTAGGAATTTTTTCCTAATGTCCAACCTAAACCTCCCTTGTTGTAATTTAAGTCCATTGCTTCTTGTCCTATCATCAGCTGTTAAGAAGAACAATTTTTTTCCCTCCTCCTCATAACAAGCTTTTAGGTACTTGAAAACTGTTATGTCCCCGCTCAGTCTCCTCTTTTCCAGATTAAACAAACCCAGCTCTTTCAATTTGCCCTCATAAATCAAGTATTCCAGATCTTTAATCAATCTTATTGCTCTTCTCTGGACTTTCTCCAGTTTCTCCACATATTTCCTAAAATGAAGCACCCTGAACTGGACGCAATACTTCAGGTGAGGCCTAATCAGGGCTGAGCAGAGCAGAAGAATTACTTCTCACGTCTGACTTACAATACTCCTGTTAATACATCCCAGAATGGTGTTTGCTTTTTTTGCAACGGCATTATACTGTTGGCTCATATTTAGCTTGTGGTCCACTGTGATGCCCAGATCCCTTTCCTCAATACTCCTTCCTACGCAGTCATTGCCCATTTTGTATATGCAGCTGATTGTTCTTTCCCAAGTGGAGCACTCCACATTTGTCCTCATTAAATTTCGTCCTATTTCCCTATAAGAAGCTTCCACCACCAGAAGCTGTCTCTCAGCCTCTATACCTGCAAGCCCTCCTGATCACCTCTTATGCCTCAGTGCCCTTTTCCTTGAGAGGTCAGCACACAGGACTTCACACTTGATGTTTCCAAATTTAAAATAAATATATCTATGTGGTACATGCCTCCTGCTCCTGTAGTGTTTGAGCCTCAAAATTTTCCTGAATGGCTCCTGAAAAATTATCTGTTTTACATTTTACACCAATGTGAAATTTTGGACACTAATTTTTTGAGTGGTCTATTCTAAGACAGCCCAACCCTGTAATCAATGCACTTTACATGAGAGGTCCCTTTCACAAATCAGGCTGTATGGAGAGCTTTACTGTCTCTTCTGTCTGGTGGTTGATGTAGTCGTCAACATTTGAGCTGCTATCAGGAAGTACGGATCCCTCCGTTGTTTTCTGAGCTGTGGTTGAAGCCACAATCTCTCATGGTCACCTGAGCCAGGTCAGGATCAGATCCAAGATCACAGAATCACAGATGATGAGGGTTGGAATGGACCTCAGGAGGGATATAGTCCAGCCCTTTGCTCAAAGCAGGACCAATCCCAGTCAGGGCTTTGTCAAGCCATGCCTTGAGGAAGGAGATTTTATCCCCTCCCTAAGGAACCCATTCCAGTGATTGACCACCCTGGTAGGGGAAAAGATTTTCCTACTATCCAACCGAGACCTTCCCCACTGCAACTTGAGACCATTGCTCCTAGTTCTGCCATCTGCCACCACTGAGACCAGCCTCGCTCCATCCTCTCTGGAACCCTCTTCAGATAGTAGAAGGCTGCTGTCAAATTTCCCCCAGCTCTTCTCTTCTGCAGACCAAGCAAGCCTAACTCCCTCAGCCTCTCCAGCCCCTCATCATTTTCATTGCCCTCTTCTGGACTCTCTCCAATTTGTCCACATCCTAACTGTAGTGGGGAGCCCAAAACTGGTCACAGTACCCCAAAAGAGGCCTCATCAACGCCAAATAGAGGGGAATAACCACTCCCTGAATATCTTCAGGGTTCTCCCAAAACAGAAGCACCTGGGATCTCTAGTCCCTTTTGAAAACTATGCCCTAGGATGCAAACCAGCAGATTGCAAACACAAACCATGCAGCTTGTCTCCTTACCCTGGGCATCTCCTCCTGAGGTCAACACAGCGATGGCCTTCCCTGTCCCCAGCTTGTGTACGGGCTCGTGTTTTTCTGGTGGCTGCAACATTTTCTTAGCTGGAAAATAAAAAGAGATGGATTGATGAAGGAGAGCCCCTTTGGGGTGCCTCCTGCCTGCCTGATTCCCACCCTGTCTCTGGGACCAGGATGGTGTCTTGCAGTCAGAGCTATCTTCTTTCAAAGCATCACCCCTTGGTAAATGACAAGCCAAAATGTCATACTGTAAATTATCCTCTGTGCAGCGTCAGCCGCACCTAAATCTGGATGCCCGCGACAAGCTGCCACGATGTGTGAGTGAAGGACTGACGGGTACAGGCTTCAGCAGAGCAGCTGGGGAATTTCCAACAGATTTTTTTGGGAGGTGGGTAGCTTTTTGCTTGTTTGTTTAGTGGTTCTGTGGATTGCATGCACCACTGGTCTCCAGATATGCTCCTTTGTGAATTAACAACGCCACGTGGTAGGAACTGAAATTTAGATTTACGCAATCCCAGGGCACAATCGGAAGGGAAAACTAACACTGTGAATCTGAGGGTTAGTTCTCAACTATCCCTACTTGCTGCTGGGGAGATACATTTGTGAGCTAGTCAGCTAGGAAACGTATCTGATCAGTGATCGGCTCTTCAAATACACAGTTGAATCCAAGGTCCGCAAGTTCAACAGGCGCTTTTTGCAAATATAAACATCATGGGCTTGCATCTGTTTTAATAAGGCCGTTTTATACTGCTTTGCACAGGTGCTGGAACCAGGGGTGCTGCTGCACTCCCTGGCTTGAAGTAGTTTCTGTTACATAAAAGGCTTACAGTTTGGTTCGGTGACCCTCCTCCCCCAGTTTGTACATTGTCCCAGCACCACAGCTGGTTTGACAGCATAAAGGACCTTGAACTCTGCTGCTGACCTGCTGGGTGAACCCAGGCAAGTTATTTCCCCACCAGGCGTCTCAGTTTCCTCATCTATAAAATGAAGAAAATGATACTGACCACCTTTATAAAGTGCCAAGCTCTATGCATGAAAAACATCCTAACAGTTAGGTATTGTTAATGATCAAGGGAGTATAAATTACATTTATTTTCATTTGAAGGCTCTTTTACATAACCAGAGTGGTGTAACGTGACCTTGGTGTCACTAAAAGTCAGGCCCTCCACATTTAAAGAGACAGATTCTGGTAGCTTAAGTCCCAAAATGACATGCCCGCAATTCTCCAGCAGCTCAGTAGCTGAGACCTCCTGAGTTCAAGGAATCCAAGTCCAGTGCCCCAACCATTAGCCCATGTTGCCTCCTCTACAAATGTGATACATCATTCTTTAGCATCCTGAGTCAGGCACCCAAATCGGAGAGCACTTTGGCAAAACTGGGTCTATACAACTGCAGTAAAATAAAAGTCCTCTGGCCCGCAGATCCCCCTTGTTAACTGCAAAGTGATCCGCTCTGTCTGTCCCTGCACTGAACCCTCCCGGTGTGACAAGTGGTTGTCCTTTCTCCGTGCCCTTTCTCGCTGTTGATCTCAGTGGAATTCCAGCCTGGCAGTCACCAGCTTTCAGTTACATCAACATCTTCCAGGAAGTCGCTGAGATAAAACCGTTATCCTCGCCTGCCCACTTTGGAGACCCCGATTTGAGGGGTGGTGCTGGGGTTAGCATCGTCCCCACCAGGAAACCATCTGCAACGACAGCTCTTGATCCTGCTGTGTAGACGTATATTGCAGCAGTTTAATAATCTCAGCTGGGGATGTGGGGTGATTTTATACCTTTCTATGTACAGCAGATCCCTGAGGATGGATGCATTTCTAATTACAGTGATAAAAACATCTAGCTCTTACGCGCATCCAAAGGGGTAGTAGCTGTGTTAGTCTAGTTCAGTAAAACAAACAAACAAGGAGTCCTGTGGCACTTAAAAACTAACAAATTTATTTTTTCCATGAGCTTTCATGGGAGAAAAATCCCACTTCATCAGACACTTTGAAGAGTGTCTGACAAAGTGGGATTTTCTCCCACAAAAGCTCATGTGAAAAATAAATTTGTAAAATTAAGTGCCACAGGACTCCTTGTTTGTTTTTTTGTTTTGGGTCTTACATGGCACTTTTCATCAATAACTCTCAAAGCGCTTTACAAAGGAGAAAAAACAAGGAGTCTTGTGTCACAATAAACACTGCAGAACTGGTGGAAATATTTTGAATTACTTTTTTTGTGGGGAAGGGTGTTGACAAAAGGCCATTTTCTAAAACAGCCATTTTCATTGTTTCCTGTGTGTTTGTTTTTTCCCAGCAAGATCAGCAATGAAAAAGAAACAAATCTGTTTGTTGATTTTGCGGGTGAAATGTGTTCAGTTTGGGTATTTTTTCTCTCCTCTCTTTCAAAAATGGCTGAGAACTAGTTTTCTTTGGTTGAGAAGTTTCAAAAGAAGAGCTGTGTTAGTCGAGTTCAGCAAAACAAACAAGGAGTCCTATGGCACTTTTCAAGACTAACAACTTAGTCTTGTGGAGTGGGATTCTCTATAATTCTAATAATGTTACCGCGATGTTTGGAAACGCTGACATTTCCTTTACACTTGGTGTAAATATTTAGTTAGGAGTGGGAAGTGGGGAAGAGGGGAGACTTGCATTTGATACTCATAGCCACAGTCATAAAGCCATAAAAGTAATGATGGGGTTGCAATAATAGCTACCTGGGAGAAGATGCCAAGGCAGATTAGTGGCTAATGAAGAGCCACCTAGTGAACCATCAGATGAATAGCTTACAGCCAGCAATAACACAGAATCGTAGATGTTACGTGCCTGTTCTGCAGAGGAAACTTTAGCAAAGATGCTTTGTGAGGCATCTCTCCCATGTTGTTTGAGCAAGGGATGCAATTTACCCCTCATCAGAATGGGCTGTGGGGCCAGCCCTGCAACTCCACTGGACTCTAAGTGATCAGAAGACCAGGGCTAGGGAAACAGAAATCCTCATGTCTCTGCAGTCTTGATGCCTCCCATCCCATTCCCAACAATGCAGCTCCATTGATCTATAGCTCCCCTCGGGATTGCCCTTAAATGGAGATGGGGAGTTCCCGACTGCAGAAATCTGGGGACGTGTTCCCTGCTTTCTTGGGAATTTCCATAGAGGTTTGCATGATGGCAACAATTCCCAGCCCTGCCCCCAGTGTCTGCCCCTAGCCCATCTGTTGGCTTTGTTCCCCAGGTGCAGATTCTGACCCAGAGAAACCTCAAAAATGGGGTGGGTGGGTGGGTGTGACCGTGGCACAGAAGTGGCCAACTCTGCCCTTCCACAGAATCACAGCATTAGAGGAACTTCAAAGGTTATTCTAGTCCAGGGGTCTCAAACACGTGGCCCGGGAGCCACATGCGGCCCCTAAAGCTATTTCCCGTGGCCCGCAATGACACTATTTTTTCCAATATTTGCAATATTGTTGTATGGAAAGGTTTCAGTGGTGCAGCCCATGGGCTAACATCCTAGTCCTCATGCAGCCCTCATGGTGATTTGAGTTTGAGACCCCTGTTCTAGTCTAACCCCCCCCTTGGTGTATGGACAAGATGGTCTCAGGCTCACCTGATTCTCTCTCCTGCCGAATCTCCATATTCAGGCGGCATTTGGGCCAGTCACCAAGGAAAGTCACCAAGTCAAACCCCCGAACTAGCATGGGGCTAGACTCTCCCTGGACAATGGGGAGGCCTTGCTCCCGCCAGCGAACCCCCAGTTTAGTCCTTGCTGTATGGCGCCTGGGCAACTGGCACAGACCATGGATTGTGATGTCACTGGGAAAGCCCAGGCGACCGTTTTGTTGTTCACAGGTTACATCATCTCCACACCTGGGTGTCCATCCCCTCCTGGCAAGGACAGGTGGGGCCGTCTCTTTGCTGCACCAGAAGGCAGCTAACTCAGAGAGAGGACTTCCAGCCACCTTTTGATTTTGTCCCACAGTCCTCTGATTTCCGTGACAGTGCCGTCGGCCATAGCTCATCTTTGCTGCCAACTCACTTGAGATCGCTCTGCTCCGGCACATTTGGCCACTTCACGTGGCACCGAATGTCCGTATCCTCCCTGTCCCGCGTGGCAAGGGGCTCAGACGGAGTCCTATTCTGGTTGTCATGCTACATGAAGTCATTGGGAGCTGTGGTTTCTCAGCGGTGACTCTGAGAATAAGTCTTTGAGGCCAAGGGATTTAGGTTCTGATTTCAAAAACAGTTAGCACCCTGCATACCTTGAGGGTCTGGGCTGAGGTGTATCCAGGTGGTTACTCAAAAGCTGAGGAATGCTGATCAGTGGCCAGTTAAAAAACAAAATATCAGCCAAAGTCTCTAGTTCCCTTTGGTTTTGAAGGAAACCTTCCAAATTTGAACCAGCTGCTGCACTAATTCAGTCAGACGCTTTAAGGCTTTGTTTCTCAGCCAGGAGTATGCGTCCCCTGGGGTATGCAGAAATCTTCTGGTGGGGGCGTACAGCAACTCATCTAGATATTTGTCTAGTTTTACAACAGGCTACATAAAAAGCACCAGTGAAGTCAGTACAAACTAAAATGTCATAGAGACAATGCTGTGTTTTTATGGCTCCATACACACTGCTCTGAAATGCGAGTATGGTAGAACTTCTGTCGTGAACACTACAGCCATGGAGACTGTCTGTGACTCTGAAATGTTCATAACTCTGAACAAATGTCCTGGTTGTGAACTTTTGAAAGAAGAGCCAAACATTGACTTAGTACCACTTTGAAACTTTACCAAGCAGAAGAAAAATGCTGCGTTTAGCCATCGATTTAAATGAAACAAGCACGCAGACAGTTTCCTTATCTTGGCAAACCTCTTTATGAAATGTTCCCTTTCTTTTGGCAGTAGTTTACATTTAGCACAGTACTGTACTGTGTCTGATTATGTACCTCCGGTTCTAAATGAGGTGTGTGATCAATGGGTCAGTTTGTAACCGGTGTTCATAACTCTGAGGTTCTACGGTATGATATTTATCTTCCAGTTGATTCATTTTATAATTAAATGGTAAAAAATGAAAACATGAGCAATTTGGCAATACCAGTGTGCTGTGACATTTTGTATTTTGATGTCCGATTTTGTACACAGCTGGCTTTTAAGGGAACTGATACTTGGGAAGTGCAAGACAAATCAGCCCGCTGAAAGGGGTCCAGCGGTCTGGACAGATTGAGAGCCGTTGAGCAAACTGAAGAGCGGGGCCTGGGGCAGGGGTGCTGTCTTCAAGACGCTCTCTCTACTCCACCATCATGGCAGCACACTACAGTTTTCCCTGGTGCCAGTGTATATTCCCCTCCCATGCCCTAAACCCTGAGAAAGCTTGTCTGGGGTTTCTCATGTAAGGCCGTCCCCCTCGATCTCCTTTCCCTCTGTATCTCCAGGGGTAAGGAAACAGCCTGCAAAGGGTTAAGTGGAAGGCAAAGAGATGCAAGTGGAGCTCATTAAACTAGAGGGCCTAGCTGTCCTGTATTAAATTAAATCAAAGGAAGCACAGAGGGTTAGATTTTAGCTACTCCGCTGAAGATAGTTTCACCAAGAGGCAGGCAGCAGGAGTGGCTGGGATGAGAGATAACCACAGGAATCAGTAGGTAAGGGAAGCAGGAGAGGGTGTGATTAGATGGGATGGGGAGTCATGCTATACAGCAGGCCCCTTCCCTTCATGGAAATAGAATTAGGGCTTTATGTCTGCACTACGCAAGTTAAAGAGGTCTTAACTGGGGGTCAAATAGCAGTGAAACCCAGTAACTTAGGTTAGCAGTGCAAGTTAAAACCAAAGGAGAACCTAGAGTCAAACTCTAGCTGCTAATTTGAGTTGCTGCGTCTTCACTGCTATTTTAATCATTAGCTAATGCAAATCAAAAGTGCATCTTTCTTTGCAGTGAGATGTATCCTTAGAGCTGCTGGGCATTGTAATGGGGGAGCCAGGAAGCAGCCTGGCTTTAGTTGCGAGAACCATTCCTGATGGATGAAAGCCTTCCCATCCCCTTTCTGCTAAGTCAGTTGGGATGGTAGCTTCCCCAGTGGGTGTTTAAAACCCCAGAATTGTCCTGGTGCAAACAGTAGAGAAGAAAGAAGAACTGAAGGAGCCCCAGACTGCAATACACATGATCCCAAATGGTTTCTCCTGCAGAACCCCTGCCCCACAAAGCACACACTGAGCAAAGAAAGGGGGATGCAGTGACAGTTTCCTGCTTCATTATAACCTTTGTTTGTCTGCAGGTAAACGTGGAAGGCAATGGACTTGCTCTGAATTGACACCCACAATCATTCAGCGTAATCTGGTGCCTGGGATGCATGGTTCCTTGTGAACGTAGGTGAGGTAACTTGTTCAATAGAGATGATAAAATTAACTTATTGAAGAAATAACACAGTATAGTTAAATGATGTTTAAATGCATTTAAAAATAAGTAATTTACCTTGATAAATTAAGAATTAGCTTGATACACAGAGAGAATATTTGATTTTGGTAGGCAGACACCACGTGGCCTTCCTCTTTACTCCTGATCTACCAAGTGATTTAAAAACAGATGCTGCATCCTTGCCGTGGTCGCTGCTATTCTTGCTGAATTACAGCTGAGCACTAGCTAAGGCTCCTCACAAAGTTGGGGCCCCGTTGTGCAAAGCGCTGGATGTGCACTTTGTCAGAGATGTTTCCTGCCCCCAAAAGGTTACAGTGTCCCTATTCTACAGGTGTGGAAAGTGAGGCACAAAGCACCGGACCACCATGCAGGAAGGTAGTTAAGCATGAGCATCACTTCTAGTCCATAACTTCAGTAGGACGACTCACATGCTTAATTATGTTGCTGAATCAAGGTCTGTGTGACTTACCTTGGGGTGCATTGGGCCGCGCCAGACGTCATGAGTCACAATTCAGAACGTTTAAACCCAGAAGAGGCCATTGTCATCATCTAGTCTGACCTCCTACACATCACCGACCACAGGACTTCCCTGAATTAACTCCTGTTCAAATCAAACTAGGGCATATTTAAAAAAAAAACATGCAATCTGGATCTGAAAGTTTTCAGTTGAGGAGAATCCACCACAGCTGTTGGTAAATTGTTTCAGTTGTTAATTGTCTTCACGGGGAAAAGATCGAGCTTTACTTCTAGTCTGGAGTTGTCTAGTGCTTTCACTGCAAGGCTCTCCTCCTCTCTCACAACCAGCAGCTTGGCCAATGGATGGGGCAGGAGAAAGAACAGCAATAAAACAATGCAAGCCTGTTTCGTCATGTACATGGAACTTGCCTGAAACAGCTCATCGAGCAATTATGAATAACAAACACCCATGTTAACAAACAAACCAAACCAAAACAATAATCAGTTTGCTAATGACTGATAAACAGAGGAAAGTTAAATTAATTGGCCAACACATTCATTAACTGCAAATTGATGGCTTGGCTTTCATCCTCTCACACATTTCCTTGTCAGCTTGCTGGCTTGCTTCCCAGAGAAAAGAGGTACGGTTAGTTAAAGGGGGGACTGTTGATTGTCAAACCTGCCAGTTTGCACTTATAACCCTTCTTTATTAAGCCAACGCAATCAGCCACATTTTCACTGAGCTCCCTTAATGTTCAGAAACAAAGCACTGGGGGTGGTTGAAGTTTTTCATGTAAACTGCTTTCATGGAAAGCTGGGTTTGTGACTAAATATATATATATCTTTTAATGAAAAGTCTGGGCTTGCAGCCGGGAATGTTGATGTTCACTGCAAAACCTGACCACTTAAACTCCAAAGAGCTTTCACAGTTGGAATGACATATTTCAGGTCTTCCACCATCTCCCCCTGGAAGAATACCAAGATCATTATTTTGGCCATTTTGCCCCTACACAAAACAGCAACCCCCTGGATTCAGTGAGGAAGCCTGAGGAAGACCAGGATGGCCTTGAATGAGCATCCGTATATTGGCACGATTCCTGAGACTCTTGTACTAGATGGGGGTGGATTTGCTTCCTGTACCTGGGTCAGAAGGAAAACCCCAGCCTTTCACCCAACCCACACCAGGCCTGGGCACCTGCAGCACTGAATTTCCAACGGAGGAGAAGTGCTAAGACAGGGCCAGCTGGGTCATCTAGCCAGCTCTCAAGAGCTGCACACAAGATCAGGCCCCCTCATTACTATCGCTGTGATAATACTCATCTGTAAAGCTCTTGGTCTGGCAGCATGGTGGATTCTGGCACCCCGAATGGGAAAGCCCATCACACCAACTCCCTTATCTCTACGAGCAGTAAACTGTCTTTGCACTGAAGCAGGGAACTCACTGACTGGTTACTGGTTTGTCAAGCCACAGATACAGCATCAGTGCTTAAATAATAACAGACACTTCCCACACCTTCACCTGCACATTCCCCAAAATCCCCAAACCCCTCACCTGCTGCTTTCACACCATCTCTCTCTTGTCACCCACACAAGGGCTGTATCCTCCCTCCCTCTGTCATAATTCCCACTCCTCCAGCCAATTACTTTCACTTGAAAACATGTCAATTAAAAATCTTTTGATGAATCATCCCCTCTCCTGCCCATTTGCCACTCCCAGCACCAACATGCCCACTGGCTGCAACCAGCCCCTGGCATACACCCAGACCCACCCCACCCAAATCCTCCTCACATCACAAAATACCCAACCTTGCCACATCCCAGATATATTCCACTTCTGTACTCCATGTGCATGCTCACTTTTTTTTTTTTGCTAGAACACCCTGCCAGTTAGTGTTCACTTAGATTATTAAAGAAGGGATAGACAGTGATGTCCTTGCTCCTTTCAGTAGCATTTTACTCCACCAGTAACCCCACAGCAATCAACCAAAAGATCTTGCGTTGGATAAGCTCTGCCCTGTGTCAGCAAGAGTATTACAACGGGGATCCTAAATATTTCAGTGACAAAGTACTGCTCAATTTGCAAATACTGAATTCCACTAACCTGGTGGCTCCTTTTTTTCCTGGGAGAATGGGAAGATGGTGAAGAAAAAGAAAACGGCAAAAGCAAGGGACACAGAAATGAAAAGTTTGGACCCGATTACAGACAGGTCCAACAGGGCCCACATAACAGGAAAGAACATGCTTTCCTCCCATGTATTTATAGACATTATATCAGCCGGCTAGGGCAGCTGCCTCTCCCATGCCTGCCTCTTATTGGCTGATATAAAGGACATGGCCTTACACTGAAAAGGTTTCAGTCACATGGCTTTGCAAACTAACCTAAAAGACAAGGGCTTGAGTCCCATTTATACTATGGCTCCTTTATGTCATTGTGGCAGCATAAGAGTGCTTGCAAGGTGATATAAATGTCCTTCCCCACTGAGAACTCCCTCCACACAGAGGGCCACCGAGTTAATGGTTTTCCCAGGTAAGACTTTCTGGAGGTCAATAATGAACCAGGCTGATCCATGGACACAGCAGAGCAACTTAGAATCCGACATCAGTGGGGCTAGCATCCCAAAACCACGAATGTTATCTAACTGAAGTGTTTTGTAGTGAATGGGTCCATCACCGTTCACGGGTCCAGCAAAGGTGAGGCTGATAAATTAAAGAGGAATGCTGTAATCTTGCAGGCATGCAAGAAATGGACTGTGACGTGGCCAAGATGTAACACAAACCTTTTACGTAGTCCTGTGACGCAGGTTTTAAAGGTAAGAAGGCAAACCCTGGCTGACAGGTGGATTTCATAGCGTCTCGTCAAAGCTAGACTACACCCTCAAATGCAAAACCCTTTTGAATGCTCTTGAGAGTATGATCTGTCCAAAATAATTACAATTTTCAGTACAAACAGATAGGGATTAGAATATTTTTCTTTATTTGTCTTTGCAAGAAGGACCTTGAAAACAGATGTGGCACTGTGACCAACATGCTGCAAGTCACGTAACACGACACGCAGGCCTATGGGATGATGGGCACTGAAGGAAAGACTGGTTCAAAAATACCTATGGGAAAACAAGCTCACAAGTTGGTAGGTGGTGTTTGATGCCAAAGGCCATGTGTAGCAACATCTGGAGAAAATATGACAGTCTTACAGCGGAAACAGGTCCATGACTCGAGTCTATGAGGCTCCATTCTCCAGTGCTCCTGCCTTTTAGGAATATTGCTTTGTTGTATTACAGCCTCTCACAGGGAGCCCGGGATAGTGAGTGGGGTCCCATCGTGCTAGGCACCATATGACTATATAGTAAGAGAAAGGTCCTGCCTCAAAGAGTTTCCAATTGAAATAGACACCCCCTTTTCCTCCCCACCCAGTTGGGGTCACCTCCCTGCCAATGCTCCCTCTAATTTTTCATAGGCTGTGTGCGCAAAACATGTCTTTTGTGCAAATTTTAGGAGCCAGTGTCCAAATTTGCACGCATTCCAGTGAGTGCAGGCAAACTTGTGAGTGCAATGAAGTAAGTGTGTATGATGCAAGTAATATCTAAATTTTATTTTGATCTGGTGAGGCAGATGATTTTATAAATTACTAACCCTCATTTGAAACATGTTACTTGAAATCGCCACCTTCTGCGCACTGTTGAATTTTTTTGTGCGTGCTTTATTTTGTTAGGTGCGTGGATTTCAAGTCACTGTATGGGTTGATCCTATGTTTTACACCCCCTGGCATTTATTTTCATTCCATTCTGTAAGTTCACCCATCTTCGAAGCATCTGACAAAGTGGGATTTTCTCCCACGAAAGCTCATGTGAAAAATAAATCTGTTAGTCTTAAAGTGCCGTATGACTCCTTG
>ML682037.1:8884378-8909805 GCA_007922195.1 Podocnemis expansa | reverse complement strand
ATCCACTGGGGTGACCCCCCTTTTCCTTCCTCCAGTTGGGGTCACCTCCCTGCCCCCATCCACTGGGGTGACACCCCCTTTTCCTCCCCACCCAACTGGGGTTATGTCCCTGCCCCCATCCACTGGGGTGACACCCCCATTTCTCCCTCCCAATTGGGGTCCCCTTCCCCCCCGCCTAGCCCCCTGCCCTTTCCCAGGCCGGCCCCTAGGGGGCGCTCTCCCCTTCCCTGGAGCGCCTGGACCCGCCCCTCTTGGAACGCCCCGCCCCAGCCCCGCCCCCAGCGCTCGCGCCTTTCCCGCTCTGCCCCGCGCGGCGCTGACGCGCTCTCCCGAACGTCACTTCCGCTTCCGCGCGCCTCGTTGCCGGGAGCGGGGGGTGAGAGGTGTCCGCGCGCTCCGGCGGTTCCGCTTCCGGTGAGTTCCCCCTTCCCGTAACCCCGGTAACCCCCGGGGTGTCAGGCCCGCCCCCGCCAGCCGGACCCCCGTGACCTTTGCCCCCAGTCGCCCCCCCGGCCCTGCGGGGTCCCCTCCGCCCCGAGCTGGCCCCCCCCGCCCGGCTGTGCCCCGTGTCTGTCCTCCCCTCCCCCCCCATGGACCCCCCCCTGCCCCCAGGTCTCCCCCCATCTCCCCCCTTCCCCAGGTGCTAGTGTGTCCCCGCCCTCCTCGCCAGAGCCCCTGCCCCTCCCCCCGCACCCCTCACTAGAGCGCCCCACATCCCCGGTGGGTCCCACGGCCGGCCGCGTTACCCCACTTCAGCCAAACGAGCAAGGAGTGCGGTGCCGCTTTTAAAGACTAACCCCTTGGTTTATGGCATGAGCTCTGCTGGAGAAAAGCGTCTGGCCAAGTGGGATTTTCTCCCACGCAAGTTCATGCGATGAATAAATGGGTTAGCCTTCAAAAGGGGCACCGGACTCCTCGTTTGGGTTGCTGTTCTCTTGATAGCTGTGTTTCTTGCGGAGGGACGTCTTCCTCTAGAAGCTGGATACACCCTGCTCGGGTGCATGCGCCTCCCGTCTGCTGACGTCCCCCAGTACGTAACATTCTTGGTACATGACGTCTCCAACGGCTCAAACCCTTGTGCCAATTTATAACCCTAATTTTTCCTTAACGGCGCTCTCATTCGCTAATTTACTTCTCTGTTTTCCTCTTAATCTTCAGGAACTCCTGATACAAGGGCAGGCAACCCCCGCCACATATGCCAACAGTGGCACAAGAGCCTGTTGGGGACAGCGTATGACACCTCCGTGGCACAGCCAAAATTGCCACTCCCACCACTGAAAGCCACTCCAAGCAGCTTCTTTCAGGGTTGGCAGGAGTTTGGGAAGTCCCTTCAATGCCACGGCAGGCCACAACCAAAAGGAGCCACCCCGAGCAACTTTTCTCCATGGCATCCTTGGGCACCCTCATCCCCAGGCATGCCACCAAGAGGAGCTGCTCTGGGCGGCCTCTTTTCACAAGTGGATCATTTCAGAGGCGTGACTGGAAAGAGCACCCTTCCTTGCCCACGGCCGTGGCTGCCGCTGAATTTTCAGGCAGCCACTGTGTCTGGGGGCTGCTGGCACTGGCTGAGAGGGAGGGAGGAAGGGCTGGCATGGAAGTTGGCAAAGGCTGCCAAACCCTATCCTAATATATCCCACCGGTAAATACTCCTTGTGGTTCCTCCTAACTCCTAATAACAGCTGTCTAGTGTCTTCCATGTCCCCACCCCAGCCAAGGAAGCCAGTCAGATGCCATACATATTGTCCTTTGCGCAGAATAAGTGACAGGAAAGGAATGGGAGCAGTTGTTCTAACAGCTGTGACTTTTGCTATAGGGAAAAGGAAAAAATATTCTTTCCGTTGGAAGCATCCATCTGCAAGAGCTTCAGGAGAAAAGCCCTACTGTGGTGCTTACCATGGCCGCAGGGTTATAAATCTTGGGCTCATCTCTTACAAAAGGTACTGTAGAAACTTCATGTCAGTGTGTGATCACAAGCTCAGTTTTTATGTCTCATCAATTCCTTTTAGCTGAGTGTTTGTGGGTATTTTTGACTCTGAGGCAGGAAGGAAATCCCTTACGTAAGCCTTGCAGCAGCAACTGCTGGGCTCCCTTTCACCTTCTTGACTTGCTCATTCTCGCTTAGACCTTGTGAGCTGATGAGGTTACAAGGTGACCTGCCAGCAGACATCTCTGCCTGAGGTGTAGTGTGCTGACTTGCTGCACGTGACCACTTCCCACTACACAAACAGGCTTTCCCTCCATCAGTCTAACTGATGGGTCTGTTGCAAAGCTGTTCTTATTCAAAGTAAATAGACGGGAAATCACATTCTCCAGTTCTGGTTCCATGGCCAGTCTCGTTCCAAGTTGCAACGGGGAACGGAGGAGCTCGTGTCAGTGGGGAGGAGCTGGGAGGGCATAACTTTGATCTACAGAGGTTGCTGGTCAACATCCTTGGCGATTCAAACACAACATGCTGCATTTCAGAAGCATTCTGTAGGAATTGTACAGAGGTGGATAATTCAGCAGTCAACCAGACATCCAGTAGAACAGATGAGAAACTCAGGAATTCTTGACATGGGGAAAAAATGGTAGTTGCCACTGTTCAGTGCAGAAGAATAGGTGCCCAGTATAACTGATGGATGTGGAAGCTCTAAAATCTTTGGAGAATACCTTCCATCTCTCTTGCTGTCCTTGTTCCCTTTTCGCGTAGGGAAAGGCAGTGTCTCTTTGGACTGGAGTTTATGCTTGACTTGGTTATTTGAGGCCTCTTGTGTTGTGTGACCTGTGCTAAAAATACATTCTTCTGTTCATTTTCAGTCTCCTTGAGTTTTTGTTGTCAGTCAGTGATGTGAGCAGTCTGGAAATGGGTAAGCATATATACATTTCAGCTGAACTATGTAACAGGTGGTGCGCCTGTGTGTTTAACAAACCCAGTGTGCAATCTGTCTAGGTGCTGCTTTGACGCTCCCCACCTCTGAGATTCTGTGTGTTTTGCAAAAGCCTTGTCCCTGTATAACAACCCGTAAAAGAAGCTTGCAGCTAAAAGTTCTTGCATTTCACTGAAAAAGAAAAATGAACAGTAATCTGATTCTCATTTCCTGGCACTTTAGCTGCCTGTAGCATTTGGTATGAATTAAGAGCAGACTTACTATAAACAAGATAGCACTTTTAGTGCTATGCTTGTGTTTTCCTCATGCTGTTTACATTGTATTGAAGGATCAGTATCAATGTTGTGCTGTAGTTAACTTGGAAGAAACAAAGGGACAGATTCTGCTATAAGTTACATTAGCATAAATGGGGAGTAAGTGTCTTGAAGTTGGTAGTATAAAATGGGTTCAAGTGAGAGGGGAATCATGCCCATAAATATGACATATGGCTTTTAAAACCCCCCGGGGTAGTGCAAGACTAGTTTTAAATGTCTTGATCAGTGAGGCTTCTGTTGCTTCATGTGTGAGACTGTTCCGCAGTCAGTTGATTCCTAGGTCTTACAAAGGTTTCCAGGTAACCTAAGTTTTCTGTCCCTTAATTTCATTTAATTTGTTATAGTCCCATGTACCACCCTAAGTAATTCCTCTCATGGCTTGGTGTTTACATACTTTAAATAACATAAAATTGGCTTCCTGAGCCTCTTTGTATCAGTTGAAAGATTGAGGGATGAATAATCTCTGAGGATTAGAAGCAAAAAAGAGGAATACAAAACATATTCGGATATGTCCATGAAGTGTGGTGGTGTTTACAGGTATAGGTAAAAAGACTATGTCTTTGTTTTTGGGTTACTGCTTCTCCTTGCTTTTTGCAATATATTCAACTGCTTTTACTAAATCAGGGTAGACAGAATTGGCTCACAGCTAGGCACCAGCAATTTTACTTTTGGTTGCTAGAGGGTGCTCCTCCACTACATTTCTTCATTGGAGCAAGGTGACAGGCTGCTAAAACTTGTCTCCATGGCAACCACAAATGTATTATTAGTCGAGGCCTGTACTGAACCATTCATGGGCATTAGCGGGACAGAAACGTCTTTAAAGTGAGGTTGCATGCTGAATGCCTGCTTCATTGGAGACAATTGAATACAGAGCTGTTTTCTCGCAGATGAGATTGCTGATCCTATGAGGATGGAAGCTGGTGATGCGACATTGGCTAATCACAACTCAGTATTCAAGCCCTTTTCTTTACAACAGACAGCTATTCCAGGGGATCGACTTTTGCTGTCTGATAAGGTTTGAAATTTTTTATTCTTTCCATCCACCAATTTAAGTTGTTGATGCCTCGTTTAAACTTAATATTTCTGTTGGTCAAACTTATTTTTAATATTCTGAAGATCACTTGAAAATGAAATCCTGCCTTAAAACTCTTCTCTGCTGGGATGCCTAAATGACATTTGATAGTGATTAGACATCTGGTGTGATGTGGCACTGGTGCTCATGCTGACAGGTTTTGTCTCATTGTGTGCTTGTGCTCTCCCTGTCTACTCACCTGTGGTCTCTTGTCTGGTGCTCAGATTGTGTGATATTTATCTGTTGTGTTTGTACAACACTGAGTCCTGATGTGTGACTGTAGTTTCGGGGTGCTACCACAGTGTAAATGATGATACAGTGACACAGAATAACTGTGTTAGTTTGTTCAGCTAAACAAACAAGGAGTCCTGTGGCACTTTTAAAGACCAACAAATTTATTTAATGCACAAGCTTTCATGGGATTTTCTGCCACAAAGGCTTGTGCGTTAAATAAATTTGTTAGTCTTTAAAAGTGTCTCAGAATGGTCTTCAGATCTGAAAATTTTACTCATTTTAAATTGCATCCTTTTTATGATTTGTTTTACAGTAGCATCGAGAGGCCTGATCCTTGTTTTGCACTCTTTGAAAATATAACAGAAAAAAAATCTCTTGACCCAGAGCGTACAGTCTGTGTTTACTGATCAGTGGATAAAGCTATATATGAATGTGTGCACACAAATATTATATATAAAGTGAAAGCTGAATGCACAGTCTGTGGAAGCTATACCTGTGTACAGATATGCACATCTTTGTGGTAGCTGTGTGTACGTTCTTACGTATATCATGTGGAAGCTACACAAAATGTCGTACACTTCTTTTTGAGAGAGCCATGCACTTGCAAGAGACTTATAAAAATTTACTAGCCCAGGGATGAAATCTGGTTGCCTGCCCCATGCTGTGGAGATGATAAACTTAGTATATTACTAATATTTAAAAAAAAAAAAAAACAAACCAAAAAACCCCTTTAACATCAGAGGAATAGAATTTTGCAAGATGATGGATAGTGTCATCTCGAAAATTTACCAAGATGTGAGATGAGCGTTGTCATATTAGAACTCATTCTATGATCACTCTGTTATGGATTAGCAATTTACAGAAGATATTAGAGTAGAGCAGCTTTATCAGTCATGTCCTATGTCATTTTTCTCTAATAAGAATGTTAAGTTACTATTTTTGCTTCTCTTTTTGTTTAGTTTTTACCAAACAAGTTTGGCAGTTTCAGGAGATGTCCCACCTGCTCAGCGAGAAGCGAATCATGCGATCTAGGTTACTACTCAGGTAAAAATGTGCTTGTTGGCAACAGGTCAGTTACTCAACTAGCATCCTCCTAATTGCTCAAAAATAATAGCGTTGCATTAAAATGCTCTAGCTGAGCTGGCTTCTCTTTCTCTCTCACTTGTAAAGTTTTCTCAAATATTGTCTAAGGATGGGATTTTCAAAAGGAGTTAGGGCCAGGTTTTCTCTCTCTAGGGGTGAGGTGTGATTTTGGAAAGTTAGAATGAAATCTTTACAGCCATTTGAGTTGTGAAATTTTTTTTTTTGATGGGGGTGAGGAGTGTGGATATTTTGAAGTGTGTTATTAAGGCCCTGATCCTGGAAGCTGCTCCGTGCAATTGGATTCTTTACATGCAGGCAATCCAAATTGATGCCTGAGGTCCTTCAGTGTTTTTTGCATATACTTGGAGCGGAGCACATGGGTTCTTTATTTTCTGTTTAACATTGTCCCTTGGCAGAAGTTTCGTCCTCTGAGAGTCAGCGGGCATCAGGAGAACAGAGAACGTTTGGACCAAGTGCCAATGGACAGTGGAGGACTTCGCTGGGTTCCATGTTACAGAAGCCTAGAGTGAGTCGAAGCTTGTACCTTGAAGCTCGCAAACCCCCAAGGTGGGTACGGTTCAACTCCATCTTTAATGCTCCTCCATGGGGGCCTCGTTAGAAACATTCATTTAAATTGCATGTCATGGAGTTTTTACTACCCTCTCTGACACCCAAACAGCATGACATCTGTTAAAAGCCTTTGATCAGTATGTTAACAATGTTCAGTGCAGTCTTGAATGAGTCTGATGATTCATTGTCTCATGTGACCCTGCTTTCACATGGAAGCCAAGACCCTCCTGGCCGCCTACCTACTATCTGGTGTACATGGTAGATATACCTGAAAATCTTATATGATGGGTATAATTGCCATCTTCAGAAAGCCCAAATGCTTGAGGGAGGGAGACAAGGAGGGCAGAGAGAGAGCGAGTCGGCAGTAATAATCTAGGGTGGAGTTTTCAAAAGTGCTCAGTCCCCATTGAAGTTAATGGTGAAACAAGTGTTAAGCCAGCTTTGAACGGTCCTAAAAATTTCCATTTTAGGGAGGGTCTTAGAACCTGGTATCTTGGTGCTGCTTTTTGAGCACTGCTCTGCTGTGAGCCTGAGTCAGCTGACCTGGCTGTGAGACTCAGGGCCATGGGTTTTCTAGTAATGGGTAGATTGGATAAGTCGCTTAGGCTCTTTGAGCCTAAGTCACACAGAGCATGCTTTCTCACATCTGAAAGCTGGCATCCAGGACTATCCATCCTCTGATTCCACATGTAGTTTGATGAAAATCAATGGGACTGCTCACAGAGTAACATACTATTCAGTGAAGGGTTGTAGAGTCAACCTCTGCTGTTGTCAACTTCAAATCAATATGGTGATTTAGTCGGTAAAAACATTAACTCCACCTATTGTGGAGAGATCATAATCTTATCATCAAAGCCCAGGTCTTTGAGCAGCAGGATAATATTTCAGCTAATTGATGGTTGTAGACCAGAGGAGTTGGAGAGCTGCTAGGTCCTTGTACAGATCCCTTCCCTCTTTACTTTCAAAACTGTGTTTTAATCAGGACAGTGGTGCCATCTTGGAGCCAGACCCTAAGCAGGTAATTGTAGATTCAGCTTAAGGAGGAGTGAGGGGAGAGCCCTTGTTAATTTACCTTGTTTCTAATTTCAAATGAAATACCAGTTTCTGATTGATTCCCCCAGCAAAGAACATGGTCTGATTTTATTTTTTGAAAGAAAGGATTAAAAGTTCAAAGCATTTTTCTGCAAAGAAGGATCTTTGGTTGGACCTGAGATGACTGCTGCCAGATGGAGGCTGCCCTCTCTTGCCCACTCTGTGCCATGTGGCAGCAATAAAATATGACATCTAACTACTTTTCCAGATCCTTGGAAAAAAGTCTGGGTAGTAGAGAATCTACTTTCGTGCTCTGTCCATAGGCTTTTATTGCTTTCTGACCTTTCCAGGGACAGAGTTCCTGTTGCATTCTTTTTCCATACAGGAATCTAAGGAGAGAATAAAGAGTTGCTGCAGCCCTGCTTTGATTCCCTTTTTCTCTGATTCTTTCAGGCGAATCTTAAAAAATTCATGTACACCTGTGATTTAACGCTTATTTTATAGATTAATATTCTGTCCTGTTTCCACAGTGGGATGGCAAATAGTTTTGTTGGGAAGTCAAACCACCATTGCCATGTATCTGCATATGAGAAAACATTTCCAATCAAGCCTGTGACAAGTCCCTCATGCCGTCGAAGCTTGTTAAGTCCCAAGAAAACCCAGAGGAGATTTTTCAGCACTGCGGAAGAGGTGAGGAAAAGCGGGGGAGACTTTGGAATACAAGGTCTTCCATTGGATAAGTCTATACGCTTCTGTCTGGGTTGTTTGTGAAGGTTCCTGTGCCCTTTGAAGGTTATAGTTAACCTTCCTCACAATAGATGGAGTAGCGCTTTCTTCTGCAGGACTTTGTTTCCATTAGGCAAAAGTTCTGACTGCAGCCTGGCTCCTAAGGTGTTTGTGCACACTGCAATCAGGTGGTTCTCTGCTTCTGTTGAGGCTAAGTTCTGTAAGATTCCCAGACCCCTGCTAGGGTGCAGAATATATAAAATCCATAGCTCTTGCCTCTGCTCACTGTTGTTAGTAGTTTTTATATTTGTGATGCCTGACTTGAGTTTTAAGGCAGTTGTGAAGTGGCTGGTTATTCTCTACAGACAGTTCAAGAGGAAGAGCGAGAGATCTACAGACAGCTGCTTCAGATGGTCACAGGGAAACAGTTCTCAACGTCCAAATCAGCCTCCCTTTCCACCCTCCCCCTGTGAGTATCTGATCTATCCCCTCCAATTTATAGTCAGTACCATGATAGCATTCTTCCTCTCTGGAAGCTTTCATCTTCTGTTTGTGTTTGGGTCCAGATGTTTGAGTTCCAGTAAAAATCTCGTGAAGGAAATCCCGTGCAAGGATGCAAAGCCCTTTGAAACATACAATCCCACTCCAGGCAACCAGGCAGCTACTGTTCTGGGAACACAGGAGCAACCATTGCGCAAACCACCACCGTCTGTTTTACCCACTTATCCCTTGAACATTACCTTTGAGTCCAATAACATCAGAACCAGGCATCAGGAAGATAATCTACCAGCATCCAACGCACAGTCTGAAGGTAAAGATACGCTAATGTCAACCAATGTCAAGGTCAGAGATCCTCTTTTAGTTCTGTGTTTTTGTTTGTTTTCCTTCTCCCAGGGGCCTGGCCCGTGACTGGGGCTCCAAGGCACTATCACAATACATGTAACGTGGTGGTTTTGTCATTGCTGACTTTCATCCCAAGTGTTGCCTGTGGTTCACAGCCAGACTTCGATCTAATATATTCTGCTAGTGCAAGAGAAGGCCTGGGTCCTGATTTGCTGTCCTTGTTGTTGGTTTGCTGAATTGTAGGAGCAGCAAAATGTTCAAAGATAGGTTTATGGCTTCCTTGCTCAAAATGCCTAAAAGGTAAATGTCAACATGAGCATACTGGGATCATGGATAGTGATTGTTATAGTGAAGATCAAAAGCAGCATCTGTTATAATCCCTGTGCCTGTAACTTCTGGAAGGATTCACCCTTTGTGCTAATATTTGCAAGCCTGGGGTAAAATTTTCAAATCTGATTTAGAAATCTAGGTCTCCTGAGAGTCAGTGGGATGTAGGGGCTTAAGCTGCAGAGGTGCTTTATAAACATTTGTCCCTGACTTTTGCCTGAAGGTGATTATATATCTTTTTTAAAATTGGTGCATATCCCTAGGCACTTTTGGGTGATGAACTTGCAAAGGTGGAAGAGAATTTTCTCCTGAATATGTGAATGATTGCAAGTGTCAAATTTCTGCAGCTGGGTTATTTGACAGTCAGTTCTTTTAGGGAAAAAATAGCCAAATGCTTGTAACTTTTTGCAGCCCATAGCCAGGCTGGATTTGAAGTTAAAAGGGTGACATTTTCAAAGTCTCTAAGGGAGCAAGGTAGCCATAGGGAGATGTTTTTGAAAGCACAATTGGCAGTCAGTGACAGGTAAGCACCAACCTGCCTATGGTATCTTTTGAAAATCTCCCCTGGGCCTTTGTAATTTTTAATCCCAAAGACCATGCATCATCCTTTGGCAACTTTGAAAATTTTATCCTGAACCTCTTGACTGAGATTTTTTTAAAGTGCTTATGTCCCATTAACTTTCAGAGTTCCATTGAGAATCAATGGATTTAGGCTTGCAAGTCACTTAAGTGCTGTGGAAAATGTTACCTTTGGCCTTCTTGCATTTTCACTCCTTTCCCTTGGTGGTGTGGAAGATGGAGTAGCAAGCAGAAATGACTCCAAGCTTTTTTATACATTGGGGAAGAACATCCTTTATTCACCAGCCCAAAAATGACTGCAGGCAGTTATCTTCCACTTACCCAAAAAGGAAAAAAAAAAATCACTTGGGAGGGAGCACCAACTAAGCATGGAAGATTCCCACCCAAAAGATGCAAGTTTCAGACCGTTACAGCTATTTAAACATGAGTATATAATGAAAAGTGTTTGAAAACCAGTTTTAGCTTGCTCTCTTTGCCCTTCTGTGGCACTCTTAATCCACAGGACTCAAAGCATGTTGTGAACAAAAATAAAACATTGCTTCCCTCCTGTGAGGTGAGTTGTATGTCAGGAAGTGTGGGCAAAGAGAGACAAACCGACTCACTGGTCACAGAGAGTCGGTTTTCCAGCGGGGACTAGAAATGAGGAGTTCTAACATCTTCCTATTCCCTGGGTTATTTGTTAGACTTTAAAGCCTGAGGAATTAGGAACAAATAGAGGGTTACAAAATTGCACTGTCCCTGGCATGTATTAAAATCATAGGTCCCAAAACAAAACACTTCCAGATTCATTCCCATTTAAACACACAGTGGCAGCTGTTGCATCAAACATCGCAGTACAATACAGCAAACATATAGCTAACTCTTTTCTTTCTGCTCTCACCACTTAATTTATTGCCCACCATAGTTCAAGTCTCCTTTGTTCTATTTTCTCCTCTCTTTCCAGCCATTCATACTTTCTGCCTTTGTTGCAACTTAATGTATTTCAGATTGTTTATACAGTTTGAGATATTCAACGCACCTAACATATCTTCTAGGATAAACACCAGTGTTTTTAAGTTCCAGTGGGGTGTCTTTATTAGTCTAGTTCAGCCAAGCAAAAAAGGAATCCGGTGGCACTTTTAAAGACCAAAAAATTTATTTATCACATAAGATTTTGTGGGTACAATTCCACTTCATCAGATGCATAAAATGGAAAATGTGGCATGTTAGCTACCTTACACGATAAATATATTTATTGTATTTAAAAGTGCCACGGGAATCCTTTTTTGTATCACTGGTTTTGTAATCTCTTATTTCTGTCATATAAATCTAATGAGCCTTTAAAACTGAGCTCTCAAAGGTCCCTAAGGGAAGTAGGCATCCAGATTCCCTTCAGTTCCTTTGAGTATCTCAGCCTCGGGTTTGAAATGAAGATCAGAATTTTGAATCCAGAGGAGAATCTTTAATGTGAGACTGGGGTATGAGTTGCAGGAATTTGCATGAGAAATATAGTAAAAATGAGCAAGTGTTTCACTGATATTCTTTCTTTTGCTCTGTTCAAGGATCAGACTCTGTCATTGTGCTCCAGGTAAAAGATTCCAGAACTCCAGCTCCCAGGTAAGTTGGTAAAATGGCACATATTAAAAAGGGCAATAATTGCTCTCAGAATATCTTCCTGCCTCAGTTGATTGATTATTTTCTTTGCTCTGTAACTGCCAACTTGCTCTGATTCTGCACTTATATTTACCATGGAACTAGGCTACCCATCCATTCTGTTCACCTGCATGTTACAGGGTAATGTCCTCTAACCATTGTGTCCTTGAGTCTGCAATTATGTTGTCTCAAGCACCTCCCTTTGGAGTTGTCCAGTGCCTCTGTTTAGCACTGTTTAGTGATACCTAGACTAAACATTTCTTTCCTTAACTCAAGCCTTTGCTCCTCGTGTCATTATCTTCTGGGACTGTTAATAATTTCAGTGGAAACCTTTCTTGGAAGCTGTTTCTAATCTGTGGCATTGTCTCTGAGTCTGCACTTGAATCTACCTGAATTAAATCTTCTCATTTCTCTCTCTAATGTCTGGTGCAGTGATTCTGGTATAATTTTTTTGTCACTTGTCATAATTTTCCCATCTCTCTCTTTTCACTTCTTCAATTAATATGTCTGGGATTGGGAGGACATTCTAGGGGTGACACAGCTAGTGATGTGCACAGCAATGCCATCTACAAACAAATCCCCTACACGTAATCTGTAAATAGCCTTGTCTGACTTAAGAATGGCCTCACACTCTGACCTATACAGTTTGTGCTTCTGTTGTTTATTTTTCTGTAGGTTAGAGGTTTTCCATGTAATTGTCTTCCCTGTATTTCTCACAGCTTGTAGTGTAGCTGCTATCTAGGCAGAAAGATAAATGTAGAGAGGGTTCTGTGTAATGTAAAAAAAACTTCAACATGAAATCTTAAAGGCCAGATTTTCCACAGTGTTCAGAAACCCCCTTGGAAAATCAAGGCCAGGACTATGCTCAGTAGTTCTGCTGGCAGAACTGTGGGCAAAACCCTCCAAGTACAGAGACACATACTGGTGTAAAAGTGCTTTTACTGATTGTTTATGCCAGTTCCCTGAACTGGCAAAGGCACTGCAAGACTGGTATAGGCTTACTATACTAGGACTGACACCGAATAGCTATGTGGGTAAAAATTCACACCTGTAACTGACATAGTCATATTGGCCTGACTTTTAAGCAGCTACAAGGTCCAATAACCTAATAATTTGGCTTATGTTGTAGTAAACTTGCATTTGATGGTTAAAAGCTGAAGTTACTTTTTAAATAAACTAGGGGGAAATATATGTTTGCTGAGAAATAATTCAGGTTGCTGTAGAAGCTTATGTGTACTCCTGTTTTTATTGATATGTCTGTGCTGCAGTGATCATGTTCTTATGTTGAACTTTTCTTTCTTATGACTTGGTTGATATGCTTTTAGTTGACTTGAACCTTAATAACACAAATGATTCTTTAAAATCTTTCACTTGTGTTCCAAGGGTCATGGCATTTTCAAATTGCAGTTCTTTGTTACGTGAGCAATTCAAACAATTGTCTACTATCTACATGGAGGAAACATTCAAATTTGTCATGTTTTTACCCTTCTTTTAGCTGCCCCTTCTTCCAGGCAGAATTATGGATCAAAGAATTGTAAGTTCTTCAGATTCCCAGTATTTTGATTCTTTGTTTGCTTTCAGCTGATTTTATTCGGAAGGTCAGCAAGTGACTTAACATCTTGTAAGATCTAGACCAGATTTTCAGTGTTTGTAAACACCTAAATAGGCAGATAGATACCTAATGGGATTTACAAAAACACCTGTCTGCATCTTTAGGTACCTAAATAACTCTGTGTAGCTGGTCACCCTCTCTGGATAGATTGCCCAGCCAGCATCCAGCACTGACCCCAGTGGGGATCTGGGGCTGGGCCACCAGCGGCAGCAGTGAGGATCTGGAGTCAGCCCTGATCCCGGCAGGGGATCCAGGGTCAAGCTGGTGGTGGCAAGATCCTGTCTTGACACTGTGGTGGGAGCCTGGTCCAGTCCCAGCCCCTGGCCAGGGATCTGAGACTGGTGCAGCAGGTGATGGGGCTCAGGGCCCCAATCTCTTTTTGGGGTAGCGGCACCCCTTGTTTTATGCCTTGAAAAACAAATCAAAACCATCACGTCTCCCTCTCTGGAAATTCTTGGGCTGTAGTAAGACTGATGGGGGTGATGAGGTTGTAGCTGTCTTTCTGAGAGATGCTGAGGTAGCCAATTTTTATTGTTTGCCAGCTGCCTGAAATGTGTACCACAGAGCTTCCCAGTGGTCTGTGCTGGTGGAAGTTGGCACAGCAAGTAATAAAAGGAGAAAAATCCTTAGTAATTGAGGTACCACTTTGCTGTTGCCAGAATTTGAACTGTTTCTGCCACCCAGCTAAACCTGAATGGTGGGTTAGTAAAAGATGAATATTCAGTAAAGCAAGAACTGTGCATTTGCTGTAGATGGGTAGAGGGGAATATGTTCATCTGGACAGGAAGCAAAACCCAATGGCTGTATGTTGTTTAATGTGATCTGTTTTCTGTTGTTTTTGGGGTTTTTTTTGTCCTTGTTAAGAACTGAAACATTGAATATGCTGCTTGTGTCAACATCTTTGTTTTCCAGAACCAGCATCTATGATTCACGAGCTCGGGAGCGGTGTCGTCAAATAGAAAAGCAGACAGCACTGGCCTTGCACCTGCAAAGCCAGGTAAAATGTTTGGCTAAAACATCAGTCCTGAACTTTAGGATTTTAAAGTTTCCTTCCAGTGTCTCTAGATAGTTGGTAGCTTTAAAATATATAGGGTTGGAAGCAGCGTGATCCTGTGGTTATGCTGCTGGTTTGGGAACCAAAAATAAATGGTGGTTAAATAAAGGGGATTGTAAATTAGAAGAGGTCACAAGGAAACAAACAAAAAAGCTTTTCACCCCCTATGAAGTTTAAATTCACTTTTACCTTTTTGAGGCTGTCGCTCGCAATAATTCTGTGGGCAGAGCAAATGCTCCCCAGAAGTCCTCTCTTTAGCCTCAGCCTGTCTGGCCAGCTGGCATTATTTGATCCATATTTCTCTTTTACTAGCTCAGGCATTGGTGCATATCAAAGGCTTGTTTGAGCCTGGGTTTCCACAAGCAAGGATTCAAGAGTGTGACTGTGATGACTGTAATGGTTTTCAGATTAGGCTTTTCAGTGCTCAATTCAGCCCCTGACCTTGCTCCTTTTTGACTTTTTACCGGAAGTGGTAGCTCTAAAATCAGTCCCACTGTCCAAGTCACTAGCTGGGATTTCGGGAGTTGGGTGCCTAACTCTGACAGGGTGCTATGAAAATCTTAAGCTGTTCATTCAAACCTGAGGATCTCTTTGTCAGAGATTGCAAGAGCAGAAACACTTGGTACAGGATCCAGTGGATTTGAATCTTCGCGTGCCTCTGGAGAAAGAGATCCCTGTCACCATTCTCCCAGAAGAGAAAGCGGATGCAAAGTCAGCTGATAAAGAAGAGGAATTCCCTGAAATCACAGAGGTAGCTCTGCACAGGTTATTCACACTTGAGGCAATTGGCAGGTCATGGAGAAGCACACACTGTAGTAGATTGAACAAGTCTGGTGCCACTTTTAAAGACTAACAGATTTATTTATCCCATGAGCTTTTGTGGGAGGAAAAATCCCACTGATCTTCAAGCATCTGACGAAGTGGGATTTTCTCCCATGAAAGCTCATGTGAGTCTTTAAAAATGCCACTAGACTCTTTGGCTGTCTTGTTGAGCTAGACTAACACTAACTCTTTAGAATCTGTAGGAGAAGCTGAATCTTGAAATTCATGCAAAATACTATGGTAAAGAAAGGAAAATAGTACACTGAAGGCTGTTCATTAAATAAAGCAAGAGTGGGCATCTTTCAGAAAGATGTGCTACAACTCACACGGGAGTTATCTTGCTGGATGAGGTTCCCTGGCCTGTGGCATGCAGAAGATTGGACTTCAGATATTCAGCGTGGCCCCTGAAATCCATGAATCCCATCAGAGCCAAAGAACAGAGGCTTCAATATGGACTGTCTTTGCGTCATGCCAGTTTTGTATGGCTCCAGTGGAATGGGCTAAGCAGAATCCCAAATTTTCATTGTGCTGTTGCATAATTTACAGAGATGTCTGGTGGGCTGTTGTTCATTTAGGGCTTTAATCCACAGATGTTTTGAATGGCACTGAGGAGTTGTGCACTGGATTCCTAAGCTTAGCATTCCAGGAGTTACCATTGGATGAAGCTTTTCTCCATTGGAAAAGGAAAGCTCTTTAGTTGCTTAGGTACCTATAAAGCAATCTAGGCTTGAGTATTGCCTATAGGATGCTCCTTTTCATCCCCATCACATTCTTGGTTTTTGTAGGAAATGGAGAAGGAAATCAAGAACGTTTTCCGCAGTGGAAACCAGGATGATATCCTGAGTGAAGCATTTCGGTTAACGATAACCCGGAAAGACATTCAGACCCTGAACAACCTAAACTGGCTTAATGATGAGGTAACTCCTTCACCAACACTGCTGTGGCTTCCTTACTTCCAAAAGGGAAAAGATTCTCGGGGAAGCAGTTGTTAGTGCACTGATTCTGCATGTGGACTTTTTTCTGCACACCGAGTGACTTTAACTCAATTGTCCAAGGGCACTGTTGTTGGGTGCTAACTGTATCCATGTGCGGAGTATCTGATTCATTTTAAAATCACACCCCAGCTTACTACATGTAGTAAGTAGAGCTAAGCGAGTAGCTGATTTTTCAGTTCAGTGGCTGGAGGCTGGGGGTGGGGGGTGCGTTTGGGTCCACAGAAACTTTAAATGTCAGTTCCCATTGACATTTCCAATTTTTTCTTCAGTTTTGGCTGGGAAGAACAAAACAAATTATCCACCAAATTTGACCTAAATTCACAACTAATTTTGGCACATCAAAGATGCATTTTTGGGTAATTTACTATTTACCCAAAAAAAAAAAAATTGCCTGACTTCAGCGGTAAGTTAAATTGAGTAGACTTGTCTCATTTTTCCCTCCCTCTTCTCTAAGGTGATTGAGGAGAGAGTGGGCTGATGATGGATGACCTGAAGGGGCTGAGTTTTGTTTTTTGCTAGACTTAATATAAGGCACATTAGCCCCTAGTGCAGGATGTGTAACTAGAGACACACTTGTACAGCTCTGAAGAAATAAATACTACTTAGTTGTGCTAAGGAACAAAACTTTCAAACCCAAGTTCTTAGATCCATTTTTAGGAAATATTCAGGTACAAAGATAGGCAGAGTGTGTTTCTTTAAAAGAAACTCTATTATTTAGAGGACTCACTTTTTCCTGTGCACAGAAGTGATCATTGTAAATTTACCAGCAACGTAACACACATGGATGCTTTTCCCTCACAGATAATTAATTTCTACATGAATTTACTGATGGAGCGAAGCAAAGAAAAGGGGTTGCCGACAGTTCATGCATTTAATACCTTCTTTTTTACCAAATTAAAAACTGCTGGATATCAGGCAGTGAAACGGTGGACAAAAAAAGTAGATATTTTCTCTATGGACATTCTCTTGGTGCCTATTCATCTTGGGGTCCATTGGTGCCTAGCGGTGAGTACTAATTTATTTAATGTTGTATTAAAAGCAATGGATAGCTGAAACGGATGCAACATGAATTCATTCATATTCAAGCCAAAAACCTCCCATCTCTTTCGTGGTTTGTGCACCATGCAGATATGAATTGAGAAATTCACATTTGTGGTTAATGATCAGTGATTTGTGGTGGGCCACAAAACGTACAACTTTTTTTTTAGTGTGATTCTAACCAAAAAGGGGGCTCTGTAGAAATATGAAGATGACATTTTTGTCTTGCTGGGATTCATGCCAGATTTCCTTATTCTTTAGCTAAAGAGATTTCACTTTGTCAGTTCCACAAATTCATCCTATACTCTGACAACTAATCTAGGTATTTTCACTCTGGTTCATGAATAGAGTAGAGGGTTCTGCTGGCCAGATGAAGCCCTCTTCTATAGCTGTGCATTTCCACGGTCCCTCTGTGACGTCTGTCCAAACCTACGTGAGGATGATAAGAGAAACATAGAAATAGCAGCGGTGACAAAGAGGAGCAAAACTAGATGTGTTCTCTCTCTACTGCCTTTGAAATACTGCATGAAGGTCTTGGCACTTCAACATCAGAAAGGTGTAGCCAAATTGTAGGGAGTGCAGAACTAAGCAACCTCTTTGTGCTTTATTATAGCAATAGGCATTTGAAAGCTAAGAATGGTGGTAGGTAAAATAGGAAGAGAATGGAGCAGTTCAATTTCCTGCTCCACCATACACTTAATGTGACTTGGCCAGTTGGAGTCTATCTGTATCTCAGTTCCCCATCTGTAAAAATATGGTTAACAGCTGTGCCGTCTCCCACAGTGGTGTGTCATGTGTCATGAGGATAGATATGTTAAAGGTTGCAAGGTGCACAGATACTGTGGTAATGGGGATCATAAAAGGGCCATTGATAGAAAAATCTTCAAAGAAATCCTTCAGATTTCAAGAGAAATCCCATTGAATTGTTTAAATTCCCATCAGTTTTTCCTTATCCCTGCTTTGTAGTGAATATGACTCTAGATGAAAAGAGGAAGCCACTTTGTTCATTGTGGTGTTAATGAGTCTTTTTCTTCATGTAGGTTATAGACTTCAGGAGAAAAACCATCACCTATTACGATTCCATGGGTGGAATAAACAATGAAGCCTGCAGGATACTGTTGTGAGTAACAAATCTATATATACAAGTGTCACTCTTTTGTTTAAATGTTACAAATATTCCTATTCCTCACCAATTGGTGAAGTAATACACGAGAAGATTAAGGTACTGAGACTAGATGGAAAGCAGGGCTCTTGGCCACAGCTAATAGCTGGACATCCAGAAACAGCTAAGATACAGCAAGAGCTCACTCTTACCATTTTTTGACCAAAGACCTCCCCTCTTAGCTGAGGGAGCAGGTGTCACCAGCCATCGTTTCTTCCATTTGTTTCCCTGCAGTCATGTCTGTTTTATCTGGGTAATGCCTCATCTGGCTTGCTCTCTTCCCCAAGCCCAGTTTCTGCTTGATGGTGGAAAACCTGAGCTTCTGCCACCTCTGGACCTGATGAAATAAACCCATAGAGCTGAGACATCTGTATGCTGAAGGCATGGTATGCCTAAAATATTGTCTGGTGATGTTCTGTAATAATCATGCGTGTTGAATAAAAAGGTGATGAAATAGAGCCATGTGGGTGCACTCCATGAGTGGTCCATCAGGGTGTGCAGACTATTCCATGACCCTTTGTTCTGTGTCCAAGGAACAGAATCACTGGATTGCCTGGTCTTTCCTTGTCAAGGTTCCTAGTTGTCTTGCTGACAAATCTAAAAGAATCACCATGGATGCTTGATCTTTGTCTGTTGCCAGAAGATCATCAGCCAGTGAGACCAGGGTAGTTTCCATAAAAACTGAGTCTTAAAAACCTTGTATTGACCCATGAATTAGACATTGGAGCACTCCAGCTACTTCCAGAATCCTTTGCCACCACCTTTTCTTTGATCTTTGTCACAGCTGGGCATGTACACCTGGATTTTCCTTCAGTGGTTGAGCAAGGGCACCTTGTCTCTCCTTTCACCTCTCCAGCATGTCTTTCTGGCGTGGAGCTTCTCATCTCTCTGACTAGGCTATTCCCAGGCTCCACAGTTCCCTTGCCTTCACTGTGTAATTCCAAGCCCAGACAGGTTGCCTCAGGATGCCTGATGGGTCACTGTAAATGCTACTGATACATTATCATGCAGAGCTTTCTTTATTCTCAAGGTAAAAAGCATTACAGAGTAAGCATATTCAAGCACAGTAAAAGAACCTACACACATGCTAGTAAATCTCGTAGAGATCATCTCAGCCCTCACGTATGCCCTGGGCAGTTCAGTCTTTTAATATCACGCTCTAGCAACATGTGTGTGTTTACCATTTTTGCAGAGCTTTGCTTCCAAACAAGCACACTCATAACATGTTCAGTTGCTTTTTGTACAGTTTGGGGGCTTTGAACAGGAGTTTCCACGAGCAGGTAGTTAGCATACAAAAGGGGTCTCTCTCAAGGGCATATCTTCAAGAGGTTGGCTTTTAAATGTAGTCGTGGCTCCCTGAGGTTTGCTCTGGCTATTAGAGGATATTGTCAGCCTGTCGAAGTTTTCTCCAAAAGAGAGACTAGTGAAAACTGGACAGATTTTCATATATGAGATGGATTCCTGGCCAGAATCCTACCAACTGGCCCTTCAGGAGATGGCATCCATTGAAATCTCCAGGAATGAACCTGGCCTTTTCCCTCTGGATTTCACAAGCCTTGAGCTCATATCCTGGTTGTGACCTTTCCGTGGCAAATAGCTTGGTAACCTGGCCTCTACTGCAGACTGTCCTATTCCTTTCCTGCACCCCTAGAAATGCTAAACACCATTCTCACAACAGGATCATTAAGAACCATGGTGACCTAGGTGGGTGGTTTGTGTCTTGTTCTGAGGCACAGAGCTCTTGATGGAAGTCCGGTGTAAAAACAGCTGTACTGGGGCAGACCAGTGGTCTGTCTAGCACAGTATCCTGTCTTCTGACAATGGCCAGTGCCAGATGGCTTCAGAGGAGCTCAACAGGACAGGTAATCCAAGCGCTCCAGCCCGTCACCCATTCCCTGAGGAAATGCTAGCTGTCAATATACCTTATTTAGTGCTAACAGCATGGATTAGGGCTTTGATATTTTCTTTCTGATTCACTCTGGAAATAAGGTTTTGCCTCCATCCCTGTGAGGATGGCTTTAGAATATGTGTGGAACTGTCAGCAGGAACATGCTTGCCCAGAGTCAAGGAGTTGTAAAGAGTTTTTATTTGAAGTATTGCCAAGTCAAAGAAGAAAAAAGAAAGGAAGCCATCTAGTTTGAAGCAGGCCCTGCAATTTCCCAAATTTGTTAAACTAGTTTGTCAGAGGAGGGCTACAAATACAGCTGTGTACAAAGTGGGTAGAAATTTCAAAAGTGCCCAAGTCCTGTTTCTCAAAAGACATTCAGGGATAGGGGACTCCACAACTCATTGAAACTCAATGGGATTTAGACTGAAGTGACTTTTGAAAATAGGATTCCAGCTCCTATCTGACGTAAAGCACATTTTAAAAGTTTACTCGTTATCTGTCTTTAGTTATTCTATGTTGACAAATTCCAAAGGGGCAGCCATGTTGGTCTAGTTCAGCAAAACAAACAAGGAGTCTTGTGGCACTTTTAAAGACTAACGAAGTTATTTGTTGCATGTGCTTTGGTGGGAGTAAGTCCCACTTCATCAGACACTTGAAGTGAAATGGAATTTTCTGCCACGAAAGCTCATGCAATAAATAAATTCATTGGTCTTCAAAAGTGCCAGAGGACTCCCTGTTTCTTATTCTAGGGTTAAACTGGTCTGAAAACTACATCTCTCTTCAGAGTCATAGCACACTCAAGTGTTGCACTCAGGTATTGCAGGGCATGTGTGTAATGTTTTTGAAATCCTTTCCTGTTTGTTTGTTTGCCTTGAGCGAGTTTTACAGAATTAGAACAGTTTGTAATAATATAAATTAAGTGATATGACTCTTATGTAAATAAAATAGAGCCATGAAGGAGACAAGTACAGTATAAATGCCTAGGTAGAAATCACTTTCAATATATTTAGCACCTTTCATCCCTTAAGGTCCCCAAGTACTTTTTATAGCTTCGTGACTTCTCTTCCACGTCTAAAGCAGCTGGGCCAGAAGAGAGACTGTGATCATCTAGTCTGACTTCCTGCATAACACAGTTTGCTGAACGTCTCCGTATCATTCCTAGAGCCAATCTTGGAGAAAATCATCCAGTCTTGATTTAAAAATGGCCATTGATGGAAAATCCACGATGGCCCTGGTAAACTGTTCCAGTGATAAATTATACTCCCTATTAAAAACGTACACCTTCTTTCCAGTCTGAATGAGACAAAACTGTGAAAGAGGAAGGATTATGAGAAAAACATACATCCTCTGAGCGTGGGTTTAAAATACAGCGATCTCAAACTCGGCTGCTGTTGCAGTAGAGGAGAAGTAACAAACATCTGATAAATACACTCAAACTGGGATGTGAGCAAGGTGACTCTGCACATCAGTTGCTGGTACATTTAGGGTTTGGGGTGAAGATCCAGCCCTTTGGTCCCTAGCTAACAGGACTGTTAAGACACAGGGTAGTGACTTTGGATATTGGCCTGTTAGTTAATGGGGTAGGTGGAATTTGAGTTAGAGACCCAAGATTTCAGCTGCTTGGCTAACAGCATCATTGGAATCGGTAGTAGCAGCCTGCGATTACAGCTCATTCTTGCCCTTGCCATAATTGCTTTTCCCTTTCTGTTTCCTTTTAGGAGGCTTTTATTGGTTGAATGCAGTGGGAGGATCACACCGGGAAGAGGGGACGGAGGTCCTATTCATGGTTAGTGACCCTTTCATGCTTTCAATCTTTAGAGCTTCCTGAAGGTGGTGAGTTTTTAAGTGATTTTTAGCCCCCTTTTACTGATGGGGGAGATTTTCAAGCATAGAGGTTCAGGGTTTTGACGAAGGTTACCCTAGCCACGTGAACAGTGATTCCCCAGCTTTCTATAGTTTAGTGAATGTCATGGCAGTTGTAGTTTGGGGGTCCTAGAGTAGATGGCTATAATAGTAGCTCTGCAGTAAACCTTGCAAGCTGAGTAGGATTTGGCCTGGTCAGCATTTGAATGGGAGATCTTCCAGAAAGTTTCAGGAAGGTGGTGGTCGTTATTCAGCTTGTTTTTGATTGTATTCCCCTTCATAAATCCAGGTGCCTGGCAGAAGGTGCCCCATGTTTTGACTCAGAGCTTGTACCTGCTGCCTCTTACGCAGGCTTAGTATACGTTGCTCAGTGGTGTAGGTTAGCTGCCACTTCGTCCACTGTAAATTTTCTCTTATTTTTCAGTATTTTAACCATGTGCATGTAGAAGGATGTGGTGGTTGATTCACTATATAACGAGGTTATAAAGCCACAGAACTTTGCTAGAGAGAGCCATTAGGTGCAGCAGACCTTAACTGTAGCATTTTAAATAAAACTATTGATTTGATTGACTTCTTTTAATCCCAGTGTCATAACCAAATTCAACCTGGAAAAATTAAATTTCTACCTCCATAGGTGTCCTTGTGCAGCTGTAATTGAAGAGATGCATCTTTTTCTGTATTGTTACTTGGACATAGTTGTTGCCACGTTTACATGGCAACAGTCATGTGGTTGCTTGAGTGACCCTTATGTGTGCAAAATGTAAATTACCAAGGGAGACTTCTGGAAAACAGCATGAGAGCTGATCACTGTTAATGAGACATATGCAGTTATTAATTCCCATGCTGTTCCAGAAACCATAACATGGAATCTCCTGGACTGCATTTACCCTCTCATCCCCAATGTAATAACCTGTTTTGCAATTACTCTAGACCTAAATTTCTGGATTACACAAGCTGCTGGATCTAGTTTTCCACTAAACTCGTATGCTGTATTTACATCCTTTCTGCATTCCCTTTACCCATTAGACCTTGATGTTGCACTCCGAGCCCAGTCTTATGCAGCACCTCAGGGTTCTCCCATATGGATCAAGTTGCAGAACCGAGGCCTCATTCTGAAATACATCCCAGTTGATCTCACATGCAACATTCTTCATAAATCTGTGCTGTTTATTCTTAGTGCCATTATCTTTCGGGTGTTCACAGTTTACTCATCTCTTTGTTCACGTCATTATTTTCCTCTGGATTAAATTAGATGTGCAGCTGGGCAGTAGCTGCCAGGATTTCTTCTATTTAAAAAGAAATCCATCAAGTGCTTATCTAGAGCAATGAAAGATGCAAAGCACCGATGAATAAGAGATGGGGCAAGTTCTTGATTTCCCCAGATCCCGACCAGTTCCCCTAGCCACGGTGGGACTGGGATATACCTATCTGCCAGCAAATACCTCAGGCAGCTCAGATTTCTCCATGGGGGCTTTGTCCCCACCCTCAAACAGTCCCTCACAAGATTCTCTTCCTCTGGCTATTCAAGGTGGAGGCTCAGCTCTCTCTTCTTCATATCCAGACTTGTAATTCCAGTTTGGGGCTAGCTGTGAGCAGTGTGGTTCCTCTCACCCACCCACCACCTTCCCTTCTCTGGGGCTAGAAGGCTGTTCAGAACTGCACCAGTCTCCTCTCATTTATTTGACACCATCCTTTGCTCGGAGCCTGGCAAAGTCAGTCAGCTGAAATAAGCAAACAGTGAGGAGACCCCCTCCTAAGTCACCAATCCAGTGATCTCTCCACCCTTGCTTAGAAAGGTGAAGGCACTTAGGGTCTAGATAGCTTACTGAGGCCTCTCTGTCTCCCTGCACTATAGAGACTGGTAGAAAATACATTGCCTGGACTAATCCTATTCCAGCTGATATGCAGGAAGCTAGACCATCCCACCAGCCCTAGTCTGCATCCAGCAAAATGCAAAGGCTGCCTCTTCTCCAAGGAAAGAGACCACAGATCACTGGAAATGGACAGTTTGGTGAAGGAAGGATGGACTAGCTCCCACTCTTTATTCAGGGACCATTAAAGTAAAAATAAAAATAATTGGGAATAGACAACATGACTGACCTCAACTCTAAGAGGCCGATAGTCAAGATCAGATAGATCCTAGGGTATGTTCCACATGCATGGAGGAGCCCCATCTGTGCTGCTTATTTTGAGGCTGGCCACATTTGCCTGTGGGTTTGCAGAGGAAGAATTCTGCTGTCAGATGAGCTTTCTTTTTCTGTGCAATCAGAGGATGGAATTTTTGGTTGGCTTCCTCATCCTCCTTCACATTGAGAATGATTCCAGGCTCTTAAGAGGAATCCTGGAAGCTCTCTTAGGTGCAGCTTGCCCATGAGGCTATCTGTGTGCAAGAGACAAGAAGATTTTGGGGCTGAAGTTGTAGCTGGATGATGAAACTCTGTTCTTTGACATCTAGGAAGCTAACACCTGGATCTTGCTGAACCTCTCCTGTGTCAGGAAGATGCTGGATCTCCTGATGCTAATCTTGGCCCGAAGTGGGAGACATTCGGAGGGCCATCAAGGACCTTTCCCTTTACGTTGCCTACAAATGTGTTTGCCTGAAATGTTAGAGTATCCTCTGGGTCTGCTTCTGCAAGGTTTCTTGTCATGAAGCTCTTAATTGCAGATCTTGCATTCTCTCTGCTTTTGCAAGAATATGGTAAAATTCTCCTACGAGAGCCAATGTAGAAAGAGTGACCCCCCTACTCTCATGGACTTTTTTAAAGGCTGGCCTTGAGCGGGCCCTAGGACATCCTACTATTGCACGTAATAGCTTGCCATGTGTCGTCAACTCTGGCTCAGCCAAGGCTGGGGTGCTTCATGTTTCCTTAGGCCAGCACATATGTCCAAACTGACACAGGCAAACCCATTTTCTTTAGCTTGAATCTTCCTGTCGTTCCACTGGCTTTCTCGTCCCATCCATTCAAAGCAATGGTTTTTAATCTCCAGTGTTGTCTTTTATGCTTTCTGATCACAGCCCCCCAGAGCAAGAAGAAAGCCTGATGTTTCTGCTTTGAGAACATGCAAGTCTAGATGCCTTTGTAACCAAGATTTAAGTCACTATTCCTCACCTTACAGGAAACAAGTTGGTCTGTCCAAAATAGCAGAAAGAAGAACAGTCTGTTCTGTCTGGCAGAAGAGCAATGAAAATCTACCTTAGGAGAACCAAGCAGTTGAGGGAAAATGTCATTGTTCAACCTTTAATGCCTGGGCTTGGTGGAGCTTTAGAAACCTACCGCACCTGGTGGAGTTCTGCCTCATCAAAGTGGGCACAGCTTCTGACAGAGCCAGTTCCAGAGTGGATTGGAGCCCTGTCAAAGTGCACCAGAATCCTGAGCAAAAAGTACCTACCAGTTACTTGGGGCTGGGGAAGAGGTAACTGAATCTGGTTTTCCTTTGTAGGAGTGAGTCCATCCAACCTCTTATCAGTTCTTCATGGGTTTTTTTGCAATGGCCTCTTTGAAGTCCATGCACATCTTTGGCCTAAGTGGTCCTGGCTTTACAATTAATCTAATCATAAGACATTTTGGGTTTCCATGCAGCTGTGGAAACACTCACCTGGAGAGGGATTGTTTTGAGGTGTGGCCTTTGTGGAAAGGGTCCAACTGGAGCAAAGATTGTTTTTAGAAAGGAAATAATCAGGGAACAGATTTTCCATTATTTCACTGGTACTAT